>JBAMBP010001270.1:0-385282 GCA_037044515.1 Phortica magna
AAATAACGCATTTTCTTAAGAACAATTAATACAAATACATTTGTATATTTTTTTTTTTTTTGGCAAAATTGACAATGTTGCCTTTTCGCTTTTATGTGTATCACTTAAAGTAATGGTGTGAGGGGGTGGATTTTCACATTTTTGTCGGTGTAGTAGATTCCTATTTTTACAACGTGTTTTGTTTTGTATGCGTTCGTGCGTGCGTGCGTATTTGTTTTACACTTAAATGCGGGCGGGCAGTCCATAACCAACGAACCAACCTACCACCCATTTATCCTGTTTCATTATCAACCGTTCCAGTTATGACAAGTACCCAGTGGGCCAGCATATTATATTGTTGCCTCAACTCACCAATTGTTTATTAGAGAGTGTTACGTGTGTAGTTGCGGGCGGCCTGTATTTGTGGGTGTTATAAGCAACGCTGCACAAGCATTGTTGTTGTTCACACAAAGTTATGCATTACATTACTTTATGAAATTGTTTAAACAAACACATGCATACAATTGTGTTGCACTTTGATTCATTTGTTGTTGTTGTTGTTTCTGTTTTAATTTATGTCAGTGAAGGTTGCTCACGATTTACTCACGTAAAACCGCATGCTAATACGTCTTTATTTATTCATTTGTTTGCTTGTTTACTCTCATCCTCTCTCACTCCCTCTCTCTCTTTCATTGGCTTACACGCTATTAAAATCTGCTATCAAACAAAAGTTGATTATTATCAATAAAAATGCTAATTAATTAGTGTGTTTGGGGCAATCCCTCAGATTCTGTACTTTGATCATGCACACAAATAAAGATCGTGCTAAATGTCTTTATCTACATTAATCATGTCGCCATTTTGACCAACTTTTGCTTCATTCTGCTTGTTTTTACAGTTTGCTTTTTTCCTTTATTTTTGTTTTTGTGAATGCGCAATGCTTATAATTTTGCGTTTACTTGTTTGAATTGGTAAAAATGCATAAAAATTTGGTTTTAACCACTTTGAGTTGCTAGCAAAATCAGCAACACCAACAACACTGGTTGGTATTATATTCAAGCCTCATGCTTGGCGCGTTATCGCTCGTTCTCGCTCACACAATCGCTTACTGCTGGCACATTCAGTCGTTTTTTTTTTGTTGCTGTGCTGCTATGTGGCGCGCAACACGTTTTTGTCAGGTTTTTATCAGTTCAAACTAGACTTTCTTGGCCTTTGACGGCGACGTACAGCAACAACGACGTCAGCAGCGACACAGACGCTGGCGTCGCTATCGTTACTGACTGCTGTTGTTGCTGACTAATGCTACTCACGCCTTTAGCCATACTCCGTGCGTAGAGCGCAGTCTGCTTTTGTTTGCTTTCGCTGTTGTTATTGTTGTTGTCGCAGTTGGTAGATATTGTTGTTTTTGTTGTTGTCGCAGTTGGCATTTGTGTTGCTGTGAGCACAGTTTTGTATATATATATATTTTGGTTTTTGCATAAACTCATACCATATTTTGTGAGATTTTTTGTTTTTAGCGCTAACTTGTCTTACTCACACAAAGGCACACACGCACGCATGCACACAGCATGTGGTCTATGCTTTTTTTTGCGCTCAATGTACTCATTTGTTCATTGTCAACAGCGTTGACATACTCTCATATACTCAAGCCATTTCTGTTGCACTCTCTAGTTCCTCTTTTACGCTCCTGCTGTGGCCAAGATTTGTATGTTTCATTTTGAGTTCTTTTTTTGTTTTTGTGTGCTCCCATTTAGCTGATGTGCTGCTTCTTCTTTTACCGTTTTGTGTGACATTTAATCGGCTTGGCGCTCGCCATTCGTTCTACTCTTGTTTGGCTTGGCCTCTTCTAGTCGTCGCCGTAATGCATTCATGATAACAAGGCCGAAATAAATGCACTTTTTTTTGTATGTGTGTTGGTTGTGGTCAACACAGTTGCCTCTTTTCACTTGCTACAATCTACAATGGTGGGTGGCTGTAGTGGGTGGCAGGAAAGTTTGTCGCTAAACGGGAGCGTCTTACAGCTTTTGGTCATCAAATATAGCATAAATATTGGCGTACTTTTGTACTCGTTGTAGAGCTTCTATTTTAATTAATAGTTTACTACTTCATTGTAATATTCTGTCTTGGCACAATTTCATTAGCATTTTTTTTATACGCTTTTCAAAGCAATAATTTTCCTATTGACTCTTTATTTTGCCTGACGACGTCGTTAAACGTTGTATTATGCACGCCTCATAACCAAGATTCCGGTTGCTTTCATTGCCGTTGTCTGCGTGTCAAAAAGTTTTGTTACTGGCACAAACAGACGCCACGACAGACGGCGACGGCAGCGTATAATTAATTTTGTTGCATGTGGCGTACTTTACACGCTCTGATATTCAATGTTTATTGATTTTTTACTCTGTTATATTATTTGTTTAACTTTTGTTTTTGTTTCCATCTGTTTACAGCAATGGCACAAGCATGATTTCGTTGATAATTCCACCAAAAGATCAGATTTCACGTGTAAGCAAAATGTTGGCCGATGAATTTGGCACGGCGTCGAACATTAAGTCACGTGTAAATCGCCTTTCGGTTTTGGGCGCAATTACATCGGTACAGCATAGACTTAAATTATACACCAAAGGTAAGAAATTCTATTAATTGTAATAACAATTTGTACTTTACAATAATATCTATTATCTTTTTTCTTATTATAGTGCCTCCAAACGGTTTGGTCATCTACTGTGGCACCATTGTCACAGAAGAGGGCAAGGAGAAGAAGGTGAACATCGATTTTGAACCATTCAAACCGATTAACACTTCGCTATATTTGTGTGACAATAAGTTCCATACTGAGGCGCTCACTGCCCTGCTCGCCGATGATAATAAATTTGGTTTTATCGTTATGGACGGTAATGGCGCACTGTTCGGCACACTGCAAGGTAATACGCGCGAAGTGCTGCACAAGTTCACAGTCGATCTGCCGAAAAAGCACGGACGTGGTGGTCAGTCAGCGTTGCGTTTTGCGCGTCTGCGTATGGAAAAGCGTCACAATTATGTACGCAAAGTGGCTGAAGTTGCTACGCAATTGTTCATTACGAACGATAAGCCGAATATAGCTGGTTTGATATTGGCCGGTAGCGCCGATTTCAAGACCGAACTGAGTCAGTCCGATATGTTTGATCCTGTAAGTAATGCAATTATACATGAGTAATTTATATTTACATTGTCATTGTTTACTGCTTACAGCGTCTCCAATCTAAAATCATCAAATTGGTGGATGTGTCTTATGGTGGCGAAAATGGTTTTAATCAAGCAATCGAATTGGCTGCCGAATCACTGCAAAATGTTAAATTTATTCAGGAAAAGAAACTAATTGGTCGTTACTTTGATGAAATTTCTCAGGTAATTACGCATTTTGTTGTAACTTTTTGCAGTTTTTTATTTAATGAAAATGATCTGTAATCTATTTTATAGGATACTGGTAAATATTGTTTTGGTGTTGAGGATACCTTGCGCGCCTTGGAATTGGGTTCCGTTGAAACTCTAATCTGTTGGGAGAATTTGGATATACAACGTTATGTTTTGAAGAATCATGCGAACTCGACGTCAACCACAGTATTACATTTGACGCCGGAACAGGAAAAGGACAAGTCACATTTCACTGATAAGGAAGTACGTTGAGTAGTCGAGCTGTTCTGGGCCTCATGTTCCCCACACGCTCTTGACCGTTTTGTTCATAATTTGTTTGCTCACGTTGTTTCAATTTTATAATCAACATACTTTTTGTGTTTATAGAGCGGCGTTGAAATGGAATTAATCGAGTCTCAACCGTTGCTTGAATGGCTGGCGAACAATTATAAAATGTTCGGTGCCACGCTTGAGATTATTACGGACAAATCTCAAGAGGGCAGCCAATTTGTGCGCGGTTTCGGTGGCATTGGCGGTAAGTTAAAAATGTTCTATACTCTCTGTCTCTCTCGTTCTTCCACACACAAACTACGTCTCATTCATTTAGACTTATATGCAGCTTGTTTGGCTGATGTCATTTTGTAATAATAAAACTAAGAAAAAAAAAAATTAAACAACAACAACAAAAAACCGCTAACATTGTATACAAGCTTAACCAAGTTTTCTCTCTTTTCACCCTTCCTCTTAATGCTGCATTACGTGCTACTACTACTACCTCTACTAACTTGGCTAAAACAAACAAACCAAACAAAAAAATAACTACATTATCATTATATATTGTAAATGTTTTTGTATATGCGTGTGTGTCTGTCTGTGTGTGTGTGTGTGTGCGTGTTTAGGCATTTTACGTTATAAAGTTGATTTCCAATCGTTGCAAGCCGACGAGCCACTGGAGGATGTTGATCTCGACGATTATTAAATTAGGTTTTCTACAACGTTTTCGTTTTGAAAAATACTAAGCCATAAAACGTTCAAATTTATATATTTAAAACAAAAAAAAAACGTAAAATGAAGTAAAACAAAACCCAAAATAAAAAGCGTAATTCATTCGTAAATTTGTTCATTTTTTTTTTTATATTTTTTATTGATATAAATTTTAAATAGAAAAACAAAAAAAATAATAAAAGTAAACCCGTTCAAAAACCGTAAACGAAATAAACGAAACCGTACCGAAATATAAGCTAAGCATTCGTTCTGCGTGTTCGAACGACCGACCGACAAATGGACCGACAGACCGACGTTCATTCAAACGTCACTGACAAATATTCGTATCTAGATTTGTAGCATTTTGACGATGTGCCGCGCTTAAAAACGGTTTATATTATCAATAATAGTTATTATTAAATGAAAAAAAAAAAAGAAATATAAAAATAAAATTAATTTTACTCGGAACCATTTACAAAGTGAATAATAGTAATAATACACCAAAAATAAAAATAAAAAACGGTATAATAGTCTTAATAAATAATAAAAAAAAAGTTACACAATTAAACGCATATAATTGACACAACTTCAACTTTGAACATATTCTCTATAATTCTATTTAATTTGATAATTAAAAACAAATGAGGAACTTTAAGTAAAGACAACAACAAATATTTAAAAGACAAAAAAGAATATATATATATATTTAAATATATACTAAAATGCAACAAATGACATAAATTTAATCCAAAAAAAGAGATGTAATAAAAGTAAAAATAAAATGAACTAATAAAAGAAAAAAAAAAAACAGAAAATAAGAAATTCTTTTTAAATTTATGCCTTGCAATAATTTTTCTTGATTTATTAATGATTATAATTTGCTTAAAAATAAATTAAAATTTTTTTTTTATTGTACATAAAAAATTTTGAAAATAATTGCTTTTTGTAATTAATTATTAATTTAACTTTTTTTGAGTGCTTTATTTTTATTTTTTTTATTATAAATACTACTTTCATTTACTATTCATTGTAGTTGTTACATGTATTTTGCTTTTTTCATTTGTTGCTAATTTTTGCATCTATTTTTCATTATCTAAACTATTGTTTTAAAAAAAAAAACAGTGTACGAATATGTAGTTTTTGTATTGTTTTTGTTTATCAAGAACACAATCATATGCGTTCACTGTTTTAAGTTTCGTGTACACTGTAAAGTTTTTGTAGTAAATTTTATGTAGAGATGCGCTAAAATTATTGTCAACTTACATAAACTGAATACTAGTCTAACGTATGTTACGCATGTCCGAAAGAGGCACATATTTTACGTTAGAAAGTGACAAGTTGACAACAATTCGCATAAGTAGAGATGAACAAATATTAAGTGCTCTACCTCTACCGCAGTGTGCACGTAGTAAAAAAATTGTTTTTAATCACGTTTATTCACGTTCAATCACTCTAATTTGCTCACCTTTGCACTTTGTTTAGTTTGTAAACTGTAAAAAATATGTTAAATGATTTTGAACTGAAAGAAAACATTTTTTTTATAAACATTTCTATACATTCTGACAGGTATTTTGCGTTACAAAGTGGACTTCCAGAGCATGCAACTCGATGACTTGGACAATGACTGCTTTGACTTAGAAGATTACTAGATAATTTTGTTCATAAAAAAATAAATTTTATATAAAACTAAAAAAAAAGAAAAAACAAAAAAACATAACAGCTTCGACAGCGATAAAAAAACCAATTCAAGCAGAATATTAAATATTAATGAAAAAAAAAAATCAATAATA
The DNA here is from genome assembly GCA_037044515.1 of Phortica magna. Taxonomy (NCBI): domain Eukaryota; kingdom Metazoa; phylum Arthropoda; class Insecta; order Diptera; family Drosophilidae; genus Phortica; species Phortica magna. Next base: position 6,147 of record JBAMBP010001270.1, read on the forward strand.
AAAAACACAATTTCTTCCATTTATATAACGTCGTTGGCGAAAAAATAAATTTTTAATAATTTTACAAATAATAGTTGAAAAAGTTCGTCTTCTGTTAAAGCGAAAAGAATTTGATTATTAAAATATGAAAAATGTTTTATGGAAATGGCATTTCATTTAATACCTGAACAAAATTTACAAAACAATGGGACTTGATGTCTAAAAATCACATTTGAATAACAAATTGTTACAAGGCTTATTTTGGTTGAGGAAACATAAAATTAAAATAATTTGATTTGCGCAAATAAAATCAACACGAAGTAAGAAAAAGTATTAAAGTTATATTAACGTTGAAAAAGTTGCTTGTTAAGAAATTTGAACTTTGAATTGAAAAGTAACGTTTTCGCCAGCCCTGCGCAAAACAAATGTTTTCAGGGCTGACGTTGACAGACTGCGCAAAGCAACACTGTGTGTTGGCGAACAGCTGTTATTCTAACTCGCGTCGATGACATCGATGATTCTCCACCTCTAGTGTGTTAACAGCTGATTTAACTGCATCGCACGTTTTGCCGGTTAAAGATGTATTTAAATTTAATTGTTAAACGTTTGCTGCACACAAAAGTGCAAACAAATGTTATTAATTTAAGTGCAGCAACACACACACGCTTCAGCAGCAATAAAGCAACAGAAAAAACAGCCGACGATGAAATCAAATCAGCGCTCGACATTGAAGCAAGTCTTTTCGACAATTCGGCCCTGCAACATGCGCCCGTCTCGACGAGGGAAACATTGCGGCAACTAAAAATACAGAACAAGCCAAAATCTAAAAAGAATTATGCAGCGACCGCAACAGCAAAGCAAAAAATTCCACGACAGCAACAGCAGGTGCAGCCACAACAACAGGTGCTTCCAAAACAGACGAGTGCGCAGCGTACTGCGCGCGCAGCGCCGCCACTTATAAAGGACAGTGAGTTGGGTCTGGAGTTTGTGCGACTAAGCTTGCAAGATCCCATATTGAGCACATTGCTGACCATTGTGCGTTCACGTAAGCGTCGCGACAAGAATGGTCAAATAATAATCGAAGGAAGACGTCTGATCAGCGAAGCTTTGGAATGTGGCCTAGTCATGGAAACGCTAATCTTTAGTCAACGTGAGCAATTGGCACTGCTTAGCGCACAAGTTGGCACGGCGCAATGTGCACATGATACAAAGATCTATAAAGTGCCACAGCATGATCTAAAGACATGGTCGACATTGACAACACCGCCTGGTTTACTAGCCGTATTCCAGCGACCAACACCAGAAAGTATTGAACTTAAACAAACTGCGTTAGACGCCACGCCTCCATTGCCTATAACTGTTGTGTGTGACAATATACGTGAACCGAACAATCTTGGCAGCATTTTGCGGACATGTGCAGCCTTGCCTTGTCAACAGGTGGTGGTGACACGAGGCTGTTGCGATCCATGGGAATCGAAAGCACTACGAGGTGGTTGCGGCGCACACTTTCGGCTCGCCATACATGATGATATTGATTGGGCACAATTGCACGAGCTTATACCGGCTGATATGCACGATGATTGTCATGTATTTGTTGCGGAAAGCAATCACACAAAATTAGCACACAGCAAAGCTGAAGCTATTGACTATGCAGCTGTGAAAGATACTGGTGCGCATAACATGATTATAATCGGTGGCGAAAGTCATGGTGTCAGTGATGAGGCATATAAGTAAGTGCGCTTTTGTTGATACAGCATCAATTACAATTATTAATCTATATACATTTATAATTTGCAGTTTTCTCAATACTGTCGGTAAACGTGGTAAATGCATCTACATACCGCTCGCTGCGGGTATAGATAGTTTAAACGTTACGTCAGCGCTCACTTTAATATTGTTTGAGTTAAGGAAAAAGTTGGGCGATGAGTAAGGTAAACTTTCCTAAATTTTATGCTATTAAAAATTGTACCGTTTGGTAAACAACAAATTTTTTTTTTTTTTTTCTAACTTCTAACATGTTCGAAAAGATATAATTGTTACGTGGTGTTGTTGTTGTTTTTTTTTTCTCTTACATTTTGTAAGATTTCTATTTAAATAATTTGAGACAATTATTTTAAACTTTTATGAAGAGCAAGCAGAGTACATTACACGCTTATCACATGAGAACGAATGAGAACTTTAACGGTATAATGATGTACATAGTAATTATGTATGTATATTTATATTTATATATGGCCGAATGTAGACTGAAGCATATATATGGTCGTTGGTGATGATGACGACGACGACGACGATCATCAACGTGACAAATGTGACAAAGTGGTCGTGTTTGTTGTTGTAGAGATAAATACGTTTAATGAGTAGAAATTTATTTGATGCTATTTACACTTGTGGTTGGAGTCGGCTGTGAGAACTAACGACTTCCATCTTGTTGACTGAGTAACTGTTGAGAAGTTGCAGTATTATAGATTTAGACAATAATTGTATAAGAATGTTGTTGCTTACACCACAATTTCACGACTTGCTTTGCGGACTGCGTTTGACGACAGCCTTGCCAACTTGATCCCGACTGTTAATGACCTCAGCATGAAAGCCGGTCTCCCAGTCAGCGTAGTACTTAACTGTGCGTACATTGCCATCGGGTTCAACAAGCGAGTATTCACCCTTGACCACATCGCCATCACGTTCTTCGCGCTGATGTTTTATGTCACCGGTATGTGGATCATTGACGTCATATTCAAAGGCATAGCGTGGATGATCATTCTAAGGGATAAATAAATTCGTAAGCGATGTAAACAAGTACAAAGTCGTAGGTCATACAAAGTGTTCCAGATGCTTTTCGGGCACAACTTTGAGTAGCGCTGGGTTAGCAATGGGCGCTGATTTGATGTAAGTGGCGCTAGGCACTGCTGCATGTGTAGCAAGCGCTGGTGCTGAAGGTGCATAACGATAGAAACCGGCGCCAAGTGGTCCAATGCCGCCAACGCCATGTGCATAACCATTGAGCGGTGAACTGAGCTGTAACTGTTTTGTACCTAGGCGACCACCGATTGGACCCGCTGGAAGACCCAAACCAGCCGCATGCGAGAGAGCACCGTGGTAGCTGAGCGCAGGTGAAACGCCACCGTGACCAAGCGAAATTGCACCATAATATGCATTGCCGAGTGGAGCTTCATAGTTGGTAGATGTTGCTATAAGCATTTGTTCAGTTGGTTTATTACAATACACAACTTACCAGCGCCTAAGCCTAGCGCGGAATGACCGGTGGGCAAAGCGAGTTTACCAAGTGTCAGTCCGGAAGCGCCTAAATGTGAGCCAATACCCAGTCCATGAGTGCCGGTGAGCACGCCGGTGCTGCCAATCAAAGGTTTTGAAACATGCTGATGTGAAATCGCACCGCCGGAAATTATGCCGCCCGTTGAAATACCAAGCGAAGGTCTTGCAATGCCAAGGGAGGGTCTCGCAATGCCAAGGGAAGATGTGGCAATGCCGAGAGAAGGTGTCGCAATGCCAAGTGATGGTCCTGCAATGCCAAGGGAATGTGTCGCAAGGCCAAGTGATGGCGTCGAAAGGGAAATAGATGGCGACGCAAGGCCGAGAGAAGTCTTCGCAATGCCTAAGGAAGGAAGACCAAGAGAAGGTGCCGCTAAGCTACCAACTACAGGCGCGACGCCACTCGTCAGTATTCCCGCATGACCAGAACCAATAAGACCCGAGGCTGTTGCTGGATAAGCACCAATTTTTCCTAATGTGGCTGCTCCGGCAATGGTTGCCAATCCAGGCTTGGATACGTACTGATGCGATATGGCGCCACCGTGACCAGCAAGGCCGCTGACTTGTGCAATAGCAGGGCCAGTTGACAAGCCATGTGCACTGTACGCTGTGGCAATTTTCGAAACTCCTGGCACAGTGGAAATGGTTGAGAGAGTAGGTGCGCCGCTTGTGACTATTTTGCCAATGCCAATGGAGCCTGGCAAACCAGTTAATGAGCCCAGAGCTGGCTTCGAGACATATTGATGAGATATCGCACCACCACCAATACCGGAGCCAGCCGCAGCATACGACCCTGTGACTACTTTTGTGAGTCCTGGTGCGGTAGAGTAGGAGGAAGTAAGTGCTGGTACTCCATATGCGGCGGTGGCCACTTTGGTTAGTGCTGGCGCTCCAGAAATTGTTGTTAATGAAGGCTTTGAAACATATTGATGTGAAACTGCACCGCCGGTAGAACCATAGCTGGTTGCCACTTTTGTAATCGAGGGGCTAGCTGAATATGACGTCAGTGTTGGTGATCCATAGGAAGCAATCTTTGTTACACCGGATGACAAGGCAATTGCAGGCGCAGCAGATATTGTGCCCACTTTAGCAATGGCAGGACCGGCTGAGAGTGTCAATCCTGGCTTTGACACATACTGATGAGAGACTGCGCCGCCACTAGCGCCATAACTTGCAGGGCTTCCAGAATAGGAAGTCAACCTTGGCTGTGCGTATGATGCAATATTAGTTGTCAGAGCAGGAGCACCGTAACTGCCTAGCTTTGCAATGCCGGAACTCGAAGATATGGTGGTCAAAGCAGGCTTAGATACATACTGATGAGAGACTGCGCCGCCACTAGAGCCGTAACTGGTGGCAATTTTGGTAATTGCAGGGCTTGCAGAATAGGCAGTTAGTGTAGGCTGTGCGTATGATGCAACATTAGTGGTTAGAGCAGGAGCACCGTAAGTGCCCAATTTCACAATGCTGGGAGCCGCAGATATGGTGCTCAAAGCAGGCTTAGATACGTATTGGTGAGAAACAGCGCCACCTGAACTTGAATGACCGTAGGCACCATAGCTGGTGGCTACTTTCGTTATTGCGGGACCCGAGGAATACGATGTTAGTGTCGGTGATGCATAGGAGGCGATTTTGGTAACTGCTGGTGCGACAGCGATGGAAGGACCCGCAGAAATTGTGGCAACTTTAGCAATTGCAGGAGCGGCTGATAAGGTTAATGCTGGTTTTGAGACATACTGGTGTGAAACTGCACCACCTGTGCTGCCATAACTGGTGGCTACTTTAGCAATAGCAGGACCACCAGCATACGAACTTGTTATAGCTGGTGACGATGAGGTGTAACTAACAGAATGTCCTGAAATTGTGCCCACATTGCCAAGTGTGGGTCCAGCGGCTATACCGCTCACGACTGGCTTGGAGACGAATTGATGAGAGATGGCACCACCGCCGCCAGAATGGCCATAGGCGCCATAAGTGTTGGTCACTTTTGTGATGGCACCGGGTGCGCTTGAATATGAAGTCAAACTTGGTGAGGCATAAGAGGCTATCTTGGTTGTGACTACTGGAGCAGCTATTGCTGGTCCAGCGGATATTGTTGCTATTGCTGGCCTCGAAACATGTTGATGAGAGACAGCGCCAATGCCTAAGCCAGTGTGACCATATGTACCGATTTTAGTTATAGAAGGACCCGTTGAGATTTGCTGAATAGAAGGCGCGGCATAGGATGCAACTTTTGTAACTGCTGGCGTGACATAGCCGCTTGTTATGGCAGGAGCGACGCCTACTTTGGCAACTGAAGGTGCGGCATAACCAGTTACAATAGGTTTCGATACATACTGATGGGAGATAGCACCGCCGGTTGTGGCTACTTTCGATACTAAGGGACCGCTAGATATCGTGGTCAAGGCAGGCGCTGCGTAGCTAGTTGCTACATTGGCGACAGCTGGAGCGGGATAAGCCGCGACAATGGGCTTGGTTATGTACTGGTGGGAGACATCTGCCGCTGAGCTGTACGATGACACTTTTGCGATGGCAGGAACAGCTGCTGAATAAGTCGCCACCTATAGAGTGTGAAACGGAATGCAAATTATATTTTAAATTGTTACTTGCTGTCTGTCACATACGCACCTTTGCAATGGCAGGTGCAGCGGAAATTGTGGTCAAAGCTGGCTTAGATACATACTGATGCGAGACAGCGCCTATGCCTGAACCAGAATGCCCGTAGGAAACGGTCTGTGTTAATGCCGGAGCAGCAGAAATGTGCGAAACAGCGGGTGCACCATACGTAGCAATCTTCGAGACAGCTGGCGCAGAATAGGCCGTCAAAGCTGGCGCTGCATAGCTGGTTGCCACTTTCGCGATGGCTGGCACAGCAGTGCCATAAGTAGCGACCACTGGCTTGGAAACATATTGATGCGAAACGGCGCCTGCGCCAGAGCTCAATGATGCAACCTTGCTTATTGCTGGAATACCTGAGGAATAAGAAGTCGTTGCCACTGCAGCTGCGGGCGCGCCATACAATGTGCTAGTTAGCGCCGGTGCAGCATAGCTGGAAACTTTGGCGAGGACTGGCGCTGGTTTCGAGACATACTGATGTGAGACAGCGCCGCCGAGGCCTGACGTCGAGTATGAGGATGCGACCTTTGCAATTGATGGTCCAGCCGAGTATGATGTGGTAATGGCAGGTGCAGAATAGGAGTTGGTTGTTATGGCTGGAGCAGCGTAGCTTGCTACTTTGGCAATGGCAGGTGCAGCAGTGACAGTTGCAATTACAGGCTTCGAGACATACTGATGTGAGATGGCACCAATACCACCCGAGCTGCCATGAATAGACGATGTGAGTGTTGGTTGTGCGTAAGTCGCGACCTTGGCAATTGAACCCAGAGCTGGTGCAGTAGCATAAGATGAGGCCACCTTGCTAACAAGAGTAACGGGTCGAGACACATGTTGGTGAGAAATGGCGCCACCCAGACCAGAATGTCCATAGGAGGCAATATTCGTCAGAGCAGGACCACTACTGGCATATTGTGTGACGGCAGCTGGTGTGGCTAGCTGAGTTAATACTGGTTTCGAGACATATTGTTGAGAGATGGCGCCACCATGCACTGACGATGTAATGGCCGGTGCAGCGTAGGAGGATACTTTAGTTATTGCGGGTGCTGTGGCGTATGTTGCCGTTACGGCGGGTGCTGCATAAGAACCGATCTTAGTCAGGGCTGGCGCAACTGTGCCGACAGCAATACCAACGGGCTTGGACACGTACTGATGTGAGACGGCGCCGCCATGCGCAATTGAACCATAGCTGACGCCGGCCGAGGCAACTTTTGTCAACGGTGCTGGACTCGCGTAGGAGGCGGCAAGTTTAATTGGCGATGATATGTAACCGGCTGAAGCGGGTGACGCATATGTTGCGATCTTCGTGGGTGTGGAAACATATTGTGTAGCAAGCGCAGGCGAGGCAACAGCTGCTGGTAAATAGGTTTTTGACAACACTGGTGCGGAGGAAATAATCGAACCAGTTTTGCCCAAAAGTGTTTGGCTGCCTATGTCAGCCAAATTAAGTGGTGACGATGCAATTGGCGTAACCTTACCGAGCGTTGATGAGAGACCACCGTATGAGATGGCAGAGCCATGTGCTGCACCCAAGCCGCCAGTTGTATAAGTGGCAACTTTCGCAAGAGCGGGCGAGGCTTGTGAGTATGTGTAACCGGGCGAAGTATAAGTTTCGACTTTGGAAAAACCAGGCGTCGATTTACTGTATGTATAGCCAGGCGATTGATATGATTCGATCTTGGTGGTTACAGGCGGCGCGTGATATGGAATTTGTGAGAGATCTGAACGCAAACTTGCGCCAGACGACGATATACCGGAGGAGGTGTAAGTAGCCACCTTGGAGATGCCCGGCGTCGATTGACTGTATGTATAGCCTGGCGTGGCGTATGTGGCTACCTTCGTGAGACTGGCAGCCGACGCTGCTGCCGGCAAATATGTGTTGCTTAACACGGACTTGGATAGTGTCGGTGAAACGAGATTCTTGAATTCAATGCCCGATGGCACAACAGCGGCGTACTTTGATGCTGGCGATTTGTCAGCATATGTGATACCACCTGGCGCATAGGACACCGCCGGTGAGACAAGAGTCTTCTGAACGGGTGCAATATATTTATTGATTTCGGTGCGTCCAGCACCATGCGTAATGCCCGCAATGCCAGCGCTGGATTCATACGATGAGGATGATGTGCCAACGTTGGCATATTGCAAATTGCCATTTTCGGAGTATGTAGAGACCTCAGGTGAGATACTGTATTTCGTTTCACCCGGTGTTATTGAAAATTTAACTTCTGGCGGTGGTAAGGCATAACCTGGCGTCACGGCATAACCTGGCGACACGGCATGCACGCATGGTGGCAATGCGGTCACTGCGGTTGGCGTGGGCGAAGGCGAAGGCTCGACCAATGCTGAGCTGAGAAACAAGCTCAGTATCGCGATGAGAACCTATGAAGTGTTTATAGTGTTGAAGATTTTCGATTAGTTAGTGTAAGAAAAAGTGTCTTTTATCTTATTAGATTGCTATGAGCAGAAGGACTTGTTATTTTTACAAGAGATCTTATTAAGATTTTATTTAATTTCGTAGCTGGAATAGTCTGTTATTGAACTGATCGATCTATTGTGGAAGAAACATGAAGTATTCTAGAACCGTCTTTGTTAAATGGTTGTAGATCCTTTCTTTCTTTCTTTCAAGATTCTAACCAAAAGTGTTTGGCTTTCTTACTTACTGCTACGTATTCTAATCCTTTCCTAGTTTGGGTATTATTTTTTTTTTATATTAGACTTATTATTAATTTGGAATTTTGAGAAATAATGCTGAGTTTTATTTTGAATCTATATTTTTTTTTTTGTTAAAAATTTTTTATTTAGTTTTTAAATTAAAAAAAAAAACAGAATTCCTTCGTTTGGATATCCTTAAAAATGTCTGTCTCAGTATTCAATGTATTTGTTTTGATAGTAAAACTAGAGTCTTTGATATTATTTTCTGAAGGACTCACCTTCATTTTGAACAAACTTTTTCTTTACAGTTCACAATATTTAAATATATACTTATATTTTTTTAATTAAATAAAAATTACAACGACACAAATTCAAAAATTCACAGCATAACCGAATATAGTTTGTCGCACATCAACTTAGCTACAATGCTAAGTAGAATTATCCTTGTAAATGTGTCTGCGTATCCTTTCTTTTTTCTTATGTATTAATGCACGCGTATCCTTCGCCTTTATTATAAATTAGTGCACACACGTCGTGTCAGCCGTTTTATTAAAAATATATTTTACACAAAAAACGGCCGAAAATATCAAAAATAAATTATTTTCCGTTTCGATTCGAATTATCCGTGTCTGTGCTGTCGTGGCTCTCGCAAAGTAGAGCAACGCGTCGAACTGATGGCCAGCCGGGCCCTCCGAACGCTTATATACGGTCAAACCGAATCGTGCGCGTTATGCGACAAGGGAGCGCGCGCGCATGAGCAAAACACGCATGCGCAGCACACGCACTGCACTGCAACGGTGGATGTGTGCCTCGAACGAACTTTTAGACGAATTGTAGGCAAACATTTGACAAAAAAAATCGCAAAAAAAAAAAAAATGAAATGTAAACCAAATTGATGACGGTTGAAAGAAACGAGCAAGCGAGCGAACGTACGAATGCACAAACGATTGAACGACGCTGCTCCAATAGCAGTTTTTTGCAATAAAAAACGAGTACAAAAGTCGTCGCCATCGTCGTCGTCGTCGTGTAGAACTAACCTGCAGAGGCGACAAACACAACGACGACAGCGACGCATGCGTAATGCGCATGCTTCAAGGCAGCGCTGCAACAGCGACGATGGCGATGCTGCATGGCTGCCCCACCTTTTGCTTGCAGGCGTGCGCTCGTGCATTGAAGCTTTGTGCGTCGACGTCGACGTTGACGTCGTCATCGCTTGTTTTGCGCCTGAGCTTAAAATCATGTTCATTTGCAGCGTTTGTGCATCGTGCGTTTGCCTTTGTGTGCATACACTGTAAGAAATTATATGCTATAATACATGGGCATTATGTAAACGAATGACGAGCGACAAGCGTACAGTGCATGACGACAACCTGCCGCAAATATCAAACCGCACCCGCTCAATTGTATTCTCTTGTGACTCCTGCAGCAACAACAATAAAAACAAAAACAACAACAACATAGTTACTAAAACAAAATTATGCGTGGTGTTTGAAAAATTGAATTTAAGCCGTTTTCAAGCTTTGTTATTCATTGTTTTTTTTTTTTTGGTAGTTTGGGGTTCGTTCGTTCGGTTGTTCGGTTTTGAGGCAAGGCGTGCTCATATAATTTTACAGATTTTATTTTATTTTTCAGACATTTTGCGCGTGTGGAAAATTGCATTCTTGTTGCGTGTCCGTCTGTCCGTCTGTCTGTCTGTCGCTCTAAGTCGTTGCCAGTTACTTTAATTCGGTCTTTTAGAAACTTTATCGTTTTTTTTTGCTGTTTTATTAATGTATCTATCAAAAGTTTTTGCCTTGTTTTTATTATTTTAAGCTTGTAACTTGTTGCTGTTGATAAAAATAATCGAAAAAATAAAAAGAACAACATGCATTTTCTTATTGCAAAACCTTGGCGAACCATTATGAATGAATATAATGGCTAAAATATGTTACAGCGTTGAGTTCTTTGTAGTTTGACCGTCTTTTGTTCAATTTTATGGCGATTCTGATTGAGATTACGTTGATACGTCAATAGTCAATGATATGTTAATGGCCAAGAATCATGTTGAAATCATAAAAAATTGAATTTATCTTTTGTTGCGCATGAAAATGTAACAATAAAAGACTATTTATCTTTTTTAAAAGGATTAAAGTGGTTTTGGTTTTTTAAGTAAGCTCTTTTAATTTAATTTTCCATATTAAGCAATTTGCGTATTAATAATTAAGTAATTAGTAATGCATTTTAGTGGTTTTATTGAATTTTTAGGTCTGGATCAGTCCATATATAGTTTATGTAAGGTTTCTTTTCATTACTTCTGTTTATTATATTATCTTTCTAACTTAAGAATGAATTTTAATAATGTATTTTTCTTTTCGCTTATTTCAATTTCAGTCAATGTTACAACGAATATGCAACGAACTCAAACGGATCTCATTTGAATTCATCAGATAAATTCATGGACAATTCATTCAAACACAAAGTGAGTCAATTTTCATATAATTTTTCATTTATCATGTAATTCATTAAATAAGGTCAAACTTGCCAAATTTGTTGTTTCTTGGACACATTTAATCTGCATATCAATCTAACAAAAGTAAAAACAGAAACTAAGAAAAACAAAAAATGAGTAAAAAGTCCCTGACTTGTCGTCATGTCTGTCTGCTTGTCTGTCTGTCCACACAATTGCACAATGCGAACACAAATCAATTAAAAAACTACAGATTTGTTATAAGAAGAAAAACAAAATAGAGGCGGTGACTATTAGCGCCATGACGGTGTGAAATATATCATGCTTTAGTTATGGCTTAAAATATTATTTTTTTTTTACATTTTCAGTGATTTTTTTTTATTTTTCTCTCGTTTTTTTTTTGCTTGAATTGTGCCCTGCGTTGCATATTTTTTGCTTTGCTATATTTAATTGATTGAGTAGCGCACGCGGTGACATTTCAATTAGAAGCCGTTAGCCACCGCGACACGCAATGTGGCAACATGTCGTTGCAACTTGCCCGGCTGCCTGCCCGCCTGCCTCTCCAAACGCCTTAGATAAACCTGCTGCTGAGCATATCTGATGGCAAAATTCTAAATGTCTTGAACAATTCTCGCGCGCATTCAAAATGCCGATAAGTATCTGAAAAGCGTGCAATTAATATATATATTTTAAACGTTGTATCATTTTTATGCGCAAACAAAATGAAAGCAAACCAAATTTTTTACTATATTTGGCTAAGACGCTGATTTGAGTAATAGATTAGTATGCTGGCATACAAAAAACGCCTCAGATCGAGACATCAAATAACGATGACGACGACGACGACGTTACACATACGCCCTGTGTTCACGTGTTGTGCATGACGTTTGAGAGCGTGAGAAATGAAAGTGAAAGGTGTGCAAGACAGCCTCACCGTCAGCCTCACCGTCAGCGTCAACGTTAGCAGCAATCGACGACAGGACAGGACTGGCACTGGCACTTTGACAGACAGACACATTTTGGACATTTCTGTGTACACATGACGAGTGTCGCTTTGTCGCGCTGTCTCTCAGTCTCCCAGTCAGTCAGTCAGTCTGTCTGTTGTATGCTTTGGCTTACTTTTGCCTTACCTAAGCACGCATGTGGTGGCAATTGCAATTGCAATTTGCAAATTCAAATGCCTGCAAACCAAAATGTTGTTGTGAGTTTTTCGCGTCTGCATCTTTCTTAAAGCGTGTTAATTGAACATGAAATATATATTGCGGTCTTGCTTGCACTCAAAGCAAAACTAAATAGTGTGCAATATGACACAGTTCAGTGTCCTGTGATGTGCTTTTTTTTTTTTTTTATTTTGCAATTTGATTGAATTTTAATTGTATATGTTTATATGTGTGTATGTATTTTTTTTTTCGAGCGAAAGAAATAAACTAAAGTAAATTTTTAACCTACTTCTATGCAAAGTAAGATTAGACGAGTTGTTGTTGTTGCTATTGCTGTTGTTGGCTGCAAAGCATTTGTCACATACAAGCGCACGCGCCTGCGTCGTGCCCAGACAAAAGTTAAAGTCAGGCTTAAAGGCAAAATACTCTTGTGTAGATGAGGTTGGAGCGCAGGCGAGGCAGCCAAGTTGAAGTCGTAGTCGTATGCGAATGCGAATGCGATCTGTGGCAGTTGTGCGTGCATGCATGCGTGCAAAGGCAATAAAACACGCTTAGACTAGAGCAAAATTTTTAGTAGCCTTAAAACAGATACAAGAGTCAAGCAACTGTAGCAGCGGCAGCAGCAGCTCAGCGCCATTACGTAAGAGTAACGCAGGCTGGCTGGCTAGCTAGCTAGCTGAGCTGGCAGGCAATGCTCTGCAATGCTAGTCTGGTCACTTACGCACGGCACAGCATAGCATAGCAGATTTTTCGTGCTGGGAGTCATTCACTCATTAACTAACTCACATGACGAAATATTGCCTTTGGTTTTTTGGGTGTTTTTAATATTTTTTCATTGATTTTTTTTTTCGCAACAAGCACAAGCACACATACACTATGCTTAATTGAAAAATCTCGACAACTATGATTAAATTTCTTTAGATGCATTTGCAACTACAAAGATACATAGATACATACATACATTTGGTATATGCATATATGTATGTATGTATGTAGTCATTGCCTAGATCTAGATTTCAAATATATATACGTTCGTTTGTACGTTTCATAGCGCTTGTTGTCTTGGAACATGTCTTCTCGGCCATTGCAGCATAGTAAACATTTCAAAATTGGCAATACATATTCATAAAATGTTTGATTTTATGTGTGCATATTAGTTGCGGCATTTGCTTTCGAAATGCATTTCGAGTGCGCACAAATTCTAAAACCGAAACCAAAATCAAACAACAATAATAACAACAACAACAACAGCAGCATTTATTGACAGTAGTAGCGGCAGCATGTGTAGCATGTATTTTGTGAACTGTTGTATTGGACATGTACTAAACTTGTTTTGTATTTGCACTAAATTTAATATTGAATATATGTAAAAGATTTTTTTGAAAAGTCCAAAAACGCCATAAACAACTTAGTTAAGTAGCTGAAGCTGTTTAACTTTAGCCTGCAAGGCGGTTTGTCTCTTGGTCTCTCTGTCTCTCTGTCTGTCTGTCTTCTTGTCTGTCTGTCAGGCGATCAACGTTCAGCGACCAGCTGGCGTATACGTAATATTTGAAGGCGTTCGTTGATTTTAAAGGTGTTCAAGCAGGCGATGCACTGTATATTGATTGAGGGGTTTGGTAGTAGCTGCATTAAGTGACAAGCCATTCACCAACAAAGTACATTCACTCACAATTCGTGTTAACTTTGCATATCGTTTTGGCAAAGTTTTCTATAACAATTCACACATATTTATTGGACTGCGAAATTGGTGTGCACAAAAGATATTTAAATCAATGTTGTTTCTTTGTGCGATCATTCATTTTGATGAGCTTTTGAGTTTGAGTTTTTGTAACTTTTCGTTTATTGAATCATTCTGCTATGCGCTCCTGGTAAAACTTATGAAGGCTGTTGCAATCTTTTTCTATACAATATACGCATTTCTTTGGATTTAAAGCTTCGAAATACATTCTTTACTCTTTCCTTAGTTGACAAAAGGTCTAATTCTGGCAACTCTATTAAATAATAATATTAATCCTCTATTCTGGCAACACTATGGCGCTGTTAATAGGAAGACTATTAAATGACATGTAAATAGGATAATAGGATATATGGAGGACAGCTGTTTTTGCCACTACTAGCACATTGCTGTGTAATAACTGCTCTTTTGCTCTTGTTAATTTGCTGCTGGCATAAGAACACCATTTACTTTTCTATTAAAGCATCAATAAAAAGCACTTTTAACATATTTTTAATAGAGTTGGCAGCAAAAAGCCTTTAGAGTATTTTTAATAGACTTCTTAATAGAAATGTTAATATGTTTTATTTCCCATGCTCAAAAAATTAGCTATTAAAAAACTGTTTGCTAATAGAGGCAACGACAACGACACGCTGTTAAAATCCTATTGATATGCCATTTAATAGAATGTTTCTATTAACAGTGCTTAATAGAGTGGCCGGAATAGGGGGATTAGTCAGGTGCAATGTAGCAAAGCTTTATCTGCTTTATGTGAGCTATTATGTTAATCGATTATAATTTTTTTTAATAGTTTAACATGTTTTTGCAACTTATGTAATGTCATATACTCTTCATACAACGACAAATAGAAAATATATGCGTAAAAGTTTTGCACAACAAGGAACGCAAACGATTGTCAATTGGAGCACGGTTACGATATGCGTAGACACAATGAAATTGCGCTTGGTTATGATATAACAAACTAATCAACTATAAATAAAGCTATTAAAAACGTACCATAAACGTGTGCGTTAAAAGGCGCGTGTGTGGTAAAGCAAGTCGTCAAGACACAACCGACATTTGTGCTGCGCATGCGCACCAATTAAGGGGAAAAGATTTGCGCGCGATCAAATAAAAATTTATTTTATATTTGTTATAAAGAAAATCAAATAGTCACTAAACTATATGTATCGCTTTGCTGGCCGCTGTAACATTACTATAGACTAAAAGCCATGCTTAGGCCAAGTCAGGGTAGTCCAGCCAGCGACGACGACAATGACTAAGATGTTTTGGCGGCGGCGCCGTCGACGCCTGTTTATGTTGCCCGCAGGCTGTGACCATAAATTAAAAACACGCTAGGCATTAATTATTCTAGCAGTGGCAGCGGCAAATATGCAGAAAAATAGTCTGAAATCAAACGCATTGGAATTTTACTATGAATTTTATTTCACATGAAATACGCAATGCAATCTGATTGAAAAAAATGATACGAATATTGGCTGGCGCCGCCCGCTGTCCGCATCAATTATAATGCTGATGAAGTATCAAAACTCGACATTAAGCCGAAAAAAAAATGAAATAATAAAACAGATATATACATTTGTATCTATTTAACCGAACCTTAAAAGGCAAGCCACTCAGATGCAGTCAAGTATTCTAAGCTATCAAGTTAAGTACATGAGCGTACAAGCGCGCGAGCAGCTAATAAAATAAAGTTGAACCGGATCTCGAAAAAAAAAAAAACTGCAGCGTTTAGTCATCACACTGCACTGAGCTTGCTCAATAGTGCTGAGCATGAGAAGATGTAAAGAAAAAAAATATAGCAGAAATTGGGATTAATCGAGTAGTTTTCTAATACACGAAGGCGGCCAAGTCAAGCGCAGCCATGCATTGTCAATAAACTTGGCTAATTGCGTTCGATTTGAGCGCAGAAAAAAAAACACATACAAAAAATAATGTATCTATTGAGTTATGTGCGTATCATTAGCTAATAGCTTGAGTGTATTGAGTATCAAAATTGCAATTGAAAAAAAAATATAAAAAAAATGAAATGAAAATGAAATCGAAATATGAAAAAAAAAACTGGTTTTTGCGCAAATTTTATGCAAACGGCCTAGAATGTTGTATCTGACAACAGCAACGAGTTGCAACTTTATACGACGTGTGACTTGGTGTGCGTTTGACGACAACGCGAACGACAACGACGACGATGACGACTTCGACGTGGGAGCGACAAATTTGTTACAATTTGCGCCTCGTTGAATCTTAGAATTTTTTATAGCAGAAAACAAAAAACAAAATAATAAACAAGTAAAAAGTTGCTGGCAATTTTATGCTAATCTTTTGATACGATTCTAAAGTATAACAACTTGACTTTATTTTTGTTCTTTCTTTTTTTTTGTTTTTCTTCACACAACTACTTTTATTTATGTCACCGGTGAACGGAGTCAATGTCGACAAAGTTCTTTTAATTAGAAGCTGAAAAAAATACAACGAAAACCAAAAACAAAAACAAAAACACGCATGAATGAACTCGTTTTGTATATGCAAAAATATTGCACAAAATCTATTTTTTTGTCATTACTTTGAAAAATTATTTATTTAAAAATACTATGTAATTCGATATATAGTCTTTGTTGTTGTGTGTTTTTGTGCATACGTGATGGCGCGATAAGCTAAATTGGATTAAAACCAAATTAATGGAGGCGCAGTTAAAGAAATGCCGTCAAGAACATTTAGGCTTAATTCAAAGTAATTATGACAAATGCCACATTCTTGACGCGCCACGCAACGATAAAATACAAAAATGTCTGCGTCTCTGACATTGAGGTGTGTGCGTGTGGCGGCGTCAGCGCCTTCGCAGCAGCAGTTGTCAAGGCGCTTTGTTGCAGAATGAGAAACAAAAAATTAAGAAAACTTGCTGCATGCAAACCAAATATGGCTTGGATCGTACTTGGCTATTTGAAAGTTGCTGTATCTAAAAACAAATAGACATGAGGCCAAAGGTTCTATAAGTAAGGAAAAGATGGAAAGCACAAGTGCCAGAGCGATTGGTATAGACTTAGACCACTGACTATACCGATCTCTAGAACCATTAATCTTATGGCTAGTAATTTTTTATTCTTTTTGATTTTAAGATTGATGATTTTACGAGCATCATAGTTAACATATTTAGGCTTGGCCAAATTTCAAGACCTTTCACGCACATCCAACTGTATTCAATCCATAAACATTCTTCAGCATATATTGTTATGAAAGTGCGATTGGATTTCTTTAAAGCAATTCAATATTGTGTTTCATCGAAAAAATGGCATTCTTATCATAAAATGATCTGAAGAGTATTATGTTCATAAATGTTAGACTTTTGATTGCAAATGTTATATGGTGTCTGACTATAACTGAAGTGTTTCCCATGATAATAACATTATATCCTTACCCACAATTTATAACAACGAAAGTTGCTTTTAAGGTACTCAATATCCAATAAAAATACCGCATGTTCTTATCTGTGGGTGTACTTTTTTTATATTTCCAAAAATTTGAACTCTACTCATAAACTAAATTCTATAAAATGAGTTCTAAGGTACTCAATATCCAATAAAAATACCGTATTTTCTTATCTGTGCGGGTACTTTTTTTATATTTCCAAAAATTTGAACTCTACTCATAAACTAAATTCTATAAAATGAGTTCCGAAACATTAAAGTATGGTCCTGAATCATAGATCTTTCTCTCTTCGATACTCTTCAGCTACAATTATGCCCATTTTTCCGTTACTTTCCTTTCAAAGCTGTTCTCGTATACGTTTTCACATTGCGTTAATGACAATGCTCTCTTATCAGGGGGACAAGGGGAAAAAAACACAGCCAACAAATTTGAATATTTATTATAAATAAAACACACAAAACGATTGCGCCTTAAAAACAAACATACAATAAATTAAATAATAAATAAGATTACAAACGAAAAAACCAAAAAAGAAAAAACAAAAAAAAAATACAAAATAAATAAATTACCACAAAGTCACAGTAGGCGCTAGGAGGCCACGCCACGCCCAGCCAGCCAGTCAATCAGTCAGACAGACAGACAGAGAGCCAGACAGATAGGCAGACCGAGCGCTCAATGATGATAGTGCCGATAATGTGCGCCGGCATACATGGGCATCATGTGCTTCTTATCACGACGCACCATCGACTGTACAAGACTGTGTGATGCGGCACGTTGTTCATCAGCCACACTGCTGCTGCTGCCACCATCAACATCAGCATAATCTTCAATGTCATCGTCATCGTTGTTGTTGTTGTTGTCATCAACAACATCAACATTATCATAATTATGAGCAGAGAAGAGCACAGGACCAACCTTTTCCGAGTCAATGGAGGATGTGAGCTTCTTCTGTTGGCGATAGAATAAAGCACGTTGCTGCTTCTTCTTCGGCTTGCGTTGAAAGTAATTTGCATAATCATACGGACGTGTAGCATGATTTTTCGATGTGATGGGCGGCGTGCCAAATTTATAGTGTTTCAGCCCCGGCGTTGTATGAACTTTCTTTTGGCCATTATAGATGTGATTTGAAATTGGTTCCGTGTGCGTTTGTGTGTGTGTGTGTGTCGTTGGCAGTTGTGTGCGCGTCGCTGACTGAAAGAGCGGCTTTGAGGCAATGAAGCTTGTATGACGCGGCGATGTGACACTTGCTGGCGCAACGCCCAACGTTGGCTTTTGTATATAATTGTGTGGCAACTCTTTGGGCGTGAAATACTCATCAATCGTATGATAGTCTTTCACTTGTGTCGTTTGCGTATATTTCGGCCGATATTCGGGCGTATTTGGTTCTTTGACAACCATGGCACGCCAATCGTTCTCTTGCAGTCCCGCCACACCGAAATCATGCGTGCCAATCTGTTGTCGTCTTGCTGAATGCAAAATATCATATTCTTCGCGTGTCGCTTGCTTGGCCGCCGCTGCGGCATATAATTCCTTGTAGTATTCCTCACGTGCCAATTTCAAACGCTCACGCACGCCCGGCTCAAGTTCCATGGGCACTTGTTTGATGCGCGCATGCGGTTTGAATTCAATCAGGCTTGGTATTTTCGGATGTGAGTGCGTTAGATCTTCAATTGGTTTTTTAATCGGTTTAATATCCGAACTGAGCACAATATGTTCTTGATCTTTGCTATAATGATTGATTTTCGATTGCGAGGTATCATCGTTGATGCCATACGTTGTGCCATTTGGCGTTTCGGTTATGGGATGTGAATTGGCGCCCACAGTTTTTACAATCGCATTGAAACCCTTTTTCGCATCGGCCGTGTAGTGCACGGTGCGTATAGAACCATCTGGTTCGAGCACACTATAATGTCCTTTGATTGTGTCACCCTCACGTGATTCCCATTGTGATTTAACATCGCCGGTGTGCAGATCTTTGACGCCATAGCTGAATGCATACTCGGGGTGATCCTGCAAGTAGATAAGATGTGTGTGGGTGGGGGGGGCATGGTTTTAATTTATGTTACAATTGGTTTATGCAATGTCAGGCAGTCATGCACAACAACAACAACACTACGCACACGCAAAATACATCAAATAATCAAAATTGAAATCGAGTAACTAAAGAACAAAATTTGACTTAAAATACAAAAAAAAATTGAAAAAAAGCGAAAAAATATCGTGGAAAATGAGAAAAACGTTTGAATTTGAAACGCGTTTGTGCGAATATTTTTTTTGTGCCTGATTCTGATTCCACGCTGTGCTGAACTGTGCTGAGCTGTGCACACACACCACACCTCAAATGAAGTTTAACAGTGCGTTTTTAGTTTGATTTGCGATTTTTCATTTTATTCTGCGTTCAAATACGCTACACTTGTAGTAAGGCACATGAAGTATGTTGAAAAGTAACGAAAATTGCAAAAAGTCTTGTAAATGAAGTCTCTTCATGGTTCTTATAAATTGTTTTGAGCATAATATTAAATACTCCTATGTTACATGGCGCCACATGGCTTATACGTTATAAATTAGCATTCGGAAAAGACTACACCGAATGCTAAGCTGACGTATGTGCTGTGTAGCCTTATGTAACATAGGAGTATTTAATATTTTTAGATCTATTAGCATGAAATTACATGCTGCTTTTTCAAAAATTATGTTTTGTTTTTATCATCATCATTTGTTTTTATTTAGAAATATATTTGGCTAAGATAGCGCACCCTGTATCAAATTCTTGAAATATGTTGAGTATGCTCAGTCAACAAATTGTAGTCTTTTGTAGAACTTGAACGTAAGAAAGTAAAAAAGATAGTTAACTATTGTCAACTGTCATTAAAAGAACTCTTTTTAGCAACTGAAGTGTCTCAAAGTGTCATACAAGTTGAGTTTTTTTGGTAAACTTAAAGCGGCTAAGATTTTTTATTAGCCATGGCAAATGAAGAAAAAATCAAAACCAAAAACAAAAAAATAGTATCATTTTGCGCACACACGCTCACGCAAATTGGGCCAAGGCAAGACAAGCGGACATTTTAATCGCAGCGTCAGTCAGACCAACAGACAGACAGACAAACTGATAGATAGACTCACGGAGAGACCGGCAGACAGGCAGACAGACGGACAGTCCGTTAGTCAGTACGACATTCAGTCAGTTAGATTTGTGTGTGTGCATACATAAATCCATGTTTGAAATACAATGAATGCGACAGTTCGGCCAAAATGGTAACACACACAGTTACACACAACAGTACGCGCACAATTAAAAATTAATTACAAGATAAGCATGTTTTTGCTCTTGTTGTAGTTTTTTTTTTTCTTCTTTGCGTTCCTCTGTCAAAGGCCAAAGTGCTTGGTGAGGTGTGAGCGTGTTTATTCCCATGAAGCTTAACTAGAAGTATTTTTCATATTAATTACAGAGCCAATGACGCTTGACTGACTCGCAATGCTTTGGCTATAAATTTTGTGTGTGTGTGTTTTTTTTTTTGTGTATTTTTTTTTAACAGAATGCAAATGCAAATTTTGGGCGCGGCGTGCCTCAGACATTAGACTCATTTAGCTTTTGATGCACGCTCACGCACGCACGCTGCACAAGACTTAACTTGACAATATTTCTCGCACCTTTTTCGGGCGTTAAAAATATTTATTTATTTTTGTTTTCTGCTTCTTTGCACAAATTTATGATTTAAAGAGCAATTAACGCGTACGAGATTAATTGCAAATGCTGCTGTGGCTGTGGCTGTTGTTGTTGTTGTTGTTGCTGGTGTCGCTGCCGTTTGGCCGTGTTAAACTGCAATTTGATTTAGTTTGTTTTTTTGCAAGTTCTTTTTTTGGTCTGCCAACGTACAACTTTGTTCAATTAACGCATGGCCGCCATATTTGGCCGCCAAGCCAAGAGTTCAGCAAACAGCAAATAGCAAATAATAATAATAATAAAAGTAGTGCGAAAAATAAAGAAAATTAAATCAAATGAAAAATGACAGTTTGTCTAAGAAAAAAAATATATAAAGAAAAAATATTATAAAATTTTTTTCGTGCGAAAATCTTTTTTTTTATTGGCCGCCTGAACATGGCGTATGCGTAATATTTTATTTATATTAAACAAATGACTACAAGCGCACAAATTGCATTGATTTATGCTTAACTATTAAAAAAAAATATATTTGAAATAAACTTTAATTTTTGCTTGTTGTAATTTTGAGCGCACAAATTATTTTTATTACTGTTCGCAAATTTTAATTTCCGTTGTTAACAATTTCGGTCTCTAAAAGAAGCCAATCGATTTTAATAACATGTTGTTAAATTGTCGCATGGATTGTCATAAAGTTGTAAGTGTCAAAAAATTATATTTGATTACATGATGTGAGTGTGTTTTTTTTTGCATACTCGTTTATGACAACAACTTGATTGGTCGGACGAATGGACGGACTGACTGACTTGATTCGAGTTGACTTTATGTCATAACAGAGTGACAAGCGGCAAGACAAGACAGAACAGGACGGCCAAATACGCCGACTCACTGTTTAAACGCACGTACCGCTTTGCTCTTACATGTGCTCTCTCTCTCTCTCTCTCTCGCAGGCTTGTTAACTTGTCGCTTTTGCATATTGTTTGTGCAAAAGCGACATAATAGGCTCAAATTGGCGACAGATCGTGGGATAACGTGACGTATGCTCAATGTCTATTTTTTTCAGACAGCACACTCCTCCCACACTCTTTCTGTTTGTTTGTTTGTTTGTTGCTAGGCCAATTTTCAAGGCGTACACAATGACAGTAATTCTATATTGTTGTTGTTGCTGCCACTGTTGTACAACAGCATGGAAAACATTTTAAAATGTTAAACGCTGTCAGGGTTCAGTACAATTTTGACAGGCATTTTGCCACAGTGTACACGCCACAACAACAACAACAAGAACAACAACCAAAAGTCATTGCGTGTAATAGTGAAAAAATCAAACACAATTGCTAAAAATTGATATTTATTTCATGTTCATGAAAAATAAAATGCTGCGCTGTCAAGAAAATGCGTGCCTTTCGCTATTGCCCGACTGCTTGACTGGCTGCCTGCCTGCCTGCCTGCCTGCCTGCGTGCGCCATATTTGGCGCTTAACAATGCACAGCATGCTCGCTCATATTGTTGGTCTGTCTTTGTTTGGGTTATGGCGTTAGATACGCAGATACACATTGGTTACGTACCTGTGCGCGCATATTTGGTCAAAGCAAATGTGGGCGGGCATAATTGAATTGACAGGAGTTGAGTCGAAGGAAAAGTAGCGCAACTAAAGGCGCGGCACTAAACGCATGTAAGACAAATAAAAATAAACAATCTTTCAGCTAAAACATTCACTTTCAAATGCGATCAACGCACAGTCAAACAGACAGTCAAGCAGACAGACAGACAGTCGGACAAATACATAAAGCTTCACACATTTGCTTTGCGTGCTTAAATGCATGCGTTAATTTTGTTGTTTTTTTTTTTTTTTGTGATTAATAACTTACAAATTGCGGCGCATACTCCATCATTTCGCCATCATTGTCGCTACTGGCACCGCCATCGCCGCCGTTGCCGTTGCCGTCATCATCAATGTTAATATCGTGACGTGATGTTGAGGCGTGTGTTGCGCTGCCACGTTGCTTTGCTATTGCTGCCGACGAAGCCGCCACAGCATCGGTAATGGCCGGCCATTGAATAATGCTCATTAAACACCAACAACTAAGCCAATTGCATAGCAGCCAAAGGCAAATCCTTGTCAGCTTCAATGTTGTTGTTGTCGTCCTGCAACGCCGACTGTGTGTTTTCAATGTGCGCATTGCCGTCGTCGTCCTCATCGTCGTCGTCGTCGTCGTCGTTGTCTGCGTTATCTGTTTTTTTTTTTTTTTGGGGGTATTTAAGAGCGCACGTATGTGAATAAGATATGAAATATG
Organism: Phortica magna; assembly: GCA_037044515.1. NCBI lineage: Eukaryota > Metazoa > Arthropoda > Insecta > Diptera > Drosophilidae > Phortica > Phortica magna. Next base: position 29,386 of record JBAMBP010001270.1, read on the forward strand.
AAATCATTATCAGTAGTCAAATGACAACAGTTACAATAACAGCAACAGTAACAGCAACAACATCAATTGCAAATGTTGTAGCAATAAATTCAACGATAAGCAGTCATTTGATGCAGATACTTGGACATGCCGAATCAGACATGAAAAACGTTTCGTTCAGGTTTTTTTTTCTCTCTCTCTCTCTCTCTCTCTCTATCTGCCTGTCTGTCTAACTGTTTGTCCGTCTGTGCATTGGTACATTTGACCGTACAAGTTAATAAATTAAATAGCACGTCTTACAAATTGTGTAAAATGTACAAAAATTATAACGACGACGCGCCGCGCGCTACGCAATTAATTTAGCGAAAATTGCCAAGAAAATTTCATGAATTTTATAGCCTTTTTTTTTTTTTTGGTGTTTTTCTTTGATGAAAATTTTCTTTTTGTCTGCAATTATATTTGGTTTCATTGGCTGACTGAGTCAGTTGGTTGCTGTGACAGTTGTCAAATGTTTAAATCGTCTGCGTTTGACAATTCGACATGTTGCTGCAAGTCGCATAGTCAAAAAAAAAAACCGTTTGAATTCGAGGCGTAACAACTTGACAGATCTTGATTTGATGTGTTTTTTTCTTTTTATGCTCAGCGAAAACATTTTTATTTTGCTTTATGATTTATGAGTGATTCGAAAATTGCCTGAAGATTGATGGCGTTATTCAAGCCCAGTAGCTGCCAAACTGTATGTGAGTGAAAATTGTCAAACAAAATCGTCAAACAGGACTTGTTGCCAACGTTGACGCCAACGTTTGGTTTTTTCTTGTTGTTGTTTTTAAGTGTGGCATGATAGCTTGTGTGCTTGGGCGTTGGTTTGAGTTGGTTTGGTTGGTTGGTTGGCTGGTTGGTTGGTTGGTTGATTGGCATTTCGTCTGATCGCCGCTGAGCTGATTTGAGCTGACATGATGAAACTTTTAATTAGTGACAGCGTGTGTGTTTAAGCCATGATTATTTTTGGGCTTTTTTTTTTAAATAAAATTTGAAACGCATAACTATTTAAACAACTTAATACGTTTAACAAAATTTCTGATATCTTTTATATACATATATAAAATATAATTTTTTTTTACTTCTCACTTTGTAATTTTTTTTTAAAGATTGCATGAGTTTTTGTTTAATGCATTTTTATATGAAATATTTGACGCTTTTGTTTTTGTTTTTGTCATTTTTTTTCACGCAAATTTGTACAAATTAATTCAATTTACACGCATTGAAAAACAAAAATTTTACTCATGCCGCTTAACAAAACTGGTTTCCCTTTTATTTATTTTTCTTGCTTTGGCGTTAAGCATTTGTTCTCGTTTGAAAGGTTATTTCCTTTCGAAAATTTTTGTTGTTTTTCAGTTGATTTGAAAATAATTTTAAGCGGCTTTTACGCCAAGCTAAACTTGCTGCGATCTTGTCAGGAATTTTATATGAAAAAGTACTTGAAAAAATTACGCATTTTAATGATAAATACAAATAAATATAAATATTATTGACAAGTTGAATTTACATTGATGAAATAAGTCTATAAATCAGCTTTGCATGATTAGTAATTCGATTGGGAAATTCTTCAAATTCAGCAGATTAAGTTATTTATCTAAATCTGTTTAGCTTTTTACTTTGAGCTGAGCTGTCAGTGAGATATTGTGTACTAATTTTGCAAGCCGTAATCCAACAGAGACTATTGAGGTATTTAATATGCTTGAGGGTTGTGCTTTCTAATGTTAAGAGCATGGGTGGTGAGTTTGTCATTACTTCCAAAATCGGTTGGTAGGGGAAAATGCTCCAAACTATTAGTCGCGGATCAATATCAAATTTAATGAACAATGCATAGTTTTGCTTTATAGTTAATCAAGTAGAAACAATAAGCTTATGAAGATTGTAGTTACTACAGGTTCCTCCAGGCTTCAAAAGGGTTCTGATTATACAAAGTTTTGTCGTAACACGAACCTGGCCGGGGCTCAAGCCTTGTGGTTTCGGCATTCTTGTCTGCCCATCTATGATGGTTGCGACTCAAATGCGAGTAAAACTAGAGCTTGATCAGAAAGCATCGAATTTGACACGGTTGTCATGATCCATAGATTTATAAATGATGCTAGATGGGTCTCGTCATCTACCAAGGGAAAGGTTGCGGCTCTGTCAACGGTACTTTAATTGAAACTAGAAGAAACTTGTAACTCTTGTTTCGCTCACTATAATCTCTCTACTCTTAGCACTAAAATATCTCCCAACGAAAAGCTTATAGAGCTCATTATCATTAACATGCGTTTGTTCATCAATGGCTGATTTCGGATTCAATAGAAATTGAGCTGTGGTCATGACTCAGATGGACTTAATTCTTTAATTTCTTTATGCCAACCAACACGCTCTGTCCGATAATTATAATTCTATCATTAAAAATATAAGTATAAGGAGCTAAAATATTATTGATAGATTAAACATTTCTAATAATCATTATTTTCTTTCTTTTCTCAAAAGATTTTTCAATCGTTCAAATGCCACACAGACATAAAATTTCATTGCAAATGTCATCTTTAAACACATTAATATTTATCTTTCATTGTTCTTCATTAAGACAAAACTTCTTATTAATTGAATATGGTTAAACACTTTCTTCTCAACCACATCAACTTTAACTTTTGCACAAACAATTGACTTAAATTCTCTTCCATTGATTTTCCTTTCAACAACGCTACACTTTTGTCTCGCATTGAAATCATTTACATTTGATTGCATTAAACACAAATCGGCACAAAACTTTCACTTTATTGCGCACAGTGAAAGTTGATTTCATAAATAACGCAACACTTTCGCTCAAATTTTCGGCTTTTTTCTTTTTACTTATTCAAGGATAACAAGAAACGCGCACGGCACTTACATTTCCACTGCTCATATTTCACAATAATTAGCCAAACAAAAAAAAAAATTAATTACAAACAATTTAAAACTTTTTGTTTGGCCAAAAGTTAAGCCAAAAAGTTAATAACGCCACAGATTTTTCAGCCAGCGTAGTTGTTGTTATTATTGATGCTGTTGTTGCCCGCTAAATAAAGCAGAAGCTGCGGCTGAAGCTGAAGCTGAAGCTGCCGAGAAGCTGTTGCAATGTCAAGGACAAAAATGTAATTAAAGCGTTTGCCGTTCACGGCTCAAGTATTTATAGCAGGCAAGATCAATGTTGTACGTACTGAGGATGGCTGTTGGTCTGGTCGTTGTTGTTGGCCAATGCCACAAAGTGGAAGTTGCCAAACAACGACAACGACGACGACGACGACGACGATGATGATGATGATGTTGATATTGTTGATGATGTTGCCGATGCATCGCACTATCGATTTCATTGCTTTGTCAGCGGCTTGTTTGGACTCAACTTGACTCGTCTCTAACGCCACCGCTTTGAAACACAAGATTTTCCAGCTTTTCCGGTTTTTGTTGTTGTTTGTGTGACTTCTTGAAATCGTTTGTTGTTTCTTTGAACAATTTTTCATTGCGCATTTCCTTTGTGGCGGCGCTTCACGTATTGTCTTAAAGCTTTTGCGCTTTTATTGTCAATTAACAAATATCATGAGTCGTCGGCACTTATTGTTGCTTTTGGTTAAATCAAATACAACCAAAAAGTAACAAAAAGACACATGTGCAGCTGCAAATGAATTGTCGTTGCAACCAACGCAAAGTTTTGTTGCACGTTTGTTCATTTGTGCAGTCGCATGCATCATTCAAAGTTTTCTGCCACAATCGTGTTGTGCGTGGTTGCTTTGCTTTGCTTTGCTTTGCTTGTTTCTCGCTTAGACTTGATTTGATTGCACGCTTTTCTTTTCATTACAAGTGGAAAATGCCAAAAATACAACTTGCAATTGAGTAAAAGTCGTTTGGCATTTATTTATTTCATTTGTGAAATGTTTTTTGTCGTCTTTTTGCTTTTGTACAACTGTCAACTGAAATTATAAAATATAAACGAAGAAAAGTTGCTCGCCATTGGCAAACATGGCCAACACAATAAACAAAATAGCAGCAAAAAAAAAAAAAAATAAATTAAATAATGTTTAAACTAAGCGCAATATTATGTTGCGACTTACATTAATTAATAATTTTTGCAATTTATTTACACGATTTTCGGTTAAATCATCGTTAAGTCATTTGAACTTTTTGACTTTTAGTATACAAGTTGGAAATTAAACGCTTTAAAACCGTCATTTATTAGCGTGAAAGTGAAATTATGTGTTGATTTTGATTGTAATTCAAAGCGAGTAAAAAGATAAAAAATTTATAAAAATTGTTTTGATAAATTCATTGATTAAGAGGAAAAATAAGGAAGTTTTAAATTCTGCAACGTTTATAAAACAAAAATGAATATTATATACTCATATGTTACAAAGGAGCTTACAGCACATAAGATAGTTTAGCAGACAATCTTTGGCTTCGCATAATAGAGTAAGAATCATATACAAGAGTGAAAAACGAACTCTTTTACGATTTGCCTTGCTTCTAAGAAAGTTACCTTTTCTAGAACGATTCGAGTTGGATAACTTTTTTCAGTGGCTAGATGGCGTATGTTGTTAGGTGTTGTATGAAGACATAAGAGTTTTCTTAAAATTGTCCAAAAAAAATGTTAATGAGTGTGGATACCACTCTTTATGATTGTTATTGTTATGCTTCGACTGTTGGACTACTCGATCCTTTGTGTTTGAGTGCTAAGCTATTGTTTGTACTGTGAGACTCTATGTAACATAAGAGTGTATAATAATGTATTTTATTTTTATACCCTGTACATACTGTACCAGGGTATATTGTGTTTGTTTGGCCGAAATGTATGTAACGCAGAGAAGGAGGGGAGGGGGACCCTATAAAGTATATATATTCTTGATCAGGATGACAAGACAAATTGATTAAGCCATGTCCGTCTGTCCGTCCGTCCGTCCGTCCTCACCAATGGTTCTCGGAAACTATAAAAGATAGAGACTTGAGATTTGGAGGATAGACTCGTGATGCTCGGCAGCAGATCAAGTTTGAACGGTTTTGAGCCACGCCCACTCCTTCCCGCCCAACCAGCTACGCCCACTTTTTGAAAAGGCTATAACTTGAACACCAGAAACGCTAGAACTATGAAAGTTGGTATGTCGACTATGTATGTAAAGACCTACAAAACTGCATACCCAAATTTTCCCCCCTCCCCTTAATTACCCCTCAAAAAGTGTTTTATTGTTAATTACGATATCTTCAACAAAACCATGAAAGGTACGAACCTCAAATTTTGTGTGTACACTCAGTAAATACATACCCTTAAGACTGCATACCAGAAAATACTCCTCTGAATTTAGGACTACCCCTCAAAGACCATCAAACTTAAATTTTTTGTAAATTTCATTTTTTTTTTACAAAAATTTGTATATCTCCATAACTATAACAGATACGAACCTAAAACTTTGTATGCATATTAAGGAAATGTATATCTTTAAAACTGCATACTTAATTTTTCCCCCTTACCCTTTATTACCCCTCAAATAGTGTTTTTATGTCAATGGCTATATCTCCGAAATTAATAAAGGCACTGACCTGAAATTTAGTAAGTAGGCAAAGTATTTATAACTTCATAAGACTGCATACCAGAAAATACCATTTTGTATTTGGACTACCCTTTAGAGGTCGGCAAACTTAAATTATGGGTAAATTCCAGTTTATTTTGATTTAAATATGTATATCTCCACAACTATGAAATATACATGTCTGAAATTTTGTATGCAGATTCAGTTAATATACGTCCTTTTAACTGCATACCGAAAAACACCTCTTATTTCTTCTAGCTTCCTCCCACAGAGATCAACAAACTCGAATTTTTCGAAAATACTTCACTTTTGACTGATTTTTGTGATATTTGGAACACCATTTAAATAGGTGAGGGTATGTGCAGGGTATTATATGGTTGAGTACACTCAACTATACACCCGCCTACTAGTTATTCTTGAGACTCTTGTAATTTACTCGAATATTTTTGAATTTTGTGATCCTTTTACATAAATCAATGTATATATAGATAGCTGGATAGTTCGAAGATTGCTACTCTATAAGGATCATGCCAAAATGTGTGCCGAAGTAGAAGTTTTATTGTTGAAAAATTGTATATAAATAACTGTTAATGAACTTATCTATCCACAAAGGAATTATTTGCAATTTTTTTTGAATAAGAATCTCGGGATGTTCATTGGTTGATAGCTCCAGTATATACTATAATAATGAGTTATTAAAAATTGTTTGAAAAAAACATAAATTTTTTCATAAAAATTGCAATTATTTATTGTATTAAAAAAACTTTATAAAACTATTTTTATCTACACACTGAAAACTTTTGTTCGTCATTTCGTTTCAAATGAGTTCAGATCATTTTCGGTTCAGTACGTTCTTGGCTTGTTTGAGGTAATCATTCATCTGTTCGGTTCTAATGCAATTGCTTAATGCTCACATAGCTGCTGGCATGACCATGACCATGACCATGAGAAACGTGTCCCAAATCATGACCGTAATCATAACCGGATCCATAGATATCGCCATAGACCAAGCCGTGGCCAAGTGGTGCGACCTTGTGGTAGACTTGTGGATGTTTCGCATGACCGATTGTCTTGACGATGGCATTGAAACCGCTGTGATCATCAGCCGTATAGTCGACAATGCGTGTTGTGCCATCGGACTCCTTGAGCGAATAGCTGCCCTTCACTTTATCGCCATCACGTGTCTCCCATTGATTCTTCAGATCGCCGGTATGCACGTCCTTAACGCCATAATCAAAATGATATTTAGGATAATGATTTGGTTCATGTTTGATCAAGGCATGACCATGTTGTAGTGCAATGCCATGACCCAAGCCATAGCCGCTGCTCACATAGCCGCCATCCCAGATGTCTGCGCCGCCATAATGACCACCCAGATGCACATCGTGATGCAAAGGCACATCGTGTTTCGTCACGGAGGCATAACTGGTGGCGCCGCCATGATGATGACTGTAGCTTGGCGCTGCCAAAGCGCTTGTGCCGAGCAGGAGCAATAATAGACTGCCAAATAGTTGCATGTTGTTACTTCCTTTGATTTGATGTGATTTGTTGGAAATCGTTTGATTTAATTGCCGCTTGGGCTTTGACTGACATTTCAGCGCTTATACAACGGCTATTTATAGTCCATCGCAATTATTATTGTTATTATTATTACTTCTATTATTGTTTAAACAAAAAACCATGCAAACTAATTAAGCAACAAAAGAAATCGACAAAAGACTTGAAACAATTCTTTTTTGCTAAACAAAATTTAGAAACTTTACAAGAAGCAACAACAAAAATTAACAGCAACAAAGTGAAGCCATTCATGCCTAACCAAGAAGTCCGGCACGCATTCAAAATAGTTTGGTAATTATTTGAAAATGTTTGTTGTTTTTTGTTTCTTACTTCGATTCATTATTCCATAATTTAAATGCTGAAATCTAAATTGATATTAACGTATAATTAATTAAATAAGAACGACGAGGCGTCAAAAAAAAAGTAGGAAAAAAACAAAAACAAAAATAAATTAAAAATCATATTAACTTAGTATGATTGTCCGTCCTAATGTCGCTGTCTGTCCGTCTGTCTCAAGGTCGTTGCGTTGTGCTGCATGCTTTGACCGTCTGTTTGCTTATTCGTAAGTTGGTGGTGGCTTATTTGTTGTTGTTGTTGGTGTTGCTGCTGTTTTGGCTAAGTAAGTCGCCGCAGGTGGCGGCAAGCTTCACTTTTGAAAGCTTAGCACCTGTTGATTGATTACTTGCCACAGTATAGTGGTAGCAACAACAACAAAGCAACCAATAGCAACAACTACAACAACAAAGACACCAATAACAACAACAAAATAACATGTTATGGCATTAATAAAATCAACTAACAATAACTATTAGTAGAGCATGGAACGCCTTTGAGTCTTTTTTTTTTCTTTTAATATTTTATACATATATTTTTTTTCATTTTTTTTGTTGTGATTTGTTTTTCTATATTTTATTTTATTTTTGTGTTTTTTTTCTCTTATAATTTTTACAATTTTCTTAACTTGGCGTTAACGGCTTCACTTGACTGACGACTAACTTCAGTTGCTCGCTCTCCCTCTGCCTCATAAACACTCTTACTCATTCGCTTGCTTGCTGCTCTTTGGCTAATAGAGTTGTTTTTGGCGTTGATTGCTACGCAAAACTGCATAAATTAGTTATTATTATTAAATTTAAAAGAATTTGTAATTCACTCAAAAACTTTTGCGCAAAAGTATGCATGAAATTTGATACAAAACTAACCCATTTAAAGGCATTTACTTTTAACTGCCTTGCCTAAGTGAACACATTTAACCTCCAACCAAGCTAATTTAGAGGAAAATCAGACAATTAATTAAAAAACAATTAAAAATGTGCTATTTGAATTTGCTGCTTTTGATTGTAAGAGCAAAAGAATATTTTCGGACATTCCAATTTACGAATTAGACTATAAAATGTGCCGCTATGCGTCAAATTGGTATCAGTGCTTGAGGCATCAGTCAACTAAACAGTTCATTGAACAACTTTTCCAAGTGCTAAGGAAAAACATTAAACAAAACTAAAAATGGCAAAGTTTGTGCAAGTTTGTAGTCTTTTGGTGATCTCAACCGTTGCCTTGGCCAGCGCCGGCGTCATCGACTGGCAGCCATGGCAGGGACATGGACATGGCCACGACAGCGACTCAAGCTACGCCGTGGTGACCAAGCATGAATCGGCGCCGAAATGGCACGGCTGGGCGGCTGCTGGCGACAATGGTCATTGGCAGGAGAGCAACAACCATTGGTCAGCGGACCACCATGCCCATGAACATGAGCCATATTCGCATCCAAAATACGAATTTGACTATGGCGTCAAGGATACCAAGACCGGCGATATAAAGAATCAATGGGAGACCCGTGATGGCGATAAAGTAAAGGGTAAGCATCTTATCGCTTGAAATACAAGTTCAATTGTGATCTGTTATCATACAATTCGACTACAAGGTGGCTACACGATGAAGGAAGCCGATGGCAGAACTCGTGTTGTGGAGTACACCGCTGATGATCATAGTGGCTTCAATGCCGTCGTCAAGCACATTGGCCATGCTGATCACCCTGCGCCAGTGTATCACCACAATGGTGGCTGGGAAGGCGCTCAGGCTCACCATGGTCATAATGGTCATGCAAGCAGTTATGTGAATGTCAACCAAATCAATCACTCAAAGTGGTGAGGACGCGTGGGCTTTGTTGAAGGAAACACAAATAGGAAAAATGATCAATGAACGCATTTGTTTAGTTGTTAAAATATTGCAAATCTTATAAATAAAGAACTTAAAACAAAAAACAAAATTTATTGTTATTTTTTGGATTTAAAAAATACTAGAAAGGTACAGCTGTGGTCACATTGTGTAGTGATACACATTTTTTGTATCTATACAAACTATTTTGATTCAGGCATATTCATTAACTTTTATTCAACAATATTCAGACTATTTTATATATATTAATTAATTAATATATATTAAATGAAATTTAATATTAAATGATATTTTGAACAATATTCTTCAATAGAAAAGTATTATTTTTTGTCTATTTCGAAAGTTTTCTTCCTTTATGGTAAAGACGTCGTTTTTAAAGCGAGTAGACAGATTTTCTACTCATTTGTATTCAGAATATCATTTAAAATATAAAAGAAAATAACATTTCTTTGTTAACGAACAAGAACTTCGCATTGAAAATTACATTAGGCATACTCCTATTTCGATGGCCAACTGAGACAAACAATCAAAACGGAAGTGTGCCTTAAATAGTGACCACTCAAGGTTTTATCGAATTCAAATTAATTAATAGAAACTTGTGCACTTTTCAATGATTTTTTGTTCATTTTAATACAAAAGAAAATAATTACTCAAAAATATCAGTTTTGATAGGTTAAAATGTCAAAATGTTAAGCAGTTTATATGCCATTGTAAGAAAGTTTGCCTCTTATGTGTTCACAGCTGTTTATTTCTAGTATTTTTTTAATCCAAAAAATAACAATCATTTTCTTTGTTTTTTTAAGTTCTTTATTTATAATATTTGCAATATTTTAACAACTAAACAAATGTGTTCATTAATCATTTTTCTTATTTGTGTTTCCTTCAACAAAGCCCACGCGTCCTCACCACTTTGAGTGATTGATTTGGTTGACCTTCACATAACTGCTTGCATGACCATTATGACCATGGTGAGCCTGAGCGCCTTCCCAGCCACCATTGTGGTGATACACTGGCGCTGGGTGATCAGCATGGCCAATGTGCTTGACGACGGCATTGAAGCCGCTATGATCATCAGCGGTGTATTCTACAACACGAGTTCTGCCATCGGCTTCCTTCATCGTGTAGCCACCTTGTAGTCGAATTGTATGATAACAGATCAAAATTGAACTTGTATTTCAAGTGACAAGCTGCTTACCCTTTACTTTATCGCCATCACGGGTCTCCCATTGTTTCTTTATATCGCCGGTCTTGGTATCCTTGACGCCATAGTCAAATTCGTATTTTGGATGCGAATATGGCTCATGTTCATGGGCATGATGGTCTGCTGACCAATGGTTGTTGCTCTCCTGCCAATGACCATTGTCGCCAGCAGCCGCCCAGCCGTGCCATTTGGGCGCCGATTCATGCTTGGTCACCACGGCGTAGCTTGAGTCGCTGTCGTGGCCATGTCCATGTCCCTGCCATGGCTGCCAGTCGATGACGCCGGCGCTGGCCAAGGCAACGGTTGAGATCACCAAAAGACTACAAACTTGCACAAACTTTGCCATTTTTAGTTTTGTTTAATGTTTTTCCTTAGCACTTGGATAAGTTGTTCAATGAACTGTTTAGTTGACTGATGCCTCAAGCACTGATACCAATTTGACGCATAGCGGCACATTTTATAGTCTAATTCGTAAATTGGAATGTCCGAAAATATTCTTTTGCTCTAACAATCAAAAGCAGCAAATTCATATAGCACATTTTTAATTGTTTTTTAATTAATTGTCTGATTTTCCTCTAAATTAGTTTGGTTGGAGGTTAAATGTGTTCACTTGGACAAGGCAGTCAAAAGTAAAAGTTTTTGAGTAAATTACACATTCTTTTAAATTTATTCAGCTTTGCGCAGCAATCGACGCCAAAAACAATATATTTTGTTATATTAAATGACATTGTGAGTGCAAATAGGTGAAAAACCTCCTTGCTTACTTGAAAACGACAAATTTTAGGTAGAAAACTCTCGAAAAAGGCAAAAAATTATTAGAACCTAATGTTCAAAATATCTATAAAAAAGGAATATTAAAATATATTTTAACAAAAATGTCTAAAAACAAGGACGGTATGATTGATAATATTCAACAATAAATGTGGAATTTACGAAAAATTTTAGTTTGTCGGTCTTTGAGGCGAAGTTTTCTGAGAGAGTATTCTGAGTTATGCAGCTTTGAAGACGTATATTAGCGAGCCTGCATGCAAAATTTTAGACTCGTATATTACATAGTTTTGGAGACATACCAATTTTAATAAAAACATGTAGAATATACCAAAAATTGTAGTTTGTGGGTCTTTGAGGGGTGGTCAAAAATACAAAGGAGTATTTTCTGGTATTCAGTTTTAAAAAGGTGATATTACTTAGTCTACATACAAAATTTCCGGTCCATACCCTTAACAGTTTAAGAGAATAGCCATTGACAAGTAAACAGTTTTTAAGGGGTAATAAGCGGAAAATTGTGGTATGCAGTTTTAAAGAAGTATATTTACTGAGTCTGCGTACAAAGTTTAAGGCTTTTGTATTTCAAAGTTGTGGAGATGTACTAATTTTCATTTGAAAAACGTGGAATTCACCAAAAATTTAAGTTTGAAGGTCTTTGAGGGGTTGTCAAACAAAGGAAGGGGAATTTGGTATGCAGTTTGAAGGACGTGTATTTACTGAGTCTTACACAACTTCAGGTTCGTATTTTTTTAGTTTTGGAGGCATAGTAATTTTCAAAAAAACACCTTTTCTATGGAAACCTTATTCTTGACCGATGGTAACTATTTGTTGTAGTATCCCAATCTTGACCATTCTTGCACTATCATTCGATTATTTCAAAGATGTTTTTGTGTAAAATATTGAGTCGATAACTCCAAAAACACTATAGTGATCCGAACGAAATAAGTCTGAGATATACAATAAATGGACATGTTGTGAGATTTTCTGCACTTAAATTTTTTCGATATGCTTAAAACTCTAGGAGAAGTTTGCACTGAAACAGACAGACGGACGGATATATGCAGTCGTCTCGTCGTGGTAATCAAAAATATATATATTTTATATAGTCGGACATGAATAATATAATATATATTATATATAATACACTCTCTTTTTTTTTGGAAGAGTACAAAACTGTACCTTTCTAGTAATTTTTTTTAAATGTCAAATATAACATACATAATAATTTTTTTTTTATTCTTTATTTATAAGATTTGCAATATTTTAACAACTAAACAAATGCGTTCATTAATCATTTTTCCTATTTGTGTTTCCTTCAACAAAACCCACGCGTCCTCACCACTTTGAGTGATTGATTTGATTGACATTCACATAACTGCTTGCATGTCCATTATGACCATGGTAAGCCTGAGCGCCTTCCCAGCCACCATTGTGGTGATACACTGGCGCAGGGTGATCAGCATGGCCAATGTGCTTGACGACGGCATTGAAGCCACTATGATCATCAGCGGTGTACTCCACAACACGAGTTCTGCCATCGGCTTCCTTCATCGTGTAGCCACCTTGTAGTCGAATTGTATGATAACAGATCAAAATTGAACTTGTATTTCAAGTGACAAGCTGCTTACCCTTTACTTTATCGCCATCACGGGTCTCCCATTGATTCTTTATATCGCCGGTCTTGGTATCCTTGACGCCATAGTCAAATTCGTATTTTGGATGCGAATATGGCTCATGTTCATGGGCATGGTGGTCCGCTGACCAATGGTTGTTGCTCTCCTGCCAATGACCATTGTCGCCAGCAGCCGCCCAGCCGTGCCATTTGGGCGCCGATTCATGCTTGGTCACCACGGCGTAACTTGATTCGCTGTCGTGGCCATGTCCATGTCCCTGCCATGGCTGCCAGTCGATGACGCCGGCGCTGGCCAAGGCAACAGTTGAGATCACCAAAAGGCTACAAACTTGCACAAACTTTGCCATTTTTTAGTTTTGTTTAATGTTTTTCCTTAGCACTTGGATAAGTTGTTCAATGAACTGTTTAGTTGACTGATGCCTTAGGCACTGATACCAATTTGACGCATAGCGGCACATTTTATAGTCTAATTCGTAAATTGGAATGTCAGAAAATATTCTTTTGCTCTAACAATCAATAGCCACAAATTCATATAGCACATTTTTAATTGTTTTTTAATTAATTGTCTGATTTTCCTCCAAATTAGCTTGGTTGGAGGTTAAATGTGTTCACTTAGGCAAGGCAGTTAAAAGTAAATGCCTTTAAATGGGTTAGTTTTGTATCAAATTTCATGCATACTTTTGCGCAAAAGTTTTTGAGTAAATTACACATTCTTTTGAATTTAATAATAATAACTAATTTATGCAGTTTTGCGTAGCAATCAACGCCAAAAACAACTCTATTAACCAAAAAGCAGCAAGCAAGCGAATGAGTAAGTAAGTGAGAGACAGAGAGGGAGAGTGAGCAAGCAAATTTAGGTGTCAGTCAAGTGAAGCCGTAACGCCAGGTTAAGAAAATTATATAAATTATAAAAACACTAAGTAATAAAAAGCTGTCTTCGGCTTTGCCGAATTTCATATGCAGTTTGAGAGTCGAACACAGTTTTATATGCGTACAGTTTGAGCGCGACTGCAAAGCTTTTAATCTGTTATATTAGCTTACAGTCTGTACTGCAGACTGTTAATACAAAATTGAAGCTTTACAAATTATGCCAAGAAATATGCAACAGCTTTGATGACATTTTCAACAAAAACGTATTTTCATAAAATTTATATAAAATTGACATATGTCTCAGGGAAATTCGTTTGCTCATGCAACACTTTATTGTAAAAAATGCTTGTGTTGGTGTTTTAACTAAATGTGAATTTAGATTTAAATATTATAAAAAAAAAAAAATAAATACATTTGTCAATTAGTATAACTGCTTTTCCAAGTAATTTCAGAAAAATGTAAATTCTCTATTTTATTTTTATTTGTATTTCTACAAACATTTCTTGTTTGATTATTACTATTTATCTTTTCATTTACCAATTTGTTCTTGTTCTTTTATTGAAAATTGCAAATTTTGACAAAACCTTCACACACTCAATTAGTTTCACACAATACTTGTTGTTTTTGTTGTTGCAATGATAATTTGCATTGCTTGAACTTATGCCACAAGTTTACAAGCTTCATTTCCAATTGCTTTTTAATCTCGTTGACAAAACCGCATAAAAACATTTGTTCTTTTCCGATGTCCTCATATGCATGATGTTTGTGCTCATATGTAAATGTGCTGACCTCAAAAACAAATCAAGACTTAATGAATTTGACCAAAGCGTACGAGTCGACGAGTAACTAATCAACGCCAATGAAATGATCGAATGCATATGTTGTGGCTGTGTGTCTGTGTGTGTGTGTGTGTGCTGTGTTGATGATGTCGAAATCAAAAAACCATAACTTCTTCAACTATTAAACATTAATTTATGCGCATTGCAAAAGTTTTGTGGTTTCAATGCCGCAACTTTGTCATACAACTGTTCTCTCTGTGTCTATGTGTGTGTGTGTGTGTGTGTGTGTGTGTGTGTGTGTGTGTGTGTGTGTGTGTGTGTGTGTGTGTGTGTGTGTGTGTGTGTGTGTGTTGGCGCAAAATTTAGGGCTTACGTAATGCTGAGCATATAAACCGCAAAAGAAAAAGGGACAACAGTGTTGAGTGCGTATACTTGATTGAATGTTGGTCAAAGTGCGGCAAGGATAAAACTTCATTTTGTTTTGTCAGATGGCAAATGGCAATGGCGTTGCTAAAGGAGCACAGCAACAACAACAACAACAACGACGACGACATTGTGCTTAAGATAAGCGCAAATGCGTAAATTATGTGCGACAGAATTTGTGCACGGCCGATGAGCATCAACTGAGATACAACATGCGAATTTGTTGGCTTTTAACGCAAAAGTCAAGCGTTAAAAGCAAAGAGGAGTGAGATAAGTGAAGAGCAATTCATATTTTAAGGATTTTATATTGTTTCATTAAAAATGTAAATGAGCAGATAAATTGCACATGGCAAAGCGCCTGAGAATAAACCAAAAGGCAGTCGAGCGTCAGCAAAAAGGTGCGCACGAAGCGCACAACAACTGATAACAAAGCGCAGAAATAAAAAAAGGGGCAAATAAAAGAAGAACAAAAAAAATAATAAAAACAAAAAGTAAATGCGCGTGCTGACACTTTGCACTCGAACGCGAACTTTGTTAGCCACAGGACATGCCAAAAGGCGCAAACGGACGGCCAGACAGACTGACTGACGAATAAGTCTGGTAGTCAATGTCGAGAAGTCGAAGTCGAACGGCGGCGGCATTGGCTTTGCTGCGTGTGAAATTTATGCAAAAGCCAGAGGTCAACTTTTGTGCATAAATATTTTTCTTGCAGTTTACGGCAGCGATGTCGAAACTTTCTATAAAAAAAGAAGAAAAAAGAAACAAAAATCAAACTAAAGTGGCAGCAAGGTAAAGGCGAATTAAATCCACCAAATGAATGAATGAATGAATGAACGAGTGACTAAGTGCATGAAGGCAAGCGTTGCTTATCATCATGATGATGATGACGATGATAAAAGTAGCGGAAAAACTGTTTCCTGTGCCATGACAAAGTGGCAACGCAAATTCTCAGCGGGCAATAATGTGCAACCAGCGAATGAGCGCGCGCGTAAAACTTTTGCTTGCGAAAATCAAAGTCATGTAGAATGGACACACCTCTGCCAACTGCCTGTGCTGTGTCAGTGTGCTTATGGCATATAATAAGGCATGGGAAACCAAACCAAACCAAACCAAACCAAAGCAAGGCAAGGCAGACGTCGCATAAGTTGTCTAAAGAAGATGTCCGCGCTCATGCCAAACAGAACTTGTAGTGTACAGGCCAAGACGCGCTTCAAGTGTGCACTTCTTGCCGGCTTGTTGTTCATGGCTTAGAGCCGAGCGCATGTTACGCTCTGTTGCGGACTTGAGTGCACTTTGTGTATTGCAGCGGCGGCGAAAGGCAAAGCAAGAAGATGCTCAGGCAGATGAGCTTATGCCCCAAATAATTTAATTTAATGCTGCTCTACTGTTATTGCTACTGTTGTTATTGTTGTTGCTGTTGTTGTTGTTGTTGGTGTTACTGCTGCCATCTTCACTCACGCCCACATTTGCACTTAACGCTTTGGCACGTTGTTTGTAAATTTTGCACAAGTTTTCCACCTTCCTTTTTGAAGGCAACTTTGGCAAGTCTGCGTGTGTGTGTGTTTGTGTGTGTGAGTTTGCTTAAAACGTTGACTATTATTTTTGTTAAAAAGTTAATCTGCATAAATAAAGTAATAATAAGTTATTTAATACGCTAAACTATAAGAAATTAGGCTGAGTTGTTGCAGAGCTTATATAAAATATTAAATATTACGCATACGCACGGTATGACATGAGTGTAGGCAAGCATACGTCCTTGGCCAAATCATAGGCGCCGCTCATAAACAATACACAAAGGTCGACAAGCCTAAGAAAAGCTTTTTTATTTTATTTCTTTTTTTATTTTTTTTTTGGTTAATTAAGACAAATGTGCGTAAATGTTGGTAATTGGCTTACATGTTTTGGCGTTTGCGTTGGCGTTGACTGCATGAAAATGCCAAAATGTGCTTTGTTCATTCGTTTGCACACTTGGGCTATAAATAAATAAATAAATGTTTTCAGCAACATTGAAAAATAAATACGAAAAAAAAAAAGGCGAAAAAGAAAATACAAGAAGGCACACAAGATTCGCAAACCAATCACTATCGCTTAAGCCCTGTAAAGTACACGTCGGAAAAGGGTCTAGCAATCAAAGCCCTGAAGCGTAAAATATAAAACATGAAATACGTTCAAAAATTTATAGGCAAAGCAGCAAAGCAGTGGCAGGAAAAAAGGCAACATTTTATTTGATTGGTTTCACTTATGAATTGGATTACAAATAATTTCATGCCAAACAAGTAAGAAACGTTTAAGGCTTCGATAGGCAAGTGGCAAACTATGGGTTGATGTGTGCAGGTGGGCACTCTAAGATTATAAGGCGCTTAAACAGCTTATTTTACATTTTCTATCTTCTAATGACTTCAAATTTTCTGATAATAAGCTTTATAATTCGAATAATTCAATGATTTTTACTAAATTATAATTTTTGTTTTATTTTTCAGATTTCTGGGCAGAAATTTTGTACGGTAAGTCTGAAATTTATTGTTTTCTTATCTATGAGATCTATAAAATATTTTTATATTTAAAATTCTTTGATGATTACAATTTAAATTGTCCTTGTGCTATTTGAAAAAGTATACAAAATTCTATGATTGACAAAAAGTTTCAGGATACTTGTATAACGCTATATAGCAAATGAGACAGTCCGCTATGAAATTCAAAGAATTCCAATGCTAGACTGACGCATGTGCTGTATGACTCAATGTAACATAAGAGTATATATTTTTTGAAAGTCAACTATTTTGTCAATTTTGGTATACATTTTATCTAATCAACAACTTACTTGAACCGCTCCTGACTTAAGTTACACTCATCGCTGTCTTGAGCAAATTTTGCATGTATGAGGGTGGGTCTGTGTGATTGTGTGCCTGCGTTTGCTAATCAAAAGTCGTGTCAAGCAGACATGGTAAACAGGCACGCACATAGGCACGCACGACCACATAACCAAACCAAACCGAACCGATCGACATAGTGACATAATTATGTACGACAATGTTTTATGTACGCATATCTATCTATAAGTATTGCATAATACACATAAATTGGTATTGGCTTGTTGTAGCTATAGATACTTTTCCAGTGGCAGTCGAGTCAATGTACAAGTTTTACACACGATAAATATTTCATATTGGCCATTTTGTTACAAACAATTTGCCTTTTGCCTTTTTTTTTTTGTTTTTCTTATGGCATATTATTTTGTTCTCCGCCTTCTGCTACTGAAATCATATCTGTGCGTATGTGTGTGTGTGTGCTATTTAAAGGATTTGCTTTAAACAAAATGTTGGCATCCAACATAAATTTACGCAAATAAAATGTCTGATTTATGTGCAAAGTATGCGAAGAAATGGCAACTATGTAAATCTAAATCTAAATCGCTAAATTGCAAATTCAAAAGCAATAAAACCATTTACGCAGATGAGCGTGAAATATGATTTTGTACGAAGTGCGAGAGGTTGGCTTATACAAAAAGAAGAAGATCTCACGTCTCGTTTTCTGTTGTTGCCTGATTTTGTTTTATTTTGTTTTTTTTTTTGCCACATAATTTGTTTCTTTCAAACGAAAGTAACAAACATGACATAATGTTTAGTCAATGGCCTAAAATATTCGTAGCACCACACTTGTTTTTGTTATATTTCATAGCTTCTCTATCTCTCTCTCTCTCTCTCTGTCAGTGTGTTAAACATAATTTTTGGTTCAGTTTTAAAGCAAATGAATTGGGTCAAAAACATAAAGTTTCTCTTGGCTAATATTGTGGTTGTTACCATGGCATGATGGTGGCAAAGCCTAAAAGCAAAGCCGAAATTAGACAAGTGCAAGTGTGTTGTACACAAAATGATAACAACAACAAGAATCGTTATTATTCCAACAGCCAAAAATAATTACACAATGTTAAAGAGCATGTTTGGCCTTGATATAAAGTGGACCATGCCGCACGATGAGTGGGTTAAGCAGTGAGTTATAAAATGTTAGATAAGATAAAAATTAGTGTCCTTCTCGGCTTATTAGTAGCGCTATTTGCAGTTGTTGTTGTTGTTCTTGTTGTTGTGGTTCTTATTGCTTTTTGTTATATAATTAAATAGACATTTTGCTCTTACATATACATACATACATATAAAGGAGCTTGCGCTGAGCACATTCGAACGACCGTTCGTTGCTTATATACTGCTAAGACTTTAATTACAGCGTCAGCTGTTTGTATTTCTATACTATTATAAATATACAAACGACACAGCTTGATTTGATTCGTTTAAGCGGCTTTTGATTTCGCTTTATATATGTGTGAGTGTGTTTGTGTTTAAGTTTAACGCCTAAGTAGCGCCAAAGGATTCTTAAAGTAAGCAAAGCAAAGCAAAGCAACTAGTTTCAATTTCTTTGCGCTCACTTAACTTAATTTCGCATAAATCCCTAAAAAGCTGCTATACTTATAAATGCAGCAAGCAGCAAAGCGCCAGACCTGTGCTGTGCTGTAGGCACTAAACTCAATCAAACTAACCGACCGACCAACTAAGCGAGCGAGCGAGCAGGCAAGCAACCTAAGCCAATGTACTTGAGCAACGGCCGAGCGTTCACTTTACACTTGAATGCGCACAAGGTCAGGCAAATCAACGCGCGTTTGGGGAAATTTCGTGTAAGCGTTTAGCGTAAAAACCGCGTACGCGTTCGCCTCACAGGTTAAATTGAGGGCTGTCGATAATTGGATAACTCCCATGGGATAATAGGCTAAGATGAGAACGAAGTAAAAGAAAACGTGGGAGAAAAAAAACAGCAAAGCATTAGAGAAAAAGCCAAGGCCAACTTTATGGAGCGAGAGAGAGAGAGAAAGAAACAAAAATTGAATGAGCATAGCATGTGGAAGGTATGAGAATGGAAGAAAGAAGGCATGGAAATAGAAGGAAGGAAGAAAGAAACAAGGAGGCTTCAGCTTCTGCATAGACAAGGCACATCTTTGTTATAGAAAGGTGAACTGAGAAGCGAAGTAAAAGGCGGCTGAAAGTAGCCAAAGCTTCAAAGCTGCCTAAGCAAAGTCAAGGCGCTTCAGCGTCGACACTTTATCATCAAACGTGCTAGCAGTTGAAGCGTGCACATTTATGCACCCACGCCGACTCATTTCTTGGATTTTCGCTTGGACGTTTGGCTTGACTGTTTGCCTTTTAACAAGTAAATTATATTGCTTAAAGTTAATATTACTGCCGCTGCGAGTGTATTTAATAGAGAAGGCTCAAACTGAGACGAAGCCATGGAAGATCATCATCATCATCATCATCATCATCATCGTCATTATTGCCGTACGTCAGCAACAAATTTTATTGGCTTTTTCACAGTGTCTGCTTTGGCTTCTTTGCTGTTTTTCTTCAACTTTTTTTTACTTTTCTTTTTGCAATTTGTGCGAAAACACAATTCAATTTGTGCTTAATTTGACTAAGTCTATTTTATCAATGAACATTTTTTTTCTACGGCTTAATTTGCGGCAAATATTTGTGGTTAGTTAAGTTATTTTTGATAAAAGATTGTAAACTGTGTGCGATTTGCGTAATCAAGCAGAAATAATAATGAATCGTCAAAAATATGCAAGTAATGAGCAAAAGTAGTTGGATGCACAAATTGGCAAGAAAAACAAAGGGGAGCGAAAAATTATTAAAACTTTGCTTATTTTTTTATATTATAGCCAGCAGTTCTTATAGGAACAGTTCTATGCGGAAGAATTTGGGACAGAATTTAGACAATTTCAAATTATATAGAATATTTATATGGGCAACTTGTACCCAACTGTTGAATTTCAAACTAGCAGAAGAACTAGTCATAGGTGGCGCTTTATTACATCAGTCTAAAAAACATAATATCGGCTTGATCCATTTTCGTTTTTGAAAACTAGTTTTCAACTAATGAATTGTGTCTTGTATATGATCTAGACAGAGGTAAAGCATAAAAGCACCAGTCTAAATAAAAACTAGTAAGGGCGGTATAGTTGAGTATACTCAACCATATAATACCCTGCACATACCCTCACCCATTTAAATGGTGTTCCAAATATAAAAAATCAGTCAAAAGTTAATACCCTGCACATACCCTCACCCATTTAAATGGTGTTCCAAATATAAAAAATCAGTCAAAAGTGAGGAATTTTCGAAAAATTCGAGTTTGTTGATCTCTGAGGGGGAAGCCATGAAATAAAGGGGTGTTTTTCGGTATGCAGTATATTATAAAGGACGTATATTAACTGAATCTGCATACAAAATTTCAGACATGTATATTTCATAGTTGTGGAGATATACATATTTTAATAAAAATAAACTGGAATTTACCCAAAATTTAAGTTTGCCGACCTCTAATGGGTAGTCCAAATACAAAATGGTATTTTCTGGTATGCAGTCTTAAGAAGTTATATATACTTTGTCTACGAACAAAATTTCAGGTCCGTACCTTCAACAATTTCGGACATGTAGGCTTTGACATGCAAACACTATTTGAAGGGTTATTAAGGGTAGGGGGTATGGTAATTTGGTATGCAGTTTTAAAGACATACATCTATGAAGTCTGCATACAAAGTTTCAATTTCGTATCTGTTATAGTTGTGGAGATATACAAATTTTTGTAAAAAAAAAGTGAAATTTACGAAAAATTTAAGTTTGGTGGTCTTTGAGGGGTAGTCAAAAATACAAATGGGTATTTTCTGGTATGCAGTTTTAAGGACATGTATTTACTGAGTCTACATACAAAATTGCAGGTCCGTATCTTTTATAGTTTTAAAGATACAGTAATTTACAAAAAAACACTTTTTGAGGGGTAATGAAAGGTTGGGGGGAAAATTGGGGTATGAAGTTTTAAAAACATACATCTATGAAGTCTGCATACAAAGTTTCAATTTCGTATCTGTTATAGTTGTGGAGATATACAAATTTTTGTAAAAAAAAAGTGAAATTTACAAAAAATGTAAGTTTGGTGGTCTTTGAGGGGTAGTCAAAAATACAAATGGGTATTTTCTGGTATGCAGTTTTAAGGACATGTATTTACTGAGTCTACATACAAAATTTCAGGTCCGTATCTTTTATAGTTTTGAAGATACAGTAATTTACAAAAAAACACTTTTTGAGGGGTAATGAAGGGTTGGGGGAAAATTGGGGTATGCAGTTTTATAGGTCTTTACATACTTAGTCGACATACCAACTTTCATAGTTCTAGCGTTTCTGGTGTTCAAGTTATAGCCTTTCCAAAAAGTGGGCGTAGCTGGTTGGGCGGGAAGGAGTGGGCGTGGCTCAAAACCGTTCAAACTTGATCTGCTGCCGAGCATCACGAGTCTATCCTCCAAATTTCAAGTCTCTATCTTTTATAGTTTCCGAGAACCATTGGTGAGGACGGACGGACGGACGGACGGACAGACGGACGGACATGGCTTAATCAATTTGTCTTGTCGTCCTGATCAAGAATATATATACTTTATAGGGTCCCCCTCCCCTCCTTCTCTGCGTTACATACATTTCGGCCAAACAAACACAATATACCCTGGTACAGTATGTACAGGGTATAAAAATTTAAATAACTAAAATTTGTCAAATATCAGATGTTCCTATGTCGCCATAGGCCTGCTGTAGCTCTGAGTTTTATGTATTGGACTATGAAGTCGAAGACCAGAATTTAAATGTTTATTAAATTAATGTTTATCAATTCAATTATTATTATAAATATAAAATAACCTCTTCAAATGATCTGTTATGTGTTAAATAATATAAAAAAAACAATTACTCGATCCATTAAGACTGTCCAATATTTATTGACCCCTGCGACAATTGACCCTTGCCTATGACAACGCCTAGTAAAACTCTACAGTTTAAAGCATGGAGAGTAGAATGAGCTGGCACTAGTACTGGGTACATGAGCCAGTATAAACATTAGTTCTGTACAAGTTCGGTAAACTACTGGGTTATTGTACGTTGTTGTTGTTATTGTCTTTAAGCTGTCGTGCATTAAGTCAAATACAAAGCGCAAACAATAAGTTAATTATGCACACGGAAACAGGAAATGCAATGCTTCGCTGTCTGTGTTTGCGCAACTATTTTATAAAGTATTTCATGTATAATATTTGTCGCTTTAAGAAGTAGCACAAGATACAAGCATGTTTGTTTATACATTTTGACATACGAGCATGTCAGCAATACAACAGTAAGAAGCAGTAGCAGAAAAACTAAGGCAGCAGCTTAGCGCAAATACAATGCTTTCATTACACATAATGAAAACATTAAACATTACTTAAGAAATTATTCAACGTTATGAATTATTTATAAAGGATTAACCTGTTTGTCTGTCCTATGCTGTCCTGTCGTCAACGACAAGGATGTGCTCGTTGTTGCCGTGCATTGTTGTTGTTACATTATGATTAGCTTGAGTCTAAGGCGTGCATGTTTTTTCATATGCCGGGCAATGAAAGCGCGTCGAGTTGAGTTGAGTTGAGCTTCGGCTTCTCTTCTGATGTTTTGTATTTGACACACCGACCGACCGACTGACTGACTGAATAACTGACTGAAGACTAAGTGAGTCATCAGTAGGATAACGAGCGTGTTGTCTTTTGTAATTGCTGTTGTTGTTTTTGTTGTTGTTGTTGTGGTTGTTTCATGCTTTAATTTTATGCATTATGAGCGCTCATTAACAAAGCAAATGAAGAAAAGATATACACACACACACTCAAGCGGACAAGCAAAACGAACGGACAGACATAGAGACAGACAGGTAGCAGGTAAAAAAATAATATATATATATATATAAAATAAAGGAAAAAACATGAAACGCTTTGGCTTTGAACATGAGCTGAAAGCGTTAAATGTTTTAAGCCGCAAAAAAAAGATGCTAAGAAAAACAAAAAGAAACCAAAACAAACATGAGCAACAACATGTCAATTAGCATGCTTATGTGTGTGTGTGTGTGTGTGTTTGTGTTGGTTTCAGTGACAAAAACAGCACGTTGCCGCCTTCTTTCGCTTGCTACATGACGTGCGTAAAACATATTGCGTATACGTAATATGAAATTATTTATAACATTTTACATAATTAACTGACAATGAGTTAATAACTTTTTTTTCGTATGCACGCTGCATGCATGTGTGAGTGCGCGTGCGTGTGTGTGTGTGGCTTTAATACACCTGACGTCTGGCAAACCGCAAGCGCTGAGCTAAGCACATGTCATACGCTCAAAGGATTTTTTTTTCGGGCTAATTTTACATACAAATTTACTTTGGCGCTTGACATGATGACGCTTTTTGTGTTTGCTGTCCTTGTTGCTGTTGCTGTTGTTGTTATTGTTGTTGTTGCGGTGTGTTTTGCCTTAATTTTTCGTGGCATGTGGCGAATGTGTGAAATTTTAGCGAAACATGCGCCAAAAATTAAACAAAACAAAACAGAAACCAGTAAGAAATTCCAGTCGAAAATACCCGACTTCGACATACGCTGTACCTTCAATTTGTGACAGATGTATTAGAGCGTTGAACACACCACCCACCCCCCTTTTTTCAAACCAAACTAATTTTATTTCCCTTCAATATTATACATACCAAATTTAACTTTTCTATATCAATCGGTTCCAGAGATCAATCCCAATAGCATACATGCAAAGTTTCCTTATTGTGGCATAAATGGTTCCAGAGATATAATCATTTTAAATATTTACTGTATGGGGGTGTGGTCATGCCCATTTTTCTATTCTATCTCGTTGGGGTTGTTCCTATCTCAAAAGACAACCGAGCAAATATGACTTTTGTAATTTTTTTACCCAAGGTAGCTTCAGTTATTTGCCCTCACCCCTAAACTAAGTTCCGGAGGTGAAAAAAATTAGTCTTGATCTGCGCAGTGAATCATAGAATTGACTTGAAAACGATTACGAATTTTGTCTATTGTAATTTTCTAGGGCGACGAGACAGACAGACGGACATGGTTAAATCGACTTCTCTTTTGATACTGATATACTTTGTAGAATCGGAGATGTTTCCTTCTGGGAGACACACAAAACTAATATACCCTTGTACCATGAGGTACAGGGTCTAAAAACAGGCATATTCAACTAGGCGTATGCGTAATAAATTTTAAAGTGACTGCCTGAGGCAAAAATTGCGCATACGCAATGTGGCATGAAAATGCCAAACTTTCTTCTTTTTTTTCTCTTTTCATTTCTTTATGGCAAAGCAATTGAACTTTAATCTGTTTCCTTTGACTTTTTTTTTGGGTTACTTCGGTCTTTTTTTTATTCTTTGGCATTTATAACGACTTTGACTCGCGCAACTCGAACTCGAACTCGAAAGTTGAAGTCGCCGCAGCGGAAATGCGCGCGCCAAGCGTAATTCCCAAAAGTCCTGCATCCGTCCTGCTGCATAGCGTTAACTGTAAATGTGTCTGTCCGACTGTCTGGCTCACTGGCTGGCTGCTTTATACGTTCTACGTTCGATCGCTCACACGCGCACACGCTTTGTCTCATTCAATTGCAATAAGACTAGACGGCTAGCGCCAAATTCGCTTTTCAACTCAAACTCATCAACAACCGCCACGACAACATCATTATCATTGTGCACAGCCTCATCATTATCATCACCATCATCATTATCATCATCGTTGTCTATGCCCGTCAGTGTAGTTTAGTTTTATGTGCTCTACGCCGGCTTCCTTTCCCTTCGCTGTCACTTTAAATTTAGCTATTTCAGCGTAAAAATTTGCCGCCGCTTACAAATCTTTTAAAATGGCTCCGTTGAGAACTATTTCAATGCGTCGAATCAATAAATTTTCAAAGCGCTGTTTTGTCTCTTCACATTTTTTTTATATTCTTTTGCATTTTGAAGTAATTTGGCTTTGATTTTGATTGCACTTTTTTATACGCCTCTTTTTTGTTGTTTCCGTTTATGTTTTGAGCATCATTGACTTAGCCTGGTTGCAATAGCTCGTTTTAGCCAATGATTTCATGTTTGTCATGTTGATAAATATTAATGTTCCTCTTGTTTGTTTAATGTTTGGCGACTTTTTGTTGTTGTTTTTTTTTTTTTTTGTCTAATGCGCGTTTTATTTTGTTAGTTTTGCTGCTTTAATTTATAAGCTGCAATGCGTCGTTGTAATAATAATAAAAAACTCAAAGAAAGTTGACGCGTGTTTTTATAGAAAAATGAAAGTTTCGCAAACGTTTAAAAACAATGAAAAAAATAACAAAAAAATAAACCAAATTGTGTGATTTTTGTTTAAAAAATGTTTATTAAAATTTAGAATTAGTCGCTTTCCGGCGCAACTTGTCATTAAGTTTGCTTAATCGCTTTCAATTCTTTGCTGATGCAATTTAAATGTCGATTTCATGAGGTTTTTTTTTGCAAACTGTTTGTTTTTTCACATGTTTTTTGTTTATAAAAAATATAAATAAAAAAATATATATGTTGTCTCTTAATGATTTGATTTGTACTTTTAATCAAGCAATCAATCAATTTCATAATTTTATATGTTGACAAACATAATTTAATATAAAAAAAACAAAACAAAAAGGTCAACCAGACAATGTGGCACGTCGCTTAGAAAGTTGTGTGAATGTAAATTTGCTGATAAGCAATTTGATTGTGTATGAAAATACATATGCTCAAAGCAATTAAAGTGTTCTTAATGATGTTTTATTTGCACAATTGTTGTTTCCCGCGCGCAGAACATGAAAAAGTAAATAGAAAAACAATTTTTATAGAGTAATAAATGTGACAGTAAAATGATTTAAGCGCTTAGCATATTAGCTAAATAAGCATGAGATTATACTTAATCTAATTTTCTAATCGTCTTAAGAACGATTTTTTGATTGTCAACTTTATGAATTGACAAAATAAGCAAGCAATGAACTTTGATTAACATTAAGTAATTCTATGTTGTACTCAATTACACCGCACATAGAGCAACTCAGCACTTGAAAATGCCACCGTATGCTTTCAACTATGCATGAGCTGGTGTCAAAACCTTGTCAGTATTGATTAATCTCATGTTGGCAAGAGTTAAGCAATACATACGGTAGTTAAATATTAG
Organism: Phortica magna; assembly: GCA_037044515.1. Lineage (NCBI taxonomy): Eukaryota > Metazoa > Arthropoda > Insecta > Diptera > Drosophilidae > Phortica > Phortica magna. The sequence goes on from JBAMBP010001270.1 coordinate 56,400, forward strand.
ATCATAGCATTGGGAGTGCCACGTCTTCTTGTTGTTGTTGCATTGCTCTGATGAAACCTTCCGAAAAAGTGTTTGCGATTGTTTTCAGCATTAAGTAATGCCATGTGACTCAGATATGTACCGTACATACGTTAGCTTAACATTTATTTAACCTTGATTTGGAAAAGTGGCGTATGTAAGTTTTGTTGTTGTCGCGCTAGAGCAAGACCTTGGATTACAGTAATTGAAAGTGCCATTTTGACGAATTGTCATTATAAATGCAAAATTTATAACGGTTTACTCATGATAAAGATTGCAGTACATCAACGAATGTCGCGAGGGAAATAGATAAAAACAAGCAAACAAAAATGATAACAATGAATATGAGAAATATAAACTCAGAGCAATTCATATAACAAACTTGTTATTAAACCTAATTAAGATGAATTAAACACGCGAATAAAGATATTTATAACTCATTATATATTTCGTCAGCACAGTGGGATGTTATTACTTATTCGGATAGAAGTTCTAAGAGAATCACTTGAATTGTGAATTGAAAGCAACTTTAAAAAAAAAAATAGGAAGTAATTTTTTGTACGTTCCTGTTATACTGTCCGCACGCTTATTAACAACTGCGTTAAAAATGCTATAAAATTAACAAGCCATGACCACAAATTATATGCGCGAAGTAATGTTGAAAATGTCAACAATTTTAGTCAAACAAAACGACGGTCGAACGATCAAAGACCGACGCACAGCAAACTTCAAACGTAAATCCCCCTTTTCGCTTTACTTTTGAGCGAGTGTACAACATAATTCAACTGATATGTTTGACTCTGCTGATAAATAAAAAAAAAACTGGTTCATTGTGGGGGAAATTTCTGCAAAAAAAAACTGTGAATAAGAGGAAGAAAAAATAAATTATTAACTGCAAGAAATCAATTGCAAATGACGCACGCTTCATATGCAATTAATCAAATTTTCAAGTAAAATTTCATGTGTGTGTTTATGTGATTTACAAAATTACAAATTAATTGGTTTATTTTTAAGCCGCGTTTCGATTGAAGTCAAAATTGCCCCTTTTTTCAGTTAATTGTTGACAGTTTTGAGCTCAACTGAGCTGTGCTGAGCTGAGCTGTTGTTGGTGACTGTTGGCAGCAATCAGTCAGTCAGTCACTCACTTGCCCAAGTTGCTTTAGATACAAACGGTTGCTCTCATATTTGACTGACGCAATCTGCACTTTTCACTTTTAACTGTGTTTTGTTGTTGTTTTTTGTGTCTTGTGAAAAATTAACTATTGGATTGCGTTTTGTACTTGACTAGGAGGCAATGACAACGTATACGTTGTTGTTGTTATCGTCGTTGTCGTTATTAGCTACGATTTTTATCTAAAAGTTCTCGCACAGATACACTTGTGTTTTATTAAGACGTTAGCAACGCTTGAAAACACACGCAACGCGAAGTTTAGTCAAAGAAAAATATTAATTCTGAATTAAATAAAGTTGAAAAAGGATAAACGACAAATTTTTCAATATCAAAAGTGACAAGAAAATGTAAAAAAATATTTTAAATAATTAAATTTGTTAAAAAGAAGTTATAGAAATAAATAAAAAATATAAATAATAAAGTGATAAGTTGTGAGAAAATTTGAAAGGCCAAAAAAATATATCATAAATATTTCGGTGAATCTTAAAAAAGTACTAAAATGGCCTAAAATGCAATTTTGGATGAATTGAATAGTTAAATTAATTTATTAAATTAACAAGTTTCTTAAATGAATAAAATATAAAGAACTGACTTCTTGGATTGGTTTGAAGTCAGCACTTTTATAGATGATCGGCGAACGGTGTGCTAGAAATCATTAAGGGTATTCAGGAACATTCAGGCTAACATTTCATTTCAAAATCTTTCGTCGTCTGGTTATGATTGTAGATCAACAAATTTAAAAGCTAAACTGCAGTATGTTTGGTAGCGCTTAAGGAAACATAAGATTACACAATATGTAAAGTTTGAGCTTATGAATAACTTTTATGCTAACAATGCACAAATATTTTGAAAGCAACTCGAAAATAAAAAAAAGTACAAACTTATTCGAAAAGGTGGAAATTCTCTTAATTAGTATAATATTTCGACATTATTTTCTAAAATTCAATTCATAAGGAATGAATGCATTTGTATTAACTTTCTTTGAGTGCGTAATTAATATTTTTAAACGTGTATAAAAAAAATTATGTTTAAAACACGTTTGTCAAATATCGCGCAGTGTTTAATACGTGCTTTGCTTAGAACACGAGTATTGAACTCGGCGTCCGAAAAAAGGGCATCACGCTCAACTCGTACCCCGTTTTGAATTAAATATTAACTCAAGATTCAAAAACAATTCGATTCATTTGCAATTGCACTTTTATGACATTAACGATAATTGAAATAAATCTTGTTGGCATTCATTTGTTGGTTTTTTTTTCATGCAACACTCATTTAAGTTCTTCCGGTTTTTTTTATATGTGCAAGTTGTTTGACATTTGCTTACATTGACTTTGTTATAAATAAAGTGAAACAAAATGATTTTCGGACATTTAACGCGTAAACAAGTAATCGTGATGAGCATTTTGGGCGCAGTGATTATAACATTGGCTGTGATCTTTTGTGTGACCACAAATGCGGCGAACAGCGCGGAGATAAAATGCTTAACAACGCGACCGAACACGGATAACTCAACATTGGAAATGGTGCACATTGTAAGGCAGTAGTTTTGTGAAGGAAAGAAAAAGACAGTCGTTTTTAAATTCAATGTATTGCAATTAAGGTCTTCCGGCATGGACCGCGCACGCCTGTTGACACCTATCCCAATGATCCCTATGTGAATGATGACTTTGCGCCAACCGGCTGGGGACATGTGACAAATGTGTGTAAAATATGAATTGTGGAAAATATAAAGATTAATGTGGTTTTTGAACATACAGAAAGGCAAACAACAGCTTTATGACATAGGCAAATGGCTGCATCGACGTTATGGCGATTTTGTCGGACCATTTTACATGCCCGATGTAAGTTTCGAATATTGAAAGTTAACTCTGAAATTTATATCAAATTTACAACTCAACACAGCGCATACATGCTCAAGCAACGGCCTCACCGCGTGCGCTCATGTCCTTACAAACAGTGTTGGCCAGTCTCTTTGCGCCGCATGGCACGCCCATGGAATGGAACAAACAGCTCGATTGGCAGCCCATACCGATAGTCTCCGAGCCGCTCGAACAGGATTCGGTAAGCGAGAAATAATGGCAAAGCAGCTCAAAGAACAATAAGCAAAGCATAACATGTTAAAGTGCTGCATGTCATAGCAAATTGTGTGCAAACATAGCACTGCATATGCAATTGTTGCATGTTTCCTCCGTTTGGCTTAGAACATGCGTTACTTGCATATCGAATGCTTTGATAGATTACTTGTTCGTGGCTTATATTTTGTTACATTTTGATACTACAACAACACACATGCGTTCTCATTCTAAAGCTTTTGCTCGTGCGCACGCCTTGTCCTCGTTACTTTGAGGCACGCGAGGAAGTCTTCAAACGACCGGAGGTCATTGCCGAACTTGCGCCCTATCACACGCTCTTCAAGGAGCTCACCAATATTACGGGCATGCCTGTGCGCAATGCTGAGGATGTCAACTCGCTGTACATCACTTTGCTGGCGGAGCAAGAATTTGGTTATAAGTTACCCGCCTGGACGGGAAAATACTTTCCGGACGAAATGCAATTTCTGGCAGAACAATCTTATATCTATAATGCTTACACGCCCGAAATGCAAAAGATCAAAGGCGGTCCTTTCCTAGCCAAAATGTATCGCGAAATGTTGGCCAAACGTGAGCAAACTTTGAAGCCAAGCGATAGGAAACTATTTATCTATACAGGACACGACTGGACTGTGGGCAATATACTCTCAGCGCTGCAAGTTTGGGCGCGTCAAATGCCGCTTTTCTCGGTCATGGCGATTTTCGAATTGCATCGCAATGCCGTGACAGGTCATTACTATGTGGAGGTAAGTCAAGGGTACTGGCGATGCTTTATACAAACTAATAATTTATTTTTTATTTACAGATATATCTGCGCAATGATGAGCACGGCTGTGTGCAACAGCTGAAGATGCCCAACTGCGATTGGAAATGTCCGCTCGATCAGCTCATTAAAGTGAGCGAAGATGTGCTGCCCAACGATACGTATGAGCAACGTTGCAAAGCGCACAACGCTAATTTCGTGGAACCGCCGCCGCGACCAATCGATCAATACGGCGGCAGTGCGATTGAAACAAGCAATAAACTAGCGAAGCATTTATCAATTTTATAATTGACAGCGACGTTGACAGCGACGTTGGCAGCAAAGGCAGAATACAACAAAGAGAACAAAACTTGAACTTCATTTCATGCAAAGTCAAACATTTCTGTGCAGATTTGTGCATGGCTCAGTATTATTTTTTACGTTCTAATGTGTGTAAAAAATTAAGTGTATTTAATAAAAAATAAAATTATAAAATTAAAAAAAAAATTGAGCCAGAAAAAAACATGAAAAAATGCAAACGAGTGTTTGATTGGTGCGATTAGTTCTCGATGCTAGAACCCATATTTCTATGCAAACTTAAATTTTGTACTTAATTTCAATTCTTGGAATTTTCTTAAGCGGTAGAAATAATCAAAAAAAAAAGCCGCAAATGATTATTATATATATTTTTTTTTATTTAAATATTTAATTTTTTTTTTTTGCAATTGTTAAAAAATTGCTTATCAAATAGAAACACGTAATTATGCGCCTTTGTGCGTAAGAAAAAAATAAATAAATAAACAAATATTTGCCAAGCGAAACAAAAACACAACAAGTCTTACAACATTTCTTGTTGTTGTTATTTGAAATATTTAAGAACGCGGCCGACGTCGGTTTGGCTAGCCGCCTAACTGGCTGGCTGACTCGCCGGCAGTCAATCAGCCGTGGCTATGCCGTCTGGCCGTCTGTCCGTCAGTTGTTCTAATCGCACAAATCGCGACTTAAAAGCGTTTCAATTTGAATGGTTGCAATCACTCGAGGCGCACAAGTCGTCAGCATCAGTTCATTGTACGTGTATATTTTTGTATAGTTCTTAAAAAGCTTATAGCTAATTTGTTTGTAGTATAAAGAGCGTCAAGCATGAGATACTTTTGGTTCTGCTGTATTGTCATTGTTGTTTTTGCCTTTGCCGGTAGCAGCAACTTAGTCAATTGCGCAATTTTGCCCGTTGAGCAGAACGCAAGTGGCAGCGACATTGAAACTAAACCGGCAAATACGACTTTGGAGTTGGTGCATGTGGTAAATACTTTTAAAAATGTAAAAAAACTCAACTGCGCGAAAAAAACGTCGAATTTGCTAATTAAAAAAAAAGAAACAATAACAAAAATTACGAATTAAAATTTGCGATTTTGAGTGACAAATAAATTAGTTAATGTGCTAAGTAAATTAATGCCGAAAATGCTTTGTTTGCTTATTGCACACAATTGACTCAAATAATTTGTTGTTATTTTTCACAATTATAAATTATACAGTGAAGTGAAGTGTTTCGTTAATGTCAAAGTGAAGACTAACAAAAAATTAAAGAAAATAAATCACAAAGTAAATAATAATAATAATAAATTAATATATAATGAACTAAAAATAAATGCAAAAAAGGTTTTTATGTGAAAGCTTAAGCTAGTTAGAGGCAAATAAATATGATCCAATCCAAATTCATAGAGAATATAAGTTTATTTCAAATAAGTTCTTTTCTTCGGCAACGTTTCGCATAAAATTGTAGCATCATCTTTGTAGAACCAAACAAGAAAGTATGTTCCTTTCTCTGTAAACTTGTCTATGAAATCTTTGAAAAAACACTGAAAGAAATTTCATTATGAACAATGATCATTATACATTGAAACATAATTAAGAAATAATCTCTGATAATGGAACACTTAGTCATCTTACTCAAGAGAACAAATTCCATGACCGTTTACTTTGGTAATTTTTATAATGTGTTGGTAAATAATCATATTACTGATGATCGAACAAACTTCTTTGCAGAAGAAAGAAAGTCTCTAAAAACTTTACTATAAAAACTTTGTAAAAATACTGGAAATTCTTTCATAATGAAAATTGATTGATATGAAAATATGATGATTAAACTGATATTTCCAAATGCAATTAACTAATTTAATAAAAAAATAGGCCCAAGAATAGTTACTGATAATCGGTCATTTCATTGGACGGGTAAAGAGTACCCATTCCATTGCCATTTATTTCTGCAACTTTTATTATATGTGATATAGTAACAAACTAATTGCCAAGACATCCTTCATGTGAGGAAGCGCTTACTCATTTTTCTACCAAAGTTCAAGAGTCGCTTAAAGAACATGAATAGAATTTTAATTTTTGGCAAACGTTATTGATGGTTTCATGACAGCTTAATGTGAAATGAATGTTAGAACTTTATGGGTTTGTACTCAAAGAGAAAGAAAGATAATGACAGTTAAAAATATTTCTTATTGAAGCTTAAAATTTTAAAGTTTCTGTTGTCTTTTCTGTTTATCTTGAAAAGTTTCTGCAAATGTCTAGATGTCTTGTCTACTTTTCAAGCTTCTTTTGAAGCAGCAGCAAGACAAGAATCTAATAAGCCAAGAAACACCTGAGTTGCGTTGCAAATAGAAAAAAAACAAACCTGTTTTAAGCATTTTAAATATTAAATTAATGTGTAAAATTATTTTGCATAAATAAATAATGTATTGAGATATAAGTTGTAATTCAAAGTGATTTAAGTGTCGATTAAAGTGTAAAATGTAAAGAAAAATGCAATTATGCAAATAATACTATAATTTAATTACAATGAAAAAACCCGCCTCAATTCGACTAATTAAAGTGCAAGAAAATTATACAAAATTGCTAAAAAATTAAAATAATTTTCAGTTATTCAGACATGGACCACGTACACCCGTCAATACATATCCCAATGATCCTTATCTGAATGAGACATATGAGCCCTTCGGCTGGGGGCAATTAACAAATGTAAGTTTGGCACATTGAGTGAGAGAGAAAATGAGCGACTGAGCGAGCTTTGTGTAGTAAGCTTGACTTATGTCTGTGTGTTTATTTTACAGGGTGCCAAGGTAGAGCTTTATAAGATCGGCAAACAATTGCGCAAACGTTATGTTAAGCTGCTTGGACCGCACTACAAAAACGATGTGAGTACTAAATTGAATTTTATAGCATATTTTGTATTAAAATCATATATTTTTGTTTACAGATTACGATCGCGCAATCAAGTGCCTCACCGCGTACTATAATGTCCATGGAAATGGTCTTGGCTGGTCTCTATCCACCAGAGAATACTGCCATGGAGTGGAATTACTTGCTCAATTGGCAGCCAATACCCGTCTTCACGGAGCCTGAGGAGAAGGATGTTGTTAGTAGTTGACTTACTTTGCCGCAATGACTGAATCAACATGCTATTTTAACTTTTTAGCTTCTCCGTCAGGTGGCGCGTTGCCCGCGCTATGATGCAGCGCTGGCGGAGGTCATGCAGTTACCTGAAGTATTGGCTTTGCATGCCGAGCACGCTGAGCTGCTCAAGGAGCTGACAACGATCACGGGCATGAATATAACTACCGCGCATGATGTCTGCTCGCTTTATATAACACTGCTCGCTGAGTTGGCTTATGGCCTGCCGTTGCCCAAATGGTCGAAGGACTACTTCCCGGCTAAAATGGAGCGTTTGGCCGCGCAGGCTTATTTGTATAACGTTTATACGACGGAAATGCGTAAAATTAAAGGCGGTTTCTTTTTGGCCAAAATGTTTGAGCAAATGTTGGCCAAAATCAAGGGCCGACTGGTGCCCAAGGCGCGTAAATTATTCATCTATTGTGCGCATGATTGGTCGGTGGCGAATATCTTGTCGGCTTTGAATGTTTGGCAGCTGCAAATGCCCAATTTTTCGGCACTAATGGCATTTGAATTGCACAAGAATCGTGAGACGGGCGTGCATTTTGTTGAGGTTACTTTGTTTAGATTATTGTTTGTTGTGCGAAATTAATGTTTTTTTCTTTTATAGATTTATTTCCAAAATGATCCAAATGAAGAACCAAAACCACTTACGGTGCCCGGCTGCGAATTCCAGTGTCCCGTGGACAGACTTATGGCGCTCGCGTCAAAGGTCTTGCCCGATAAAAGTTACGACGAGTTGTGTCACATTGAAACGAACGGAATTGGCACAAAGTCAACAACGAGTGGCATCGAAAGCACAACGAGCGCTGGTATGACAAGCACGGCAAATGCGCCCTAAGTTTGATGCGTGAACACGGCATTCACGCACGCATTCACAACAACAACAACAAATACAAAATCATTCTATAATTTATTATGTTTAATATAAATATATGAAAAAAGAAAAATAACTGTTTATAATTATGGCAATTTCTTTGTACACTTTTAATTCATGTCTATTGTAGCTAATAATTTATCGCATGCGATTTTTTGACAGAAGTTGTTGATTTTTATATGAAGTATTGCTTTTCATCATATTTAGTCGACGGCAGCTGCTTCATTGTTGCTTGTTGTATATAAAAAAAAAATAATAACTCACGCCAACCAAATAAAAGCGGCTGCAAGTGAGCTATAAAAACTAACGCTGCGCTAATTTGTTTGACAGTTTAGTTTATATTTTTTTCTAAAGCGCAACAAGTGGCAGTTGATGTACATCGTATCGGTGTATCTGTAAGGCAGCTGCATGTATCTGGATATAATCAAACATTATTTAACTTCCGTGGCGCAATTGTGACGACTGCTAAGAAAGTTCAAAACGACGGCACACTCATAAAAGATATGTCAGTCTTGTGCAGTAAATTTGTTTTTGTAGCTGTCAAATATTTTTGGCTTTAACATCATTAATCACAAATTGCTGATAAGCCATAAACAAGCAAACAAATAAAAGAAAAAAACCGGCTTTTTGTTTGATTTAAAATGCAAAATTGTGTGTGTTTTTTATAAGATTTATTTGTGCATATAAATACTTTTAATGCGCTGCGCTTTTGTGCTTAAATCAAGCGTTGATCTTTAATAAATAAGGGCTGCAATAAGTGTTGTTGTTGCTGCTGACATCGCTGCCGCTGCCGACGTCGTTGTTGACCGTTGCGCACAAATTTCTGTAACGAATATAAATTAACGTTGAATGTCTTCAAAGTTTGCTGCTCTTTTCGGCGCGTCGTCGTTCGTTGTTGTTGTTATTGTTGCGCTCATTGTTGAGCATATTTAAATACACAAGAAGTAATAATAAAGAATTTGTAGTTGTAAAATGGCTAAAGCGAAATATAATAACAGCAAATCATAGAAGAAGAAAAAAAACAACAATATAGAATAACAAAAGACACATTAAGTTAAGTGTGCGTGCGTGTGAATGAGTAAGACTTTGAGTGGCTGAACGAGTGAGTGAGTGATCAGGTGAAAAGAACGAACGCAAGAAAGCAAAAAAAAAAAATATTAAATTAGAGTAAAACGTAAATGAGTGGGCGAGACATTTGTACAAGAACGCGCCGATAAATGAAATACAGTTAGGTTTGACTAGTGAGCGCGCAAAGGCAGAGACACGTTCTCACACTCACACTGTGACGGTAACAGTGACGCGTCTTTATCCAACATTGATAAGCAGCAAGAAAGACAACGACAAAAGCTTATCGCAAACAATATTGAAACAAGTGTGTGTGCCGGCACGTCTAATTAAAAAACAAAAGCAATGCAAATTAGTGTTTAAAGTTAATAATAATAATAAAAATACAAAGATTTATAAGCACAATTAATTATTATCTAATATCAACAAAGCACGGCGAAGATATGAGTTAATTTTTTTTTTGTGGGAATTTTACAAACGAACTTGAATAGAAATAAGTGTAAAAAAAGTTATAAAGCCAAGCGTACATTGACATCGAGGAGCTGTAAAACTGGAGTTAATTATTAATCAAGGCAACTTGCAAATTAAAACGAGTTTTAGACCAAAACTGTCAAAAAAAGAAATCTCATATGATTATTAAATAATTAACAAAACAAAATCAAATGCAAATGCAAATACAAAATCGGTGCATAAAAATTTAAAACAAAACAAAAAGAAATCGTGTAAAACAAAACAATATTAATAAAAAAGAAGACAAAACATAAGGCAAACACAACAAAAAAATACAATACAATCATAAACTTGATGTGCGCCCCTTTTGTATCTACAAACGTTTTTAATCACCACTGACTAAGCAAATACACACGCCGATCACTGCCGCACTCCCTCCGCTTTTTATTATCGCAGCTTGAACCGCTCTTGCCAATCTCACACACACACACATACACATAGACGCCTAGGTCCGTTGCGCGTCTCAGCCATTGGTATATAAATATAAAACGCGATTACCAAAATGCCGCGTTCACATTTCACAAAGAGACCTTACCTAGCGATGACAGCCGCCGCTTTAGTCGCACTCGTATTTTTTATTGTTTGCTTTAGTCAAACGACAACGGTATTTTCGGGCCCCGTTAACGATCCTGGCACAGATGAGTCGACGCTACAGTTACTGCATGTGGTAAGTTGCGTTCAAAGAGGAAGCGATTATTGATCAAGACATTACTCAGAGACTTTTAAGTGAAGTGAATTTAAAAAATCTTCAAAACCAAGTTAGATAGAAGTTTGTTTGAGGATATTTGAAGCTGTACTTGAGGAAATAAACTCTAATAAGACTTTTTGAGTTGTAGGTTTCACGCAAGTTTCATTTTAGTATCGAAATTATAGATCCAATTATTCAGACATTACTGAGCGACTTTTAAATGAAATGTTAACTGGTTTAGATTTAAGAAATCGTCAAAACCAAGTTGTATGGAAGGTTATTTGAAAATATGTTTGAGATAATAATCTCTAATAAGACTATTTGTGTAGAAGGTTACATGAAATCTTCATTTTAGTATCGAAATTCTAATAGATCCGAAAAAAATTACAGTTTCTTGTTCGCACAAGTTTCGAAATCCTTGTTCCTAAATTTATTTGTTTCGTGACAAACAAAAAACGCTCAAAATCATAAAACATGTTTGTTGTGCATGTATAATCTTAGATTTGAATGCTTTAATTAGCACATCAGTGAATGATAAGCGTTTTAATCGCAATCACTTGAACTCTACGAACAAACAAAGGTGTGCGGTTCAAATGTGCTGCAAAAGGCCGCAAATTCACAAATACTAATCAGCAATAGACGAATCATGTCATTCCCGACGCAGGCGCCACTAATCACTGTTGCATAGAAATTTAAGGTTTTATTTCATTTTAATCACTGGTTACAAAAACTATATTTTTGTTGTTGTACAGTGTAGTTGGTATGTACTGAGCTATTAACATTTGTTGGCTTATGTCTAATAAATAATTGTGTTTAATGAGTGTTTGTTGAAACAAATGTTTTGAGATTTCAAATTCAGTTTAAATTGAGCGTGGAAAAAAAAATACTTGTTGACATTTAAGCGGGTTTAATGGATTTTAAAAACAATTTAATTCTACGAACTCTTATTTTAAAGCGCATTTAAAGCTTATCACGTATGAAGAAGGTTGAAAGGTCTCCATTCCATGAATTCTCCGAATAAAATCTTGTAATGCCTTTAAAATTTTTTATGGTAAAGTTGCTGAGAATTGAGTTGGTATTTGAGATCATTATTATATATGTTTATGATATATGACATTTGTGATTAGACCGTAAGCCCCTAAATTAATCTTCTGTCTCTTTACTATAATCTTTTAATACTGGGTTTCTTAAAAGTTCTTGAAACTTGTCTTGATGATAAGTTAGATCAACTTTGTGAAGGTTCAAAGCAATAAGAAAGAGGTCTCAATCCCAGGTGAGGGTCTTTTCCATGGCTTTGCTTTTTATGTGTAACAAAAATTTCCACAAAATGTCAACGAAATTTAATTAACGTCATAATTTGTTGCCACCAAAGGTCAGTTTAAAATTTTATGGCACGATAAAAACAAAAACAACAAGAGTAATAATGACTGAGTGACGTTTTTGTTGTAAACTCATTTTGTTTGACAACTTGAATGTTTTTTGTTTTTACAAATTAATATTCATACATGTTTTTTCCAACGAAAGCGAGTTTTTATTTCAATTGCATATTAGATTAATTGCATTGCAAGGAAATCCCATTGCATGAGTCTAATTGGCATGCAGGCAATTTGTGCCTATTTTTAGCGCTAAAATGCATGTACATATATATTTAGTACAACAACAACAACATGCAATTAAGCCGGTGAAGAAATTTTGTAAAGAAAACAAAAACAAAATATATTTTTTATTAATTTTGCTGTTGTTTTTTTTTCCATTGTGTATTGAAACACGTTTTTGTTGGCGTAACAATTGAATTAAAAAAAAAAAAAATTCCAAGCTGCTTTGCAAAAAATTTATATAAAATTTTAATTAAATAAAATGATTAAAAAATAAATTTGAAAAGATCTATTTTTGCGCAAGTCGCAAATACGCTTGACCTTCAACTGCGTTGTCATTATCAGCAAAATAAGTTCATTTGAAAAAAATGAGACAAAAAATTACACGTAAAAAATTAATAAAAATAAGAAGTAAATTTTACAAATATTTCGTAACAAAAACTTCCGCAAAAAAAGTAAGTTTAATACATAAGCAGCATTTTTCACTATTTTTCTTGCTGCACTTTGCAAAAATCTTGTTTTAATTACGTGAAGAAAAAATAGTCATTACAATAAAGCAATGCACAGCAAACAAAACGAAATGAAATGAAACGAAAAATGCAAGAGCGCAAAAGAGAAACAAAAAGCTTTGCTTCCACGCTTGCTTGTCTTATCGCACTTGGAAGTCGCGTGCTTGCGCGCACAACTCACATGTTTCATTGTTTTGTTGTTGTGGTTGTTATTGTTGTTGCTGTTGTGGTTTTTCGATTTCGTTTTTCTTTCGCTTGTTTCTGCTGCTTCTTCAACGTTCGCACTCATGGCAATTGTTGGCGTCATGCGTCAAGCAGGCAGCGACGCGCACATTAAATGCTGACATTGTCGCGCGATAAAAATGCTTCACTTGATCGTTGATTAATTGCTGGCTGGCATTTTATTTCGTACGGTTCAACGCATGCGCTACGCGTACGCTTAAACAACTTTAAACAAACGATATGACTTACTGTTGGCGTGTAGCGTATACGACGCGTGTTCGAAAACGACGCGACGCGACGCGTTTATTATTTACGCTTTAATAAATCGGAAATATTTGTTAGTTTTTTGTTTTTTATTTTCAGTTTTTTTAATTGCATAATTAATACGCTAAGTTTGCGTATTAAAAACTGTAACAAAGTTAAACAAGTTGTTGTGATTTTTTTTGCTATTTGGTTTGAAGTAAAAGTTTTGCTGCCACACGGCAAAATTTTGTTTTACTAATTGTATAATTGCATATAAAAAATATATGTCACATTTGCACATTTAATAAAAAAAAAAGTTTCTCTTCTTCTTTCTGTGCAACATATGAAAATTCATAATACAAACGTTAACTCTCTCTCTCTTTCTCTCTTTTGCATACCCACTGTTTAATTCACACACATACATTCACGTGCAATTACTCATACGTCTCCACAATTTTGCTACTCTGCTTGTTGCAGGTCTTTCGTCATGGACCACGCACGCCCGCCGACACTTATCCGAAGGATCCTTATGTAAATGAGACATACTATCCATTTGGCTGGGGACAAGTAACAAATGTGAGTATGTGCGAAGAAAACTGTTATTTTTTTTTGACAAAACACACACACACACATGCATAAAAAAGTACCAAAAAAAAGTAGACACCAAAAAACATTTAAACAAATTGAAATGCAAAAAGCAGACAAGCATATGTGTCTTGTGTGTCTGTGTGTGTGTGCACAAGTGTGATTACATTAACATATGTACATATACATATATATATATTTGTATATATGTATGTACATACATATGTTTATGCAATTGCTAAAATGCATGCATTTATTATTTTATAACTTTTTCTTTTTGCTTATTTTCTATTTTTCTTTTTTTTTCACGTTCATTGCATGCGCTCCTTTTTTGCTGGCCTCGGCTTGCTTCTGTTTCTGCTTGTTGTTTTTGTTGGCGCTCATCTATTGCGACTTGTTACGACTGCACTGCGTGCTGCGTCTGTTCTGCGCTGTTTGGTGCTTACCAACACTGCTGCTGCGGCGCTGTCATCTTGGCCTGCAATATGCAATAAATCAACGTTGCTCAAACGTTTGCATTCGCGCATTTAAAACTCCAAAAAAAAATAAACTAAAAACATACAGAAAGGCAAACGTGAACTCTTCAACATTGGTACTTGGCTGCGTAAACGATATGGCAATTTCTTGGCGCCCTACTATAGTCCCGATGTGAGTATGCAACTTTGCCAGCTTGGTTGGTTGCTTGGCAACACTTACACATATACACAAACAATGTGTGAGTTGTTGACAAACAACAAATTGCAGTTTTGCTAACAAAGGCGAAAGTACAAATTTACTACAACGTTTTTTATTTTTTTGTGTTTTACATTACGTTTTCTTTTTCGTTACGTTACGTTACGTTAATTTACGCTTTTGTCTGTTTCTCTCTAGTTGGTGCACGCACAGGCAACGGGTGTGCCGCGCACACACATGACATTGCAAACAGTGCTCGCAAGTTTCATGCCGCCCAAGGGCACGCCAATGGAATGGAACAGCAAATACAATTGGCAGCCGATACCGATATTCTCACAAGAATTGAATGAAGACACAGTGCGTAATCGATAATTTTGCTTTTGTTGTATTATTTTTTTGCTATTGACTAATAAATTTTATATTACAGTTATTGCTTGTGCGTACGCCTTGTCCACGTTACTTTGAGGCTTTGAATGAAGTGCTCGCGCTGCCTGAAGTGCAAGCAGAAATTGCGCCTTACTTGGATATGTACAAAGTACTGGCCGAGCACACGGGTCTGAATTTTACACAACCTGAAGATGTGCAGTCACTTTATCTAACGCTGTTGGCCGAACGTGAGTGGGGCTTGGAGTTGCCCGCATGGACAAAAGAGTATTTTCCGCAACAAATGAAATTTTTAACGGAACAAAGTTATGTGTATAATGTTTATACGCCGGAAATGCAAAAGATCAAAGCGGGTCCGTTTCTCAAGAAAATGTTCAACGAAATGCAAGCGAAGCGTGACAATACGCTGAAGCCGGAAAAGCGTAAACTTTATATTTATACGGGCCATGATTCAACTGTGGTGAATATCTTATCGGCGCTGAACATTTGGGAGCGTCAATTGCCGCGTTATTCGGTCATGGCGCTCTTTGAGCTGCACAAGCACAAAGAGACGGGCGAACATTATGTTGAAGTGAGTTGTTCTTAACTAAATTACTTAAAACAATTAACTAAAATTGCAATTTTGTTTGCAGATTTATTTCCGTAATGAGCCTAAGGGTCCGGCGCAGCCATTGACCGTGCCCGGCTGTGATTTCCAATGTCCGTTGGACAAACTGTTTGAGCTGACGGCGCAAGTTGTGCCAACCGATGCGGATGCGCAACGTTGTATGTCGAAGAGTGATGCCTTCACAGAGCCACCTTTGCGTGGGCCATGAATGAAGCTCCATGCAGCTCAGCACGGCACAAATGTGTGAGTTTGCTTACTTACGCTCAGGGATGTTCGTAGTGCTTGTAATGTCACTTGCCTCGTTTTGTTTTTGTCTGTAATTTAATGTTTAGTCAACTAATTTTAGGCCTTAGTTTAATAACAAATAAGCAATGAAAAAGAAAAGAAAAATGCAAATTTCAAACGATTTTCTGCACAAAGAAAAATCGTTTGCCAAACTTTATTTATTTGTTATTTGTTTTTTTTTTTTTTAAGTTTTATTGTTGCAATTTGCCGCAAAAGTTGTCGAAAAATAAAAATGGCGTAGCAAACACATCCGTTTGCGGCGGCGCCTATGCAACTGTCAGTTTCCGGTTCGCACATGTGTATGTGTGTGTGTGCGTGTGTGTGTGTGTGATTGCGGCTGTAACTGCTTTGCCGTCTGTCTGACTGTCTGTTTGTCTCTTAGATACGATTTTGTACGTTAGACATTTTGTCATCGTTATGTGTTGTTGTTGTTGTTGTTGTTGCTTTTTGTTTGCTACTATTACTATTATTGCGCTTCTTGTGGTTGTTATTACTGTCTTGTGTTGTTAGTGTTGTTGTTGTTGTTGTTGTTGTTGTTGTTGTTATTGCACTGTACTGCCATGCCACATGAGGTGACATTTTTCGCATTGCGGTTTACCCATAAACTATTTCATTTTTTGGCTTGTTTTGGCAGACAAACCAAACAGCAACACACCTCAGCATGGCACACACACACGCACACGCACACATACACATAAATGCCGACTCGCAGTCATGCATAAAAATGGCTATGCTGCTCAACGCGCTCATATTTCTTTGCTACTCTGTGTGTATTTGTGCTTCTTGTTGTATTTTGCATGCATTCATTTGTTTTTGTCAGCGCATGTATCTGTAACTGTGCTCTTGACTATCTATCTGTCTGTCTGTTTGTCTGTCTATCTTATCTGTGCTTTCATATGAAGTTTTTATCTTGAAACTTTATTTTGTCAACGCAAACGCAGCTGTTCATGTCTGCTTTGCCAAAATGACGAAAGAAGAAGAAAGAAAAACAAAAAAAAAAAAAAAACGCCAAAAAAAGCGTAGTAAAAGTATCATTTGGCATTTGTATTTAATTTCGCTTAATTTGCTTTTGTTTGTCAGCTGTTTCCTTTGGCGTGTTGATGAATGTTCGCCATGCATAACCAAAAACGCATATGATTCTAATTATGATTATTGATGTCGCAAAACTTTTATGCGCCCGCAGTGTCGCTTTACGTGCGTGAGTACCTTTGTGCGTGCGTGCGTGAGTGTGCGTCTATTCTGTGGGTAAGTGAAGCACTTTAAGACAAGTTGAAATACTTTTTTGATGTCATTTTAATGTAGTTTGTTAAAAGTTGTTGGCATTTATCTCCTTGTAATATTTATTATGCTATGAAAACTCGTCTGTGCCATTTTAACGCTAATGAAGGGATTAAGCGTCGTATGCGCGTTCATTTTTTTCTCCTTGTAACTCAAAATTGATGTAAGATTTGAGTTTTAGCTTGGTTGGCCGCATACTAACTTAAGTGCAAGACAAAACAAGTGACACATACGGCAAACTTGCATTAAACATGTTATATTGACGTATGTAAAGTATGTACTTTATGTAACATAAGCGTAGTCAATATTGTTTTCTTTATTTTAGTTTTTTTTTTCAATTTCTTTATTTTCCGTTTTTGAAAACGTTTTTATTTATAAATTCTATATTATCTATATTATATTTTTCATGCTTTTTTCGCCTTTGCACCAACTCTTTTGCACGCTTTGTGCCCTATATCTCCATTAGCTAATTTCTTATCGTTACTTAAGCTTAAAGGTAATCATTTACTCAACACTTTTATTTGCATACTTTCGTAGTAAAAGTTTATGCAACAAAACATAAAAATGAAGCATGAAAATTCTGATTGTCTATAAAATGCACAAAGACGACGTTTATGACTAATTAATAAATCCCTTTTGTACATTAATATGCCACAAAGGCAGCATTAACTCATTAGCAACACAATTGTCTGTGGGTCAGTGGCAGGGGCAGGGGGGTGGTAAGGAGTAATGACGCATGTATGACAAAGCACAACTCAAACAATATATAATATTATATAATAACTTTGTACAGTTACCTAACCATATTGAATGCCAAAAAAAAAAACAAACAAAAAAGAAAGAAAATAATAATTATAATAAAAAAATAGAATTATTCTTTGTAGAAAAAGCAAAGCGGACATTTCGTAACGCAACATTTAATCGGCTTATTGCACATGCCAAGTGAAAGCATCTCACTTTAACTCTGTCCCTCTCCTACACTTTTACAAACTTGCACAGTCATGCACATTTTTTGTTGTGCTTTTTTCTTTATTACATTTTTTGTTTTTCTACTTTGCGCACTTTTAGTCTTGCAATTGACATTTTTATCTAACCAAGGCTTATAGCGTTAACTTTTGTGGCGACTATCGACGAAAAGCAGTAAGCATCAAGCAATGAACATAGCAACAAAAAGGAAGAGTTGGCAAAATATTCCACAAAAAGCGTGCAAAATACAACTGAGCAAAGGTATTATAGCATAGTTAGTGCGCTGTAAGCGGCGTCGTGTGGATTGCGGTGTGAATTTAGACAAGTTTATTTCAGTTTCTTTTGGTTTCTTTTCAAACTGCCTACTTGAAATTAAAGTTTTCGGGTGACTACTTAAGCAAAACTTTCTACAAGTTAAAAAGGTGCAGAAAACTGTTGAAAACTATTTATTTTTTATTTGTATTTTCTTTTCTTCGGTATGCGCAACATACACGGCGTATGATTATTTTCTGGTTTGGCTTTGGCTTTGCTTGCACGCCAACTACTTTTGCCTTTTTCACTCCCTCTCTCGGAATTTCGAAGTAAGCAAGCAATGTTATACAAAAAAGCATTGCGTGCATTCAGGCGCGCGCGTTAAACTCATGCATATATTTTATGTTTATTTGCGGCGCGTTGTGATTTTAATTTCAAGTCAAATAGCGCACATAAAACATAAAACTTTTGTAAAATTAATTATACGCAAACAAGTAAAGTCGCCGTCGTCATCATTGTCGTCAGCGTCGTTGACGTCAACGTCGCCGAAACTTTTAAAAACTTACTACAAAATGCTTTTAACGAAAATTGGCAAACGTCGCTTTGATTGTATTCATGCTGCTGCTGCCGTAACTGTTTGATGTTGTTGTTGTTGCTGCTGCCGCCCGTTTTGTTGGCTTTATGTCTCAATTTGATGCGCTTGGAATTTGGCCAAAGGCGAACATGAGTTAAACAAATCGTAAAGCGTATAATACAATGAACATTTTAGTGTTGAAACCTGAGCATCATTTTTGTCTTTTTTTTTGTTCTTTAGATTTGCTGTTTGCTTACAGTTAAGTGGCTTATAATTTCTAAAGACCAAGAAAGGCAAAATAGTTGACTAAGCAAACGAACCAAAACGACATTTTTACAAAATTTGTGCTAACAAACAAAAATTCGACAAAAAGCAACATTTTTCACACAGTCTCTCTGTTTATTTGGTGTTGATTCACACACACATACATACACACACATAAAGATTGAATCAGTAGAGCTCGAAATTGCACAAAAGGCGTAGCAACTTTGAAAGTAATACGTGCATGTGCTTTGGCGTGGTCAACATATGCCCGTAAAAGTTACACAGAGTTGCCACCTACGAAAATAGAAACCAGCGGTGACTTACAAAAGCAAGGAAATGGGGGTGGGGAAGTGTAAGCAGCGGCCAGCAGCAACGAATGTTGTCACTCTTGAGGGAATTGTATAAACTTTTATAATTATTAGCAACAAATGAGCAATGACAACGTAGACTTCTTTTTGTGCCGTACAACGCACCAGCAATTGTGCCCAAGTCGTTTTTAGATACACCGACAGAGAGTTGGACTGCAACTTTTTCGTCCTTACCGGTACTGAGTGCGATGATGATGATGACAACGACAACGACAACGACGACGACTAGTTTCAATTTAAAGCCCGTACGACACAAAGCGGACGACAGCAGCAATGAAATAGAAAAAGTATAGAATAAAATAAAAAAAATATATATTAAAAGAAGTTACTGCAACAAGAACAACAAGAATAACAACAAATGGCAAAAGAACAAAACTCAAAACACAAATGATGCTCAATTTAAAAGTTTTAACTACCTGCGTTGCACTCTGCCTTCTGAGTTTCTTTTGCTGCGAGTGGATCGCAGCGACAGACAGCTAGATAGATGGATAGACAGTTGGACAGACGGCTATACGGACGGACAAATAGTTAGATGGCAGCGTGAAATCAATGTAGTTGCGCACAAAAAGCGTGTTTATATGTTTAACGGCTGTGCAAGCAATTCGAAGTTATTTTGGGTATGTATTTGTAGCTTGAGCCAGCAAGAGTGCAATGGTTTTTATAATTTATTTCTAAGAAAATCTGTTATGCTACAGAAATTGTTAACAGAGTGTTAAATTATTTTGGATTTTATTTGTCGCAACTAGAAGTATGCAATTGGTATTTGTTGTGAAAATAGTGTCGCTAACAGCAACTGTAAACTTAACAGCACGCTGTTGTTTTGAAGTGACGAAAACTTGAGTTCATTACTAAAACAATTAGAATTTCTTAACGTTACTTTTCACGTTTCTTCCAAAAAATTATGCAACTTGTTCTTATAAAGTAAAAAAATTATAAAAAATAATAATAATAATAATTAAAATAATAGAAAATTCAAAAATAATGACACAAAAATCTTTAAAAAGTGAGATCAAAATAATCAATACAACTTATCCATTTGTTTAAATAACTTTACGCTACTCACTCAATATTTGGCAAGACTTTGAAAAGGTGCTTTTGGGTGGTGCCAAAAAAGCTAGCCGGCGCACCCTACATAATAGAAACAAAGGCTATAAAGAGGTATCTGAATTACCCCGTATGTCTTAATAAAAAAAAAAAAAAAAAATATATTTCTTTGATATATGTTATTCATAATTCCAGAATAAGAAGTAGAATAGAGAATCACTTCTCTGTTACAGATTAATCCAACGGTAGTTTACCACTGCGATACGAAAGACCAAGAACGAATATAAGGACTTTGGTTTTTCATTGTGCAATCCGCGAAAGATGAACTTTTTGTTTGATAATTGATCCGCCTCTTTATGGCATAAAC
Organism: Phortica magna; assembly: GCA_037044515.1. Classification (NCBI taxonomy): domain Eukaryota; kingdom Metazoa; phylum Arthropoda; class Insecta; order Diptera; family Drosophilidae; genus Phortica; species Phortica magna. The sequence goes on from JBAMBP010001270.1 coordinate 77,229, forward strand.
AGTTGCATTGTTTTCATTTGTTCCACGAATCCAATCGACAGATATAACCAAGTGCGAGTGACGTTTCAATATTTTGAATGAAGTGTTGTATTCGTTGAACAGTAACGAATTCTTACGGTTTGTTTCAGCTCTATAAATAAATGCAAAAATATTGCTAAAGTTGCATTTTAAGCTTTAAGAAGTGAAGTTCTGCACTAAACCGGAGTTGGTTTATATCTGAAGAAGGAAATTTTAACAAAAAGAAAAAATAAACCAAAGTTGCATGAATGCAAATGAAAGCAAATCAAAGAAATAACAATCATGAAACTGTCATTGTACGAAGAATAGAAATTGTGTACAAAGCAGGCTAAGAACAAAAGCAACAATTTTGATTAAATTATTTAACTTAAATAGAAAGTTGGCTTTTATCTGGCAGATGACATTTCATATTATTTGCCTTTTTATTTTCTGTGCTCTGCCGTAGAAATATAACAGTATATTTCAGTGCAAAAAATTGAAAAAAAATATAGAGCAGAAAAAAAGCAAAGAATAACCGAAATGTCACAGGAAAAATGCAACAAAAATGCAGAAGCCGTAGGCGATGCACAACAAATGCAACAACCAGTATGCAAAAAGAGGAAAGTGGTTCTGATTACGCCGAGGTTATGCCTTCCCAACGAGATGAGCGCACGTAGACAGAGCTTAAGGTCATTTCAAGGTGAGCCATTTGAATTGGGAAGTGTCGATCAGTTACATAAAGAGGAAGCTAAGTCGTATGCGCAATGTCAATTGCCGACAAAGCATGGCAAACCAAATGTTGGCGAAGAAATCAAAGTGCTAAGCGTTGCATGCTTGAAGAATGTGCAAGACTTGGTGACTGCAGGCACAAGTAGCAGTCTCTTAGAGAAGAAAGCGCAAGTCACACACGTACGCACACTGACAGACTTTGAGGCCGAATTGGATAAACAACAAACACAAATAAAGAATCACTATAGACACGAGCAGGATCTGTATAAAAATTATAAGATCGAAGAGCCGCCGAAGACCTTTCTGAACAGTTACTTGAATGCCTTGCCTAAGATCGAAGCTTTGCAGCAAAGGGAGTACACCGAAGTGTCTGAAATATATGAGAGCCGCAAAAAAAGTTTGGACAAACCAAAACCGCCAATTATCACCAAAGAGCGACGAAAGAGCAAAGTTGTGCTAAATATGCGTTAAACGGACTTTAAAGGAACACAAAAGAAGACTAAAAAAAAAACCTTAAGCTAAACTCGATTGGACTAATGATTTAGTGGCAGCACATTTGAAGCAAAATGAATTGCACATCACTGAAATCAACAAACAACTCTTGTAAGAAAAAAAGCTACAAAAATAAACAGAAAAACACAAACAAATATGACTTTGCTGAATGGAACATGTTGTGCGCTCTTTTACTCAAGAACGCTTTGGCTTTAGCTTTTATTCCAGGCTGAGAGTGTGTGAGAGAGTGGTAGAGTGTTGGTGTTCAAAGTAAAAGAGCGAAAGTGTGTGAGAGAGTAAGAGAGCGTGAGCGAGCTTTAGAAGTTATCGCACAGATGTTAATAATTGCTTTTGGGTTAAAGTTGAAATGTTTAAGCGGGCGCGGGTGGGGTGGAGTAAAAGCAATGATGACAGCGTGGGCGTTAAGTTGTGTGTGGCAGTGAGCGAGCGTGGGTGAGAGTTGTGTGTGCGTGTGTGTGTGTTTGGGGAAATACTCTTAGGCACAGTGTAGGAATTTAATTCATAACTAGAGTGGCGGCATATACAAGTCCGCTTGGTTGTACTCCTAATGCGCATAGCCAAGGTTAAGTAGTATAAAGTAAAATGTTAGAAGGAAGCGCAAAATACCGTATTAAGTGAATGTGTGTGTGTATGCTTTTGTGTGTGTAGAATTGTGCGGGTAAATAAAGATTTGCTTATATTTTCATGTTGCATACTTTTTGCTGCTTAAGCACGCTTCTTTTGTACAACACTCAACCACATATGTTTAATTATTAAAATTAAAATGAGTTTTTCTCTGTTTTACTTTTTTTTCATTTCATTCATGATAGACTTTAATGTCGTCTGCTAACAATTAAAACACGGCATAATTGTTTCAAAGAAAATCAAGTGAATTTCTTTTGTATATACAGAAAAAAATAGAAAAAAACACAAAACATGTTAAAGTCTTTTATGAAATTACTTTTTGTTTGCTGAAAAGTCACTGAATAAATATGAGTTGAGCAGGTGGCTGCATGCACATGTGTTGTAATATTTATATCAAAGGCAAACAGACACACACATGTTACTTTCATTAACAAATCAAATCGAAAATATATGAAGAGCAAAAACATTAAGCAAAATGCGCAATAATAACATAAACGCGCTTAAGTATGCTACAGTTTTTGTGTGTTACTTTAAAGTATAATGGGCATAACGAAAGCGTGTAAAGTAGAAGTTGACAATTTGCATATTAAGCGCAACTCGTTAGACTCACAATTGACAACATTACTCAATTTGCGCATTCGCTCACTCTTTTGCTCGTTATTTGCACATACGTTTTGTTCTTGTTCTTTGTTGTTGTCATCTTACGCTTTTGCTTGTGACAAAGAGAAATATTACGCGCATTTGTCTTCTTATGCTAAGGCAAAAAGCAAAAGCAATGCAAATCATATCCCGTCATCGATCAACAGCTGTCACTTTCGTTCTCACTAACACACAAACACACACACATTGACTTGCTGTGTGTGTGTCATATATATGTTAAATTCTTAACGATTCAATTTGTGTTTTTTATTATTTTTTGATTGAACACGCTCAATGCATTAAAATGTATGGAAAAAACAAAGTGTCTTTGCAACGAAAAATTGCATTTTGCTTTTGTTGCATGATTTCCGGTTGGTTATACAGAAGCAAGCAACAAAACAAATATTAAAGTAATCAAAAATGCAAATTTTGCATGGTATGAATTAAAAAAAAAAAACAATTTCTGCCATCACACCTTTTGCAATGATGAAATGTTTGCAATAATGCATTTTTCGCTATGCCAGTTGCATAATGAAGTGCTCTGAATGTAGTGTTATATGCCAGCAACATAGAGAAAGTGAAACAGAGTGTGCGAGCAGAAGTAGGGAAAAGAGCAAGCGAGCGAGAACATGATAAAGGTTGCAGCTGTACAATGAAAATTTTATTGTTTATTATTTTACACATGTGTGTGTGTGTTTGTGTGTGCTTATGTGTATTGTTTGCATGCCAGCAGACCAACTGACGCCAGCCACTGACCAACAACAATAATATGTATGTGTAATAATAACTACAACAACAACAACAATGGCAGCAGCAACAGTGCAAACAACGGCACTGCAAAACAAAACGCATTGAACAATAAATCATGCATTAAATTATAATAGCTCTACAGGCAATTTTGCTGAGCACCCAAACATGATGCAGTGTATATGTATTTGTGTGTGTGTGTTTATGTGCATTTGTTTGTTTGTTTGTTATCAAACCTCACAAACATGATTGGCAAAGCATTTACATGTTTTGGTTAAACAAAAATTATTTCATGAATAAATCATTGCCGAAAAATGGCTGCGAAATTGATTAATAAAGACTCATCATTACGCCATTAAACAAAAAACCAAATTAAAAGCACTTAAATTATTAAATACAAAAAACAGTTTGCAAAAATAGCCAAAAAATCACAATAGTTACAAAATATCATATAATCGAACATTGATTGCTTTCGGTCATATGACGACTTTCGATGATTCCGATCGATGTCGATCTCTTAGAGATCGCAAAGTGTGCAACTCTTTTGTTGTATTTACATAACACCGAGTTTGGGGAATCTCCCATATTGAACAAGCCCAACTGCCCACACAGCTTCAAGCGACATTAAGCCAGCCAGGCAAAAAGGCCTTTAGCTCTTTTCTTTTTCTTCCAAGAAAATACTGACGCCAGTGCGCCATTTCGACGCACATGTGGCTCTTTTGCAACGGCAACAACAATTTAGCTGACCCGCGTCGGTTGCCTGCCGTATGTTGCTTCTGGCACTGGTAACACTTCTGGCGTACGTTGGCGTACATCTCCTGAACAAATGCGATCAGTTACATCGCCTCCATCTAATAAGGTTACTTCAACACCATCTTTTAGTTGCATCAAATTGTAAAAGTGATTTAAAAACAATTAGATTAAAGCTTTCTTAGACTTACATTAAACGACACTTAAATGTTCAAATTCAACCAGTCGACTGCAGTCGCTGAAATCGGAGAAAGTAAAGAAATGCAAAGGCGCGTAAACATTCTAAGAGGTAAGAAATGTGTATTAAAATCTTGCCCATTGTCAAGTCAATTTCTTAAATTCAACGAGGTTTCATTAGCCTTCAACGCGTTACATACATTTGTTCTGAAACAAACTTACTATACCTTGATCAGTGTCTAAAGGGTCTAAAAAAACCGAACAAAAATCAATTTTGAACTTCAACAAAAGTGAAAAGCACAAAAAAGCGCTGTTTGGTTGCTTATTTTGCAATTAGAAGTTATTCACAACAAAATTAAAATGAAACAAACAAAAAACGTTGGCAAAAAATGGTTTAATGCAAAATTGCTGTTGAGATTTTTTTACACGCTACACGGAGATACTTTTATAGGTACATGATAGAACAAGCAAAACACACACACGCACTCAGATACAACGGAGCAGATAAAACAAAAGTTCGTATGCAAAAAAAGCAAAAGGAAGTGAATGGCGTAAAAATCAACGCCGGCCAACTTCAAGCAAGGATAAAGTTTTAATTATTTACTCAACGACTATTTTGCTGTACAATACTTGTTGTTGTTGTACTCGTCGTTAATGTTGTTCCAGGACTTTTGTGATTTTTTTTTAACATTTACAATGTTTTCAACACATTTGCCAAGCATGTTTGTTCATTGGCATTTTTGCACTTTTTGTTATTGCAATTTTTTTTGTCGGTTCGTTCCTTGGAACGGTTTGCAAGGAACCGGCGGCGTGACACGAACTTAACTCTTGCGGTTAATTTAATTACGTGTTGGTTTTCGGTAACTCTAATTAAACAATTTACACGTGAAATTACAAAAAAAAATCTACATTTTTTTTTGCTTTAATTTATTTTGTAATTTCTCTTCAGACGCGCGCTGAGTAATGAACAAAAGCGCAAAGCAACTAATTTGAATGCATAATGAAATTAAGCTTGAGCTTGGCACATCGCAAAAGAGCGAAAGATTTTAAAAAGGTTTTGTGGTTTGAAAGCGAACAAAAACCAATTTTAATGAAAACTGACTGCGAAGAAGAAGAACCAAAAACTGATGAAAAGCTAAACAAGTTTATGGCTGTGCGGGTGTGAAAAAAGGTTTGAATGTCGTTAAAGAAACTAAAAAAAGGGAAAAGACGCACCAAGTAAAAATATGCCAAAGTCATCGACTGAGATACGTTGACTGCCTATACAGCATGCAATATGTGTGTGTGTGTGTGTGTATTGAAGTTATAATACCAACAGCTTTTTAAAATATAAAAAAAAATAATATTTATAGAAAAATTTAACTTTTTCCGTGTAGCAAATTTGAATCGCTTTAGTTCGTTCAGTACAGAGCGGCATAGCTTTGCTTGGCTGTGGCATATGCAGCTTGATAACTTTCATACGTATACGTCAAGAAGTATAGAAGGCTTTTGTGCATTTGCCGCCGAACAAACATACACACACACACACTCACACAAGGCAACTGGCACTCAGTTGAGTGGAGTTAAGCTGAGCCGTGCATTGAGCGAGTTGCGCGGATTTCGTTGTGTCTATCTTTATGCCAGTTGCCGGTATTATATAATATATGTGTATATGCGAATAAATGCTATTTAAATTGTGCATCAATGCATGAAAACGTTTTATGAAAGCATAAAACAAATTCACACACAAACAGAGCAACATTGAGAGAAGTGGCAAAAAAAAACTCTGCACATAAATTTAAGATATAAAAAGCTTTAACAAAACAACTTTGCTTGCAACACTTTGAGTAAATTCATGGAAAATAATAAAATTGTTTGCAGTAAGAATTTTCAGTCGATGTTTTTTGTTTTATTCAGGCAATGCAATTTCGATGTTTACCACAGAAGTGGTGAAGCGGCATAGGTCAATGGAGCGCTGTAGGCCAAAGGAGCAGCAGCAGCAGCATAGTGTGTGGCAATTGGTGCGGCAGCAAGTGGAGCAGCAACTGGAGCAATCGATCTTACAACTGGAGCAGCGGCAACGATGGGTGCAGCAGCAATGCCATTGTAGTTCCTGGCAATGACTTGGCTACTGGTGGCGGTCACAAATGGTGCTGGTGCAGCAACGACAGCGGCTGGTGCGGCATAGGCCAAAGGTGCGGTCAGCAGACCGGGTTTGGCAGCAACGCAAGCGATGAGAGCAAAGATGACAACGGTCTGTGGAATTCGAAAAATGTTTTATTAGTTAAGGAAAACACTTTTGAAGGATATTAGTTCAGTAACACTTACGAATTTGAACATTTTGATAGGTTGTTGTTGGTTGTTTAGTTGCTTGTTAGATAGCTGAACTTTGTTTGATATCATTTCAACAAAATGGATCGCTATTTATAGTAAAGATTTATTTGTTATTCGTGTACAAGCCTTCAAAAAATACTCTTTGTTTTGCATTTCATTTAAGTAGTTCAATTAACATTAACATTTTCGCATTATTATGCGTATTGCGGCGCACTTAAAGCGTCTTTCATTATATACAACTGTTGTTTGACTTGAATTTTAAGCGCATTTTTGGTAAGTTGCTTGAAAATCATTGAAGTTACTTAATTATAATAATACCCAAAGGTCAGCAAATCAACCAATTTCAAGGACACATTTAGTTATGGTCAATTAGTATAAAAGGCGTTGCATTTTGCCAGAAACAGTATCAAACAATTTCAAGCTTCACTTCAAGCAACAAACAAACTCAAACAATCAAAATGTTCAAACTCGTAAGTTGATTTAATTGTTGTGCTTCATTTGAAGTTCTCTGAAATAACTCCGTTTTTCCATTAGGCCGTTGTTATCTTCGCCGTCATCGCTGCCGTTGCTGCTAAGCCTGGTCTGCTCCACGCTCCTCTGGCCTATGCCGCTCCAGCCGCTGTCGTTGCTGCACCAGCACCATTTGTGACCGCCACCAGCAGCCAAGTCATTGCCAGAAACCACAATGGCATCGCAGCTGCTCCAATCGTTGCCGCTGCACCAGTGGCTGCTCGTCTTGCTGCCGCTCCATTGGCCGCTCCTTTGGCTTACTCTTCACCTCTGGCTTACACTTCACCACTTGCTTACAGCGCACCACTCACTTACGCCGCCGCCGCTGCTGCTCCAGTTGTGTGGTAATCGAATCACCTGTGATATTTGCTAAAAACTACGACCATTCTTTAAATAAAAACATCATATACGCAAAATACAAATACCTTCCTTTTATTTATTGTTACTAGAAGTTTTATTTAAAAGTAGAGAAACTGCAATCAAAACGATAGTTTTAGGGCGATTACTTAAAAGATCGATTTCTATCAATAAATTAAACCATAGATTTTCAAATACAGTTTAGCCCTTATACTAATAAGTTTCTCGAATATGAAACATTTAGATAATCTTTTGTTTTTTTTTCGTCTTACTGTAAAAACATGAATATTGCCCATATTTCATACCACCGGTGTAATATCGATAACATTGATCTGTTTTTGAATTAATTGACGGCGATAAAGGCAACGCCGGTATTAACAATTAATAAACGGCTTTGCTTATAGTGCCGTTTGCATCGCACGTTTATTTGCACATGGCGGAGAGGTTAACCAAATTGAACCGTCGCATGTCACGGTGCGTTCCCTAGGCAGATTTCCCGTTCCTCCATTTCTAGGAACGTCCAATGGGGGGGGTCCATTTTTTTTCGCGGACACTTTTGCGCCAAAGTCGCCGCTTTTGTGCAAATCTGGCTCGCTTGCGTTTCTCGCCAAGGCCATCATACGGATTCCGATTCAAAGTTCCGTTACACGAAATTTAAATTCAATTGGGGAATTTGTTATTGTTGTATTTGAACATTGAAAGCCATTATATACCAACTATGCCAGACATAATCTATGACTTCTGTAAGAGTTTCTTTAAAAACATGTGGTGAAATGGCGTTGTTTGTAAAAATAATTTTGGTTTTGTTTTCATAAAGTGTTAGTAGAGTTTAAACGTATTCGCATAATGCACACGTTTATTTAAAATGACTAATGGACAAGTAAAAATATGTTATACCCCAATATTGCTGAAAGTTCGTGGAATGAAAGAACTCAAGGTCATGGTTTTGCACGCCGGTCGCTCATTGCTTTTGGGATCCATTTTCGTAGTTGTGCTTTCCTTGTCGCGCTTATTGTGATATGAACATGAAAAGGTAAGTCGCAATTGAATCTAAAATCTTTTGTCATTAATTTAATTTACTTATACGAAAATACTTATACTTTAATGAATTTATACAAACAGTAGAAAATATAATTTCTTATTGCCCCATACACATATTCGTGTGTTAATAGCCAATTAAAGTAGTCTGAGTTCACATTTACTATGTAAGTATTATATGTCGCATAATTGTACTTTATATGTATGTCCATATTATTTCTGGGAAATACCTTTCAAAACAATGCAAAGGTCACTCAACTCCCAAGCCACCATATGGCAGACCGTCCTTAACCTTGACACAATTTCACAAATTTGAACATAAACTTAAACCAAAATAAATAATTTTTAATGTCGCACGTTTGCTGTGTGCACTCGTTGACCACGTTGGGCGGTCACTGATAGCAGAGGTAGCAGAAGTACCAGCTCTGGCACCAGCTGCCCGTCGCTGTTTAACCATAAATTTTTACTTTTGCTACGTGCTAAACATTTTAAGTGCATGCCATGAGCGTTTGTTACTTCGACTTTGCCATAAATTGTGACCACAGACAACAAATAAACGCACTGAATCTCATTTTCTAAAGCCTTTGTCCAACATACATTGTGAGAGTAAGAGTAAGAAAGACATTTGCATGACTGAGCAGATTGCAAACAAGTTCTTTTTATGAATTATCAAACAGTTCTAACTTGATAAATTACCCTCTTTATATTATGCTACTACAACAAATAACCAACCCATTAATTAAAGTGAAAAGAAAGTTGTAATTCTAAATTAATGGCAGTTTATTTTTAAAGAACTCAGTCGTTTGATCAAATTTCCATTGTCGGTTCACATTTACCAGAGAGCAGGTGCAGCAGCGGCGGTGTAAGCCAAAGGTGAAGCATAAGCCAGAGGTGAAGAGTAAGCCAAAGGAGCAGCAGCTGCGTATCTGGTGAAAGGAGCAGACAATGAAGTTGCCCATGGAGCAGCCAAAGGTGTTGCAATATGGGCAGCCAGAGGTGCAGCAAGTGGAGCGGCGGCCAAAGGAGCGGCAACTGGAGCGGCTGCCAAAGGAGCAGCAACTGGAGCAATCGTTCTTACAACTGGAGCAACTGGTGCAGCGGCAATGATTGGAGCAGCAGCGATGCCATTGTGGTTTCTGGTAATGACTTGGCTGCTGGTTGCGGTTATAACTGGAGCTGGTGCAGCAACGACAGCGGCTGGAGCGGCATAGGCCAGAGGAGCGTGGAGCAGACCAGGCTTAGCAGCAACGCAAGCGATGAGGGCGAAGATGACAACAGCCTTTAGGATATCAAAATGTTATATTAAAGAAAACTCTGTCGAAAGATTTTAGTTCAGAAACACTTACGGATTTGAACATGTTGAGTTTGCTTAGTTTTGTTTGTTTGTTGCTTGAAATGAAGCTTGAACTTGTTTGATGTCTTTATCGAAAAGTGCAGCGCCTTTTATACTTTGTCCATGCTACAGTTTAGGCCCGACTTAGACTATCGCTGACCTTTGGGTAAATTGACAATATGCAATGGAAATATTAACAGTTATTTTGTTTACTTCAAAAACATGTTTAAAATTCAAGAGCAACTACTTTGAAAACATATATTTAACTCATACGCGGTGTGCATAATAATTAAAGTCTTGTTCAAATAATTTCCGTTACTATACAAAACAAAGTGTCACACTTGTGACTCATTGGTTCCGTTATTCAAATTTTGTATAAAAGAGTTCGCGTATTTTTGTATCAACATCAAATCAAGTTTAGCTTTCAATCAAGCAACTCAGCAACAAACAAACACACACAAAATGTTCAAATTCGTAAGTTTTCTACGCCTGAAATCTTTTAACATTGAGCGCTTCTTAATATATTAAAACATTACTTTGGTTACACACAGGCTGTTGTCATCCTCGCCCTCATCGCTTGCGTTGCCGCTAAGCCTGGTCTGCTCCACGCTCCTCTGGCTTATGCCGCTCCAGCCGCTGTCGTTGCTGCACCAGCACCATTTGTGACCGCCACCAGCAGCCAAGTCATTGCCAGAAACCACAATGGCATCGCCGCTGCTCCAATCATTGCCGCTGCACCAGTTGCTCCAGTTGTAAGAACGATTGCTCCAGTTGCTGCTCCATTGGCTGCCCATATTGCCACTCCTCTGGCTGCCCATATTGCCGCTCCTCTGGCTGCTGGTCCATTTGCAGCTCCTTTGGCCGCCAGATACGCAGCTGCGCCTTTGGCTTACAGCGCTCCTTTGACTTACCATGCTGCTGCACCAGTGTGGTAAACAAAAAAGAAGCATTTAACATAATTGCTGCTTAGAATTTGACTGATAGCTCTTGAATAAATTTATTTCTTAAAAAAAATATGGTTTAATGTCACTTATTATCACTCTGAATTCTGGAAATCTCTTATATTCATAGTATGTCTCTTTCAGTTTTCAATTAGTATAGTTTATTTGGCCTTGGTGACAATGGGAAATGTTGCCGCAAATACTAAGACTTTTAGGAAAACATGCAGACGCATTGGAAATGCCACCTTAAAATGTTCACCTTCATCTGGCGTGTCTGTGCTTGTTTCCTCACATTTTTCTTTTGTTATCGAACCAATAACCTCATCGCTGCCGTGTATGATCTAAAAAAATGATATTGTAATTTAAAACATTACACACAAATTAGACGCACTTTGAATTCGGTTTTTTTGCCGCTCAATATGGGAAATTTGGGTCCTTCAATGCGAAACACAACATTACCCGATTCGTTCTTGATTTTGTACTTGGGTTTGCCCAATGAAGTTACCATTTCCACAGTACCAATTTCGATGCCTGGCGGTGATTCGACTTTCATTACACTTCCACCACGTTTAAAGCAAAGTATTTGTTTGATTTTTTGCTGTTGCCGTACCATGTGTATAATAACATTATCCTCTCTGTCGACAATGTTTATTTCAAAGGGACGCGGCTCGCCCGGTTGATTTCTGTTATCTTCCTCTAGTGCAAGGTAAATATTTTGGTGGGACGTGTTTGTCACCTTTAGTGTTCTTTTTCGTTCTAAATAGTGTGGTGCATTGCTATAAGATGACACGGCTATTTCGGGCTCAATGAATAACTGATCAACAACCGCAAGACATTCAAGTCCATTCACGGGGCAATTGTATATTATTGGCGGCCTCATCCAACCTTCTACGGAAGCAAATTATTGAGCAGTTGCTTTCAAAAGGTAACATTGTGCTTAATGGACTTACCATACCGTTCATAACAATATTTACTGTTACGGAAGTCGTTATCAATGTCAGAAGGTTCGCTTGGTTTCGATTTATCTATAAAATTTGACATTGAAAAAATATTCAAAGAATCTTATTGTATACCCGCCTTTGGTATTGGATTCTCGTTGCGTGGAATTTATGCGTGTTGCAGTTGTGCTCAGCGACGTGGGACCATTGCGAGCTGTTGAGGCACTGCGTGAACCTCGCACCCTTTACCAAGTGAAAGTAATTAAGTAAAAATACGCGAATGAAAATGGTTTATAATTTTCGTTGATTTCGCAACACTTGCAAAATGTTATTACTTACGAAACTCTAATCCTTTTTGGTATAGATTCTTCAGATTTCTTCATCTTTTTAACCGAAAGTGAAAGGAATACTTAGTTGAACATTTAGAAAAAAACGATAAAGTAAATTTTATAGTACATAAATTTTATTTGGCAGTGTAAGGCTTAGAAGACGTATTATCACAAATTTTTACAAAAGAATTGGTGCATGAGCAGCAGCAGCATAGCTCAAGGGAGAGCTGTACGCGAGTGGAGATGAGTAAGCCAAAGGAGCAGCAGCGGCGTATCTAGCCAAAGGAGCAGCGAACGGAGTTGCCCATGGTGCTGCCAAAGGAGTAGCAATTGGGGCAGCCAATGGAGCAGCAACTGGAGCAATCGTTCTTACAACTGGAGCAACTGGTGCAGCGGCAATGATTGGAGCAGCAGCGATGCCATTGTGGTTTCTGGCAATGACTTGGCTGCTGGTGGCGGTTATAACTGGAGCTGGAGCAGCAACGACAGCGGCTGGAGCGGCATAAGCCAGAGGAGCGTGGAGCAGACCAGGCTTAGCAGCAACGCAAGCAATGAGGGCGAAGATGACAAAAGCCTGTTGGATATCAAAATGTTCTGTTAAAGAAAACTTTGTCGATAGATTTTAGTTCAGAAACACTTACGGATTTGAACATGTTGAGTTTGTTTAGTTTTGTTTGTTTGTTGCTTGAAATGAAGCTTGAACTTGTTTGATGTCTTTTTCGAAAAGCGCATTGTCTTTTATACTCTGTCCATGCTACAGATTATAGCCGATTTGGACTATCGCTGACCTTTGGGTAATTTGCCGAAATTTATAATACCAAAATATTTATAAAAGTTTTATTTTTTACTGCGCTTTAATCCACTCTTTGATTTAAAGTCTATCATGCATAGTTTTAAACACCGTTTGAATTGCTATTTTATAATGACACACAATGCATAGTAATTGGTTTTGTTTTTTGAACGCAATTCGTGATAATTTACGTTCATTTTAATTTTTACTATAAATACCAACGCGTGGTGTTGAATCGATATCAAACCAAGTTCAGCTTTCAATCAAGCAAATCAAAAGCAAGCAAACTAACTAAACAACATGTTCAAATACGTAAGTGTTTTCGGCTGGAACTCCTTTGATAAAGATTTTTAATTAATTAATATATTTGGGATTTACCAGGCCGTTGTCATTTTTGCCGTTATTGCTTGCGTTGCTGCTAAGCCTGGTTTGCTCCACGCTCCTCTGGCATTAGCTGCACCTGCTGCTGTCGTTGCTGCACCAGCTCCAGTTATAACCGCCACCAGCAGCCAAGTCATTGCCAGAAACCACAATGGCATCGCCGCTGCTCCAATCATTGCCGCCGCTCCAGTTGTGAGAACGATTGCTCCAGTTGCTGCTCCATTGGCTGCCCATATTGCCACTCCTCTGGCTGCTGCCCCACTTGCTGCACCACTGGCTGCCCATATTGCCACTCCTTTGGCTGCCAGGTACGCCGCTGCACCATTGGCTTACAGCTCTCCTTTGGCATACCATGCTGCTGCCCCACTGTGGTAAAATAATATGTAGAAAAATTTTCTAAAAATCCGACTGATTGAATAAATTTATTTCAAGAAATTACTGTTTTTTTCTATAGTCAATATAACTGTTATGTATTTTCTGTGTATTCGATTATTCGCAGTTATTTAGTTTAGAGGAAAGATCTGTCAATGATAATACAGACATATTTCTAGAAGTTTTCGAAGCTTCATTTACGTTCTTTGGTTTCCAAATTTGGCATTGTTGACACAAGTTTTGTCAGAGTTTGTTTGACAATCATGAGTGACTAACTCACTTTCTGAAAAACAAAAAATTCAATGGTACCAACATTTTTTTACGATGTGCTTTAATTATTCTTATATTAATCGTAGGTTTTTTTTCTAAAACATAATAATAAAAAAAATGGTTCTATCCAAATTTCCACTAAAAATGCAATTTTAATACTATTATTCAGACTGTCCGTTCTTGACTGACATCTTTGCAGTTTTATTTTGTACTCTTGCCAAAGTAGATTAATCCTGTCTTGAAGTTTGCATTGTACATAAGGAGACGTTTTTAACCATATAATCATTCACACTAGATCATCATTTCGAGTGGAGTTGATGTAGCCATTTCTGTCATATCATCTGTTTCAATGCGTACTGCTCGCTAAGTCTTATAATTAGCGAACAATTTAAATGTTGAAAGTTGTTTTTATACCCTTTACCTTGTGGTAAGAGTTTTGTGCAGGTCGAAAATGTATGTAACACTCAGAAGGACATCTCCGACTATACAATCACTATCAAAAGAGAAGTCAATTTAACCATGTCCGTATGAACGCGTCGATCTCGGAACTTTAATAGACAGAACCAAAATTCCTTTCCAGCTCGATTCTGTTAATCGTTCGCAATCAAGTTAGTTAAGGGGTGAGGGGCAAATAACTGAAGCTACCTCGCTCAAAAGAATTACATAAGTCGTATTTTGTCGATTGTCTTTTGAGATAGGAACATCAAATTTGGAATGTATATAGCTGTCTCGAACCCCAACCAGATAGAGTAGTAAAATGGCCGTGGCCACGCCCCCATATAGTACAAATTTAAAATGCTTATATCTCTGGAACCATTTATCTTACAATAATGTATCAACGCCCTATTACAGCCGTTGCAAATTGAAGGTACAGGGTATGTCGAAGTCGAGGACTCTTGATTGCAATTTTTTACTGGTTTTATAAAAACGCGGCTAGTTTATAGGTAGTTGGATTTTTGTTAGAAAAACTATTTGTTTTTGGAGTTATCAACCCAATTGTTTGCATAGGACACCATTCAACGTAGTAAGTGAGCGACTTTGCTAAAGAAGGGTCGACGAACGGTCAAAATAAAAACGATATAAGTCTCATTAAGAAAATACGGACATCTTCAAAATAAACCTCATGCGACATATTTTCCATTCTTTGTTATTTTATGTGTATTTTCTTTCTATTTAATTCTAATTGTATATAAAATTGGTTCAATTATACAAATGCACTAATATGGCAAATATGATTTGACATATTCTTAAAAAAAAGCGTTAAGTAAATTTTGGAATATATTTTATTTGGCAGTGTAAGGCTTAGAAGAGTATTATCACAAATTTTTACAAAAGAATTGGCGCATGAGCAGCAGCAGCATAGCTCAAGGGAGAGCTGTACGCGAGTGGAGATGAGTAAGCCAAAGGAGCAGCAGCGGCGTATCTAGCCAAAGGAGCAGCGAACGGAGTTGCCCATGGTGCTGCCAAAGGAGTAGCAATTGGGGCAGCCAATGGAGCAGCAACTGGAGCAATCGTTCTTACAACTGGAGCAACTGGTGCAGCGGCAATGATTGGAGCAGCAGCGATGCCATTGTGGTTACTGGCAATGACTTGGCTGCTGGTGGCGGTTATAACTGGAGCTGGAGCAGCAACGACAGCGGCTGGAGCGGCATAAGCCAGAGGAGCGTGGAGCAGACCAGGCTTAGCAGCAACGCAAGCAATGAGGGCGAAGATGACAACAGCCTGTTGGATATCAAAATGTTCTGTTAAAGAAAACTTTGTCGAAAGATTTTAGTTCAGAAACACTTACGGATTTGAACATGTTGAATTTGTTTAGTTTTGTTTGTTTGTTGCTTGAAATGAAGCTTAAACTTGTTTGATGTCTTATTCGAAAAGCGCATTGTCTTTTATACTCTGTCCATGATACAGATCAGAGCCGATTTGGACTATCGCTGACCTTTGGGTAATTTGCCGAAATTTACCAAAAATATTAACAAAAGGTCTTGTTAATATTGCGGTATAATACCGTCACTTTGATTTTAAGTCTATCATGCACAGTTTTAAACACCGTTTGAATTATTATTTTACAACGACATAGCACGCATAATAATTTAGTTGAATTCGATCGCTCGCTATTCATGATAATTTACGCTCAGTTTAATTTTTACTATAAATACCAACGCGTGGTGTTGAATCGATATCAAACCAAGTTCAGCTTTCAATCAAGCAAATCAAAACAAACAAAACTAAACAACATGTTCAAATACGTAAGTGTTTTCGGCTTGAACTCCTTTGATAAAGATTTTTAATTAATTAATATATTTGTGATTTACCAGGCCGTTGTCATTTTTGCCGTTATTGCTTGCGTTGCCGCTAAACCTGGTTTGCTCCACGCTCCTCTGGCATTAGCTGCACCTTCTGCTGTCGTTGCTGCACCCGCTCCAGTTGTGACGGCTACCAGCAGCCAAGTCATTGCCAGAAACCACAATGGCATCGCTGCTGCTCCAATCATTGCCGCTGCACCAGTTGCTCCAGTTGTAAGAACGATTGCTCCAGTTGCTGCTCCAATTGCCGCCCCACTGGCTGCCCCAATTGCTGCTCCATTGGCTGCTCCAATTGCTACTCCTTTGGCAGCTCCATGGGCAACTCCATTGGCTGCTCCTTTGGCTAGATACGCTACTGGTCCTTTGGCTTACTCTTCCCCACTCGCGTATGCGTCTCCTTTGGCCTACAACGCACCAGTTCTGCTGTAAGAATACATAAACTGATAAAATGTGTTCCTGAAACTACCGATTAACAAATAAACTTAAAGATATCTGTACATATAAATATTTCATGACTTATTCTTTTCATTTTTATTAATGGCCTACAATTTGCCTATTGAACATTTCCACTTGCTGTTGATTTCGTTTTTATCCTTCAGTCAGCTGTTTCATGGTTTTACAAGTGATCGCTTATCGATATTGGTTATCGATAACTTTAAAAAGTGCAATTGGTGAAACTTGTTCGATCGAACGGCATTCAAGTGCATTAAATTTTATTTTGCGAATATTAAATAAATTGAAAGAAATGTTTCATTTTATTGTAACTTAATAAAAGTAAGCTGTGGTGTAACTTTTATTATACTTAAATTTAACGTGCTTTGCATAAAAAATTTAAACAAATATTTTGGCACCAGGCGGGCCCAGTCAAACCACGCTACGCCGGTCACGTTTCGCTTTGTGGTTGATTTTCGCCAAAATTTTGTCTCGCTCTAACCTAAGCCATGCTTACGCAAAGTGAATTTATGATTGTGCGGCGCATAATTTTATTAAATTTATTTGGTTGTTTTAATTGTGAGCTTTGCCAAGAGAAATGAAAAAAAATAGGAAAAAGCCTACAATAATGTGAGAAGTTCGGTAAGCTTATGATTGTGGTATATGTTTGTTTTTTCAATAAAACCATTTGATAGCCAAAACTGCACATGTAAATTTGTTCAGTAGACCAGACCAATGCCAACGCTCATTGACTTAATTATTCAATTAAATCAGGAATTTCGCTTAATCAGTTTACTATGCACATTTGGCAGAGGTCATTCAACTGCAACGGTATGCTGACGGTAACCTTGACATAATTCCATTAAATTAGTGCGTAAATAAACCCAACGAAATCAATAATGTTTAATGTCACACGCCACTGCATGCAAGCAGGTCTTATTGGTCTGGCCGCGGCGGACGAACACAGCTGACAATAAGTTGTGCCCTTCGTACGTGCAACGCATATGAAATGAAGCGCATTCATACCGCACAAAGTCGGCCAATTACCAAAGCAAAGCGTCAAATCTTTTGTAATACTTAGCAATTTTATTTGTGCTTGCATTTTGTTATAATGGTTTACATTTTTCAATAATTAATTCAATAACTTCGACATTCTGATATACGATGTAATAATATTGACGTGGTTGACTTAATTAGAGTTCCAAAAGTTACGGCGAATTTAATAGACGAAAGTGTATTTGTTATTTTTTTTTGTCAAAACAGTTGCGTTGTTAATATGGCGGCATCATTGGACTGTACAATTGCAGCAATTGTCGCATCTTTGGCCACATTTTTCGTTGCAATGAGAACATGTTGTGTAGTCAGCTACTGCGATTATGACCAATGGCTTGGTTTTGTGCAAACACAACTGATTGATTGGTCTGCTTTATTAAATATCCATTTTGATTTCAAGTAACATGCTGACAAATGTTTTCAAAATTCAAAAACTAAACCTAAAAATTGTTTTAGATTGTTCACAAACGGCCGACTAGCACACAAACTAACTATAAATAGTGATGCTTAATTGTATTTAGTTTGCAGAAGACTTTTGTCTTGAAGTAAAACAACTACAGAGCAATTAAGTTAAATAGCATGTACAGAATTGTATGCCTATAAAACTATAATAAGAATTAACTAAATAAATAATTAAAAACTATTTTTTATTTTGCAGATTTTGCTTATTATTGCCATGGCTTTCAGCTGCGTTACAAATGAAGTGGTAAATGTTACAATTTGGCAGGCAATTGCCACGACAGCTTCTACAACAAGCAACGAAAGACTGACTTTCTTAGGAAATGGCAGCCTTATTGCCAATACTGATAGCGCAACTGCTAATGTTATCAGTACTACTACAAATCCAAACAAAATCGTTGCATTTCCAACGCATAGTTTACACGTGTTTCACCAGAGTGCACTAAATTCAACAACACCTACAGTAACTGCAGCTGGCGCGACAAATACAATTTATGAGCCGCCAAATACGGATAATCCAAAGCATGCCAAACCCATTTTCATGTCAAATGCTTTGAATACCAGTTTATCGTTTTTATATAATGGATTTAAGAAGTTTGTGGATCACTCAAAAGAAGCTAAAACTGTAGCAGCGATTGGGCCAGCGAGCGGTGCTTTTGCGCAGGCGCCGTTAGTTAAAAGGGAGCTCTCGGCAAATGCAACTGCCAGAAGTGAATTATTGGAGGAGGCAAATAATATTAGTGAATTTTGGAACGAGTCTAGTACACTCAGTGAGCCTGCAAGTGTGGAAAATACTGATGAAGCAGAGGCTTTCGAAGTTGTGCCGAACTGTACGACCGCAACTGTTGCAGCGCCAATTGCACGTGCGATTCTGCCATTTATACTGTGAGGTGCGTAATTTCAGTAATAAAAAAAAGTATCTTTAAAGTTCTACTACTATAATTTTCCAACTCTTGCTCAAGTGCTTGCGAGTGCTGAGTATGTTTGTTCAATCGTTTGTTCAACTAAGGCTTTTTGTTTTTTTTATTTTTGTTCAGGTCATTTGTGCACTGTTGGCATTGTCGTCGTCATAATCATCATCATGATCATCATCTTTATTGTCGTCTGTTTCCAACGGTGAATTATGGCACATTCTATTTACCTCTAGTTCCTTTTTTTTTTTTTAGTTTGGCTTGCTCTGTCCGGCGCTGTGCCATTCTTTCTAAGTGCCCATTCTGCTAGCCTCTTCACATATTTGCCATTAATTCTGCGCTGAATGTCGATAAATGTCCAAATAATTTGTGTTGACTTAGGCCAATAGTTCGATGGGTTATTTGTTCGTTCTTCTCTTAAGTTTTAATAACTGGAAAACTTTATTATACATTAAACTGGTTATATTCTCATATAATGTATATTTTAATGCTCATTTTAAATATATCTTCAAACTGTGGCCATTTTGAAAGCGAGTTTTAAGGATTTAAAGCATTTTTTCTATGTTTTTTTAACATGTTCTACCTCAACTAGTTTAAGAGGCATACGTTTTAAAGATTTTAAAGTTTGCATCTTGAAAACTATAATATATGAGTTATTTTTCAGCATCATTCTGCAAATTCAAACCGACAAAGGTTAAAAAAAATTGATTCTTTTGTCTTGATAGTGAAACTCTTAGCAAAAATTAAATCAAATTATTTTTTCTTTAGATAAGCACTGTTATTTTTGCAGCGCCAAGCACGCCAGCACGGCTTAATGTACACGCGCGCAGGCAAACACACATATACAAATACATGAAGCTGCTTGCTTTGCTCTGCTCGGAAAGTTTATCCTCAATTAAACTTTTTGTTGTTGCGTAAAATTGCGTATGGAGTGAACCCCCAAGAAGTTAAGTGGTGGCAGCGGCTTTGTCTCTATGCATGTGTGTTATATGTCTCTATTGGACGTGCCGCACTTCTTGGCACGCACACGCACACACACACACACACTTGGATATTTTTCACAATTTGTTGTTGGCTTAACTTTTGACTGGCTTTTGCTTTAATTTTTGTGCTCTTTGAACGGCGTACAAACTTGAGTTTTGTCAGTGTTGCTGCCACTGTTGCCTTTTTTGGGTAATTTCCGTTTTTGAGAAACACAAAAACAACACAAGTGCTAAAGACACACACACACCCACACACACACTTATATACATATTGGCTGCCAATCATACTGCCTTGTGGCATGTGCAGCACGTTAAGCCTTTCTACTGTTAGCGCCGCTGCCGCCAAGCATGGCACATGATTTTGTAGAAGCGATTTTTAGCAGAGCGAAGAATGTAAGGAAGAGGATCTATTGCAAAAGGTCGTTATGAAAGAGATAGTCGTGCCAAAGGATAGAAGTCTTCAGCATACATACAAGCATGTCTTGGTTTGCCTGTCGATAATTTGAGCAGCAGCAAAATTTCATGTTACTCCACAACTCTCGTATCATTTCGTTGCGTTGCCAGCCATTGCTTCCTAGTATCTTAGCTAAATTCATTTAATTCTTTTGTCAGCTTTGCTTGACATACACACAGACAAGAAAAAAAGATTAGAAAAAGACAAAAAAACTAAAAACAAAATAGAAAATAGAAAAGTCGAAGCAGAAGTCGTAGAAATATCGCACACAATCTGTGCATTCGTCGTTGCTCTTCTCTGCTCTTCACTTCACTTCACTTGGCTTAATTTCCGAGTGAGTTTTAATTTGTTGCATCATTGCGTTGACTCTTAATTGATTCGCCTTCAACATGAGGCGTCGGCTGTCTCATTGCCGCCTCAAACTAGTTTCCATTCATGGCATTTTGCCTTTAGCATTGAAAGCCGTACGATTTTTTGTTGTGTCTTTTTTTTTAAACTCTTTTTTGCCGAAGCGTAAAATGAGGTTTAATTCATATTTCCGTGTAATTACCTGTTTTTAATTAGGCTGTTACACTTGTTCGTGCTTATGAAAGTGTGTCTGTGTCGGTGTGTGTTTGTGTGTGTGTGTGTGAATGTTTATTTTGTGTATCCTTACCATGTCCTTGGCTTTTGACATTATTTATTTGCAAATTTTGAGCTAATTTGCGCATGACTTTTGTATGCAAGTTCGACAAAAAAACAAAAAACAAAAACAAAAAACTACACACGTACAACATAAACTGAGCTTATCTACAGGAAGTTAAGCCAGTGCCAGAGCATAGCAACGATCAAGTTGCAAGATATAACTACATATATACAGTGATATTTCTCATAACCGGCCAATAACCACCGCTCTGTTTTTGTCCGGTTACAGGAGGTGACCGCTTATGTGAGGAGGAATACAATTAGTTTTTTTTAAAACACATTTTTAATTTTAATTTTTTCTTTAATGGACACTCCTCTTTTTGTGGGTTCCATGTTATTTTGAGTTTATAAAAACACAATTCACATGCAACTTACTTGAAAATGATGCCGGCCTCTATTTGACACATACATATGTCATACATGTTTAATAAGGGAAGCACCAATTTAGTTTTCAAACAAATGAGAATGCGATTTTAAAAAAAATATATTTATTTAATTTTTAAATAACAAATGACTGCCATTTAGTAGAATAAATTGATAATAATATAAAGTAATGACTATAATATAGTATAATATAGTTAAAATTAATATAGTATAATATAGTGAAAAATAATCTAATGTAATATAATATAGTGAAAAATAATCTAATGTAATATAATATAGTGAAAAATAATATAATATAATATGGTGAAAAATATAATATAATATAGTGAAAAATAATATAATATAATATAGTGAAAAATAATATAATATAATATAGTGAAAAATAATGTAATATATTATAGTGACAAATAATATATTATAATATAATATAGTGAAAAATAATATAATTTACTAATAACTTTAAGAAATAAATATAGTAATAAATATAAAAAAAAAATAATATAACAAATACAAAATAATTAATTTAATAAAAAATAAAGAAAAATGTTATATAAGTACTACGAAGTCTCTGACCCGGTGAGAAAATTTATTTGCATTATGCCAGCTATGCTTCTGAGATTTTTTTAATTGGGTCCCTTTAAGGTGACATTTTTTCATCAAAATAGTTTGAAAATGAATGTCTGCTTCCGGTTGTTAGAGCGTCCGGTTATTGGAATGATATTTTTATGGTAAAATTCATAAAATTAGTCTGGTTATTGGTTTCTACTGAAATAAACTGAGTTGAGTTATGCTAAGTTGGGAAGATCAGTAGTGCAATAAATGATGCTGCGCCGGCCACGCCTGGCCTGACAATGTGGCTAACAATACTGTGAATATGAATATTTGCAGTTGCATAGTTTTATTTAAATAAAAGTGAAGCGAGGCAATTGAAACAGCAAATTTATGGCAGTGGCAAGAGTGAGGAGTAAGAGCAAGAGGAAGAGGAACAGCTTCAGCTTCGAAGACGACACACCTGCGGGAATAGTTAAAATTGTTGTTGGCTGTTGGCTGTTGGTTGCTGATTGTTGTTTGTTTGTTTGTTTGTTGGCATAGCGCTGTAGAGCAGAGTAGTCGCAGTTGGCACTCATCTTCAGCATGTTTGCGTATAAACTTTTGTAATAATCTGCAAATGAGCAACGTCAGCGCCTTAAGTTTAGTTTGAGAGTTCAGTTGAGAGTTTTCGAATTGCACCTTGTGCCATGTCGTTTTGGTATTTTGTGACTGTCTCTCTGTCAGTCTGTCTGTCTGTTTCTCTGTCTGTCTGTATATCTTTGTATATGTGCGTTTATTTGTTTGTTTGTTTGCACTTGTGTGCCCCTGAGTCATTTGTGCGCTCTGCATTCATATAGTCGTCTTTTAGTAGAGTGTCATATGTACAAACATATACATATACAAAAGTGAGTGTATCTATGTGTGCTTGTGTTGTTGTTAGTGTTGTTTTTCTACATTGGCACGACAAAACTTTTGCCATTTGCGTTTTATTTTTTTGTTGTTTGCTTACAAAATTTAATTTTGACATGTTGAGTTGACTTAAGTTGAAAATTGACTGTTTAATTGCATACAAATTGTGTTGTAGATATGTTACAAGGTTTATGCGGTTGTCTGTCGGCCTCTATGCCTTTGAGCTTGTTTTAAAGTAATGTTATTTATTTAGGTTACAAATATACAATTAATAATGCCAAAAAGGTAAATAAATAACATTTTCTTTTTCTTTAACAGTTATTTTGCATTTAATCAATGACCGCACTTAATAACAATTTGCAATGCTGTGCACATGTGTATACACTTGATTGATAAACAACAATTTTGGCATTGCCACGAAATTTACGCCGACGAATGTTAACAAAACACTTCAACTAACTACAAATTGTACCATGGTAAGTGCAAATTTTAATTAATTATATACTTTTTTTCAAAATGTAATATTTGTTTATGCAAAGCAACTTTTCGTGCCTTTGTTTGGGTCAACTCATACAGATAAATTGCTATAAGATACTTATTTGTGCTGAAATTCTAAGCTAAATTTTGTTTGAACATGCACAGCAGATGTGCGTAACCAAACACACGCACTCAGACACACACATAGACATGTGTTTGTTTTGGGCGCTTCAATGCTGTGCCTTCTTTGTCTTGTCTTATCTTGTCTCTTTTATTTTAATTTACCAACCCGCATAATTTTGCAATGATTTGCACTTCTTAATTAATTATTTTTCAAAGTAAGCTTCAAGCTGCGTCAGCAAATGAGTTTAAGTATCTACACATGTACATAAGCATCTACATATGTATGTAGGTATACACTTAGCTACGTATGAATGCATGGTTGGAAGATGCGTGTATGCTTGCTTCAAATGGCTGTTGCCGCTTTTAATCTCTAGTAAATCTTTATCTTTTTACTTGAAGAATTTGTTGTCGCTTGCCTGGTTTTCTTGCTTGTCTGTTTGTCTGTCTGCTGCAAGCTGCTTGTTCAACAACTGTACGGAAGAACTTTGCAACTTCTCGCTTGATACTCAGCATATACACACACACATATGTAGTGAGAAAGAGGTAGAGAGTGTAAGTGAGTGAGTAGGAAAGAGTAGAAAAATTGTTGCTTTTGCAAAGTTTTGCTTTGTTGAAAGAACTTGAATGTATTTCCTGATTTTTTGCCGCATAGTTTTTTGTCTTTTATTTTTAGAGTTTGTTTTGCGTTTTTGTCTCATTATCTAATTGAAATTGTTGTATGGATTTATGGTGTAAATTTTTTTAAAATTATATTTTGCTCGTATTTTACAAACGGCGCTAAATGCCGCACGCGCATGTATGTGTATATATATACAGTGTTGGCCATAAGTATTTGGACAAAAGTTGAGTATACAAATGTTTGTTTATAACTTTTGTTTTAATGTCCGACTTTAATACATAGCAAGATTATAATTAAGAGCATTAAAAATTTTTATTTGAAAAATTTAAAATTGCAGAATAGAAAAAATAATGTTTTTAAGTGTTTTATTTTAAATGTTTAATTTGATTTTACTGTTTTTGAGTTTACTTTGCTTTTGAATCTTATCAAACCCAAACTAAAGTTATAATAATAAATAAAGTTTATTACTTTTATAGACCTTTCATCTTGTTCAAATATGATTTTAAAGACAAAAATTAGAGAAAAGTAAGGAAACAACATGGTAAAGCGCCAAAAATTAACTGGAAATCAAGAGTAAGCTGACATTAAGGTTGATTTCTTGAGAAGACTGAAGGAAATAAACAATAGATTCTTGAAAATAATATATTCAAGCGACAATAATCAACAAAATTCTTGCTGTTGAGAAACAACTTTCGCAAGACAATCCTTAGAGTTGAACATTTTATTTCAGAAATCCTTAAAGATATTATCTTGCACACGCTCGGTTTAGTAGAAATTGAATTTAATAATGTGTGAATTAAATAATTTTGGATTCAATAAAAACTCATGGCTAAAACGTAAAATAAACTAAACAAAAATTCATTATTTTGTCAAAATACTAATTCCAACCACTGTATACGTATATGTATGTATGTATGTGTGTGCATATTGGCAAGCATGCTGAAAGCTGTTTTTACGCCACGCTCGCCGCGCCATATTGGTTGTGCAAGCATTACACATGCCGTATGCGTAATAAATATTTTATCGTTAAATTTTCATTTAACTTATTTTTTTTTTTTTGTTTTTTTTTTGGGTTTTTATACCTTAAACGCTATTGACATGTTATAAAATCAAAGATTAGCAGTTAAATGCGTTGAACATCTTTTTTTATAACTGTTTTGAACAAAGCTTTTTGAATCAACTAAATTGAATAAATAAAAAAAAAAAGAAGAAAAACGAAATCTTCTGCTGACTCAATGCATTTCTATTTTTGTGCTCGTTTTTCAGCTTTTAAACAAGTTTATTTGCAAAATGCGTTTTGTTAACTTATTTTTTTCGCAAAGCATTTTCTGTTTGGCGCTCATTTTGCTATAAAACAAAAAGCATGAAACAAATAGCAAGTCTTTCTTCTATTTTTTTTGCTGATTGCATTAGATGATTAGATATTTGCAAATGCACAAATGAAGCTATAAAACTTGTTTGTGCTTTTGTTCTCAATGCGCTCGTTTTAGTCAATGAGACAATTGTAAATGTTTCAATCAGCGCATTGAGTTTGCTAGGAAGTGCTGCTGCCGCTGAGCTCACAACAGCGATGTGATTAGCACAGAGACATGCACATTTTAATTGTTGAATTTTTTTGGTCTAGACTTTAGTTAGACGCGGCCAAACGATAGCGTTCAATGCAATGCAATGTGTCGTGCTGTGCTGCGAGTATGTAATATAATCAACGCTGTCTAATTGGTTGTCATTTGGTTGACCAAACATGCACGGCCTACATTTGTCTCACACTGTCCTTTCGCCCGGGCTGTAATGTAATTTTATTATTTAAATAAATGCTGCACGTTTACTGCTTTGATGTTGTGTTGTTTTTCAACTCTTGTTTCTTTCATTTGCTGTTGCTGCTTTGCCAATGTTGCCGACAAATTACGGTGACTGCTACAGTAAAGTGAGAGCAAGGACATTTGATGACTGTTCTGCATTCATGTAGCAGCGCCGCCGCCGCCGCCAACATGGCTGCAGCCTTCATGTAAATTGGTTTGCAAACAAATCACGTACAGGATATACAGTAAACAACGCGTGGGCGTTTCGGGTGATGATCCTCATTGCTATAGGTGTATATACTAAAAATGTATGTGTGTGTTTGTATTTGTATGCGCTAAGCTAGTGAGAGATTGCATAAAAAAAAATAGAATGAGAAAAGACGAGCATAAGCCACATGGCGTTTGACATCGAGCGTGCGGCCGCGGTAGCCTTGATGGCGTGAGTTCTGCAAGAGTTCGTTCGGGTTTGTCTAACAGTTACAGCAGCCATTGAAGTGCAAGGCGCTATGCAGATTTTTATTTTTTTTTTCTTTGAGCAAGTGAAGTTTGAAGAGTTCTTGAATTGTGAAACTAAACGAGTCTTCTGAGAATTGAGTTTAAGGGCGTATGCTCGTTTATTTATTTGTTTATTAATAACAATGTACTGCTATAAATTTCTTAAAGTTATTATAATATATAACATATAAAAATAGTAATTAAATACAAAAGATAAATAAATACTATAATAGTAAATAAAAACCATACTATAATATAAAAATGTAGTAAATTTAAAAGGAAATTTAGTAAATTTTAAAAATTTAGAAGCCTAAATCTCAGACAGCTGTACTCCGATAATAATACTTTACATCACAAAAACATTTAAAAAGAAAAATAAAAGAAAACAAAAATAAATTAATTAAAAAATACACCTAATTTCCAGATATCCTTTAAGACACATTTTCTTAAAGTTCTGGACTTTAAAAATATATTAAAATAAAATACAAAATAAAATAGACTTTATCGAAATTTTAGATCTGAATATCCCTTTTAAGTAAAGATCTTCTGTCTGCTCTTTTAATGAGAAACTTTACTTACACATTGTCTCGTCTTGGTGCTAATCACTAATTAAATATTCATAAACTAATCAAATACACCTCGTAGCATGTGATTTGTTGCTAGCAATGTGCTGCTTTTGCGATAAAAAAAAAAAAAAAACAAGTAGAAGAAGATAGAGTTGTTGGTAGCTTTACAAACTTGTCTTTTGCCCTTTGACTTTTGCGCGCTTTAAAGTTTAGTCAGGTTTTTCGATTTGCACATTTTACGAGCACAACAACAACAACAACAGCAACAGTAACAGCAACAAAAACAACACGACCAATGACTTCTAGCGTTAAGGCAAGTTTCTGGGAACACAGCAACGATGTTGATGATGATGAAGAATGAAAAGAAATAAAGGACCTTCATTAGCATTTTTGATTAAGCTGACATATATGTTTTTGTCTGTATATGTATTACACTTGCTGTATGTGTGTGTCTGTGTGTGTGTTGTTTTTTAATAGTCTTTGGCTTTTTTGTTGCCATGTCTACTTGAAAACATAAAGTAACTCGCGGCGTAGAGCAATAACAAAACAGTGTGTGTGATAGAGTTAAAGTCTCGACAGTCGCATTGCTGTGTGTTCTGTGTTCTGTGCGAGTATGAAGGCGTGAAAAAAAAAATTGAGCAAAAGAAAATTTGCATACAAATTTTTTACAGCAAGAAACAATTTGCAGACTGTTGCCTCAAGTAATGCTGAGCAGCAGACCAGACCAGACCAGACCAGAGGAGACCAGAGCGTACCAGACCACCAACACAACAACATTGAATTATGCCATTAAATTTCATTTTCAATTAGCGTACTTGAAGCGTTTGAAGTTGAAGTTGCTGTTGTTGTTGAGTGAGGTGGCAATCGCATCACTACATTGAAAAGCTGAGCAGCGTGAGTGTGTGTACGTGTGTGTGTGTCTGGGTTGTAGGGTGAGTGAAGACGATGTGTTGAAAGTCAGCAAAATCTTGTTTGGGTTATGTAAAAATTCAAATACCAAGACAAGAATGACGAAAGAAAAGAATGAACGAACGAACGAAGTAAAGGCGTGCAAAGAATCAAAACCAAAGGCGACAAAATAAAAAAAAAAAATAAATATATGTTCATATAAAAATAAAGATGTCTGTGGAAAATTGAAAGCGGATAAGCGGCAAGCAAACACGAGCGTAATGCGTGCAACGTGGCGCGCTTGAATGCCCAAGATGTGAAAGAAGAATACGAAGTAATTTGCATTTGACAAATATTTGGTCTTGGTGTTGCTGTTGGTGTTGGTGCTTTTACGTTGAGCGTGTTAAGCGTGCCAGAAACGTTTTATAAGCATTGCCCAACCATTCATATCGAGCAGCATTCATTCAGCTTCATATAGGCTTCAACTTCAAAGCTCGCGCATAATGGTTTGCTCAACAGCTTCATCATCGGCATCGGCATTGGCATCTTCAACTTCCACATCGTTGTCATTTCTTTTATTCAAGCACATATACATTTACGCTTTCTACTTCTTACTTCTTACCATATATACACACAAATACATATATGTATGTATGGCAGCAAACTTCAATTTCGACACATTAAAAATGCGCTTGAATAATTTTTTAACGCCCTCAAGTACATTTCAAAATGAGTTCTTGTTTTTTTTTTTTCGCAAAGTTGTTATTGCGCGTTGGTACGCTGGTGTGGTGCAGGAGTTGGAGTGTTGTTGGTGGTGCTGGTGTGGCTGACTTGCCGCCGCAGGCAAAGATGTCATCTGAAGAGTTGGTGTTGAAGGCAAATAAGCAGACTGTAGCTAATTTTTGATGTATTCTTTTTTCCTCTTACTTTTTGTTTTTATCATTTCTTTAGCTCACTTGTGAATTTAGCAAGTTCAACAGAAACACACACACATGTGTGTCTGTGTTTTTATGTATTAATGTCTTTTAAAAGGGGAGTATTTTGTATTGGACTACCGGTTGTGCTCTTCCTTTTTTTGAATGCTTGGAAATGTTAGCTTTGCTTGTCGTGCATGTATTTTTGCCTTGTGAAGCTTTTTGCCAAATCAAATTTAAATTATTTTGAGATATTAAGCTAAACATTTTGCTGTTTAGAGTCAATCTTTAAATGGAAAGAACGCTGAGTGCGTCATATATAAGAAATTATGGTTTTATCAATTTAAGTTGAATACTTCAAATTTGGTAAAAGTAGTAAAAGTTTCTGTTAAACTTTTGTTTGTTTTGTAAAAACCTCTTTAGTCATGAGTTTTGGCTTCTTGCTTACATAGATTATTAAAAAAAGTGACGAAAAAGCTGAACTAGAGATGAAATCTGAAGTGTTATACAAGTACAATATTGGATTTTTGTGAAAAGTTTTAGTAAAGTTTTTTATAGATTAAAATATTTAAGCGATTTATTGTTAGTTTTTAAGTTTTACTTTAATAAGACAATTAATTGGCTTTAAAATACTTAAAATATTCTGAGCTGTCACTAAAAGTCACAAAGTTAACAGAGTCACAATTGCACTTTTGATTTTTGAGCTCATAACATTTCTAAAATTATTTACGCCTATGTTACATTTGGCTACACAAGACTTAAAACAATTTTACGTTTACAATCAATAACTACTAGCTTATGTGTTGAGCAAGCGCTCTGTAACATAGGAGCATACAATATATGGAAGTGATTTGATTTAGTGTTAACAGTGCGGGCAACTGTGACTGTGTTAAGCTTGTGACTGCTACGAGAGTGTTTTTTCGTTTGATTATTTTCACCTGAGCAAAGTCGCGTACTCTTCGCTTAGCTCTAAAACGAACTTTACGCTGCGTTGCGCTTTAAAACGGCTTTGAGGCATTTTGGCAACACTTTTTTTTCACCGTTTTGTTGTTATGACTTTTTCGTTTTATTTTTCAGCTTTTAGCATTTTTAAGTAAGCATGTGCAGCAATAACACCTCACAGCGCATTGAAGCCAATACGTGTGCAATTGTTATCGATTTAACACAAAAAAAAAAATGCTTAAATTTTAAAGTAAAATGCAATTCATTGCGTATCGAAGTGCGAAAAGTTGCCCCCAAAGGACGGCAAAGTCGTCAGCAACGTCACTGCAAATCAATTAATTTTTTTTTCGCCCCCTTCATTTTTTATGTGTTTTACTCCTTTGCTGCGTTACAGTTTTCGTTGCCTGCACTTTGTTTGAGCGCTTAACAAGTTTGCTGCCATTGCTTTAGTGTTGATTTCTTCTATGTTGTTTTTTTTTTGCTTTTTTAATTTTTTTAATTTTTTCCAAGCACACTAATTGGACTTTTCTTTTAGCTTTTAGAATTTTTCTTGGCATTTTCTTATACGTTTCGAACGTTTCATATGATTGTGTGTGTGTGTGTGTGTGTGTGTGCGTGTATGAGTGTGTTTATTTTTCGCCCATTTCTTTGCCATACTTTGTTGGCTTAAAACTGTGAAAGTAGTCAAGAAAGTAAGTAGAGTCGAGGCAAAAACTAAAAAAAAAACGAACCCTAAAGTTGCTAAAGAAATTATTTACCAAAGTACTTTGACTTGCACTGAAGAAAGAGAAAAAAAAAATAAAATAAAGGAATTTTACTCGTTGTGTAGTTTATGTGTGCATTGAAAGTTTTCGCTTTTGCTGCCTTACTCTTGCCACTGCCACTCGATGAGGCACCAAATCACGCACACACACACACACACACACACACATGCAAACAAACACACAAACACAACGAGACACTTTACAAACAAACTCTGCAATGCGGCTAAAAATTAATGTGAAATCTTTTAATTACCCTAAACTTGTATTTGGTAGAAATCAACGGCGCAACAGCAGCAAAAGACTTCTTAGCAAAGTGTATTTGTTGATTGCTGGCTTAACTTGGCTTTTAGTTTGTTCAATGCATGTATGTTTGTGTGTGTGTGTGTGTGTGTGTGATAGCGTTTGGCATTTGACAAAGACGCCTCAAGTGCTATTAATATAGTGTATACGCCCTTATACATTGACATTAGTCATTGCATAGTTTTAGGCTGAGTTCATAAAACGACAACAGCACTGCCGTCGCTGCATTGACCTCAAACGTGATGTTGCTATTGCTGCTTTTGATTTCCTCACTGCTACATTAAAGCTTTTGATTTTTTTTTGTACTTCGCCCTGCTCTACGCCTTCGCCGCTCCCAATGTTTTTTACTGATGCAAACTTTTGTTTTAAACTTTTGCTTGCCTTTATTTCTATCTCTGTCTGGAACACTTTGAGTCATTGCTACTCAACACAACTCAACACAACTTGAGTCGACGACGCATTGCGGTTGACCATAAAACATGTCGCATTGCAAAAATGCGCTCAATGCAGCGTATAAATAACTTGCACGTTTGTATTTTGTTGCATACTTTTTGCCAGCCAACAAAATGTACGTAACTTGTGCGCAAAATTGTACTTAATTGTTTATTTAATGCAAGGCATTTCAATTTAAAACAACTCTTATTAATAATCAGCTTAATTTGCGTCATTATATGTTTGTGCCTTACAACTGTTAAAACTTGATGTGCTTTTAACATGCCTCGTTCAATTGTGAACAGAACACAGAACAAGAACGTTCAATGTGCAACGCATATACTTTCGTTAATACTTATGTATGTATGTGTGCCGCCGTACATCAACAGCTGCATGCATGCATGTCTATACGACTGTTTATTTGCTTGCTTGTTTATCTGCATCTGCGTGTGTATGTGCTTGTGTATCTGTGCAACTGTCTGCCTCTCAATCTTTTGCTTGACTGCCGCGCCTGCGGGTTTTAAATTTACTGACGCCATGTTGGTCATAGTTTACTTTATATTGCTGCCACAACGGCTGCCGTATCAAACGGCCTGTCTGCCACTCTTTCGCTCTCTCTCTCACTCTCTGTTACACTGCTTGCCGCTCATCATCACTTTTCACTTTAATACGTAGGTGTCTGCCATTTGTTTAAAGCCCAACGGCAAATGTGTCTACTGTTCGTTGTTGGCTGTTGGCTGGCATGTCTCCTTCTGTTGACTGCTGTCGCTGTTGCACTTTATTTGCTTACGCCAGCTACTTAATCGTAGCACTGTCAACGTCGTCGTCGTCATCATCGTCATCATTACAATCAGCAGCAGCATCATCATGTTGCTGCTTGGCCATACAATCAATGTAAACATTTCCGTTCTTACTTTGATTTTTTACATTTTTATTTCCGGCCAGTCTTCTTTATTTTCATGTTCATTCTTCAATTTTTCGTTGTTGTTTTCCTTACGCTTATTTTTAATGGACTTAACATAAAAATACAATTTGCTTGTCGTCCCACGAAACGAACCGAACGACTGCAACGATAAATTTTCACTGCGCCAATGTTGTTTGATTTAATTCAATTATGTCTCTCGGTTTGCTTACTTATTCAATATACTTGTGCTTTTTTCTTTTCTTGACTTTTTTGTATTTATATTTGATTTCACTCTTGGTTGACTTTCTGCTTAAAGTTCAATTGAAATTTCGACACTTTTTTTTATCATTCTTTTAAGTCATATAAAACATGTCAAAGCTGTTAAGTAAGAAATTTATATTTGTCTGTCGTATACATAACTTTTTGCGTTTATATGCAAGTAGTTTATAAATTCTTATAATAATCTTTGAAGCTTTCAATTGCATGTGCAGCTCAACTATGACTGCTTCTTTACTTATGTAACTTTCGACAAGTTTCTAATTGAAAGCTTAATATCTGCAGTTGTTTTATTGCCGGTAAAATTTTAAATATAAAGAAATATTTAAATAAACCAAGCATGCTAAAGTTGTAATGTTCAGGCAAAGATTTTTGCTAAGAAGCAACACACATTTACAACAACAACAACACATTGAAGTGGCTAATATCTATCCTACAAAAGTGGACAATATGGCTTGTAAAAACAAGTTTGTCTTACGTTTTCACAAAATGTGCAATGCGAGCGTAATTATTTATGTAGTCAGTCGGCTTGTTAGTTGGCTGGCATAGTTTTGAAGTAAGTAAGTTGGACGCTTAAAGGTGTCAAATATCTTTTTGGTGGTAAGTTGAAGTGTGCAAGAAGTTGTCGTTTGTCAAAAAGACTTGTGAACAAGTAAAGTTAAATTGAAGTTGTTGGATTTAATTGCGTTGCTCGTGAGCAGTGGTTTTGAACTTTGACACTTTTTAGTTTATACGACAGCATTTAAATGCAATTGGCCATTTTAACATATTGAATTCAGTTGGGAATGTTTAGATATTTTGCTACGAGTTGATTTAGTCGTTTAAACTAAAATTCAGCCATCACAAAATTCGAGTGCTAGTCTATTGTTTGTGCTGTGTTGTGCAATGTAACATAGGTTGATACATTTTTGAAATTCTGTTCCTAAACATCAACAAAATTTAATTCAAGTTCTCTACTAACGTTACGTCAATCTGAAATGACAAAGTAACGCTTCGTGTATTAATTGATGGCATTAATCAGCACCTCAGTCTGGTATCTCACTTTTACGCCTTTTAGATTAATTCGATTAAATACGCTGTCAATATGAAAAGCAACGGTTGGTTGGCTGGCGGGATGGCCGGCCGGCCAGTTGCAGGAATGAACGATTAACTATTTGATAGACAGACTCTTGATACACATACAGTTGACTGACTTGCAATGCGACGACTTGACTAAAGCTGCTGCCGTTGGCAATTGACGCGACGATGACGATGACGACGCCAACGACTGCTCTGCTCTGATCTGCTCTGCTGATGTTGCTTTACATTTAATTGCGGTGGTCTTTGGTGTATTCCAACTCCATCGTCACCAGCAGCTTTACTACCAGCAACTTTAACACACATGTACTTATACCTATTGAGACTGATACATATATATATACGCGGTGGGTGTATGCGACACATACAGCTTACCAACAAAATGCCAATCATCAATCAAGGTGATTTGTTTTATACTCAACCACAACAACAGCAACAGCAACAACAGCAGCAAGTAGTGCGATGGGTGTAGAATCAGCGGTTGTACATGAAGTCCTGCGGCAAGCAACTGGCAATGAATGGGACATTTAGACAGACACACAGACAGACAGACTGAGAGACAGACAGGCAATCGGCACTGGCACTGAGGACAGAACGAACGACAGTTACACATGTGGCCAATCACTGAAGCTTCATTTGGTATTGACCAACAATGAATTCAATCACGAAATGTGGTTACCAATGCCCGCGTTGCCCGCTCCAGTCGCTATTGCTTGTAGTTGTACTTGTTGTATACACATTTGCATTCTTATACACATTTATCTGCATATTCATGAGTTTGAGTTGTGTTGTGTTGTTGTTGTTGTTGTTGTTGCATTGACGTTTTACTATTTGAGTTACTGGTTTGATTTAATTGGCCGCGATTTTGTCTATAAATTATTTGAACATGTCATGTTTGACTTGACTGCTGGGAATGTTACCTGCAGCGTTGAATGTTGCTGTACCTTTATTATATTTTATACGTATATATACCAACCAGACATACGGACAGACAGACAGACGAGGGTGCATGTTTCATTTCTTTATAACTTTACATATAAAAACAGATTTCTTACGAGCTTAAGCTAAGCCCAAGATCAAGCAAAGCTGACAGCACGCTTATGTACGTTCGTGCGCGGCCCATTGCTCTAAAGTCCTGCCGGCTCGGGCGCCAGTACAAAAAGAAAAAGTTGTAAAATTATGCGTCAAGGACATGCTGGCTGGTACGTTTTTCTGCCTTTCCTTACACTTTTGTCTTTTGCTTTGAATTGTGTATAGAAATCATAAGCTAAAATTGCGTTAGTAAAGAGTGAGTGATTTTTTTTCTTCTTTTTTTTTTTTTTGGCTATGGCTTTGAAAATGATGTAAGATTCGTTTTTTTTTTGTCTTCAGAAAAAAATTACTTTTTGACGTTGCTTAGGCAGCGTTTGCTGGCCTTTTGTCTGTCCTGCAGCTGCCTGCCTCTGCTGCGCTGCGTTGCGCTGCTGTCTACACTCGAGTGCCAATAAGTTTAAGTAGACCGCAACGCAGCAACAAAGATGTTGATCATAATGATGACGATGTTTGATGGTGATAAGCACGAACGTCGTTCACGTTGACAATGAGCTTGTGTCGGTGTTGCTTTAGAAAGTTTTCCTTTTGCTGCATGCTTTTGTCGCCATTTGCAGATATTTGCAGACATTCTGCGTTATACCGCAGGCATTGTCGCCTCAAGTAGCGAGCGGCAATGGTTTGTTTTATGCTCGCACCTACCTTGCTTGTCTTGCCTTGCCGTATTTCCGGCAAACCAACCAACCGACATTTACTTTACTGCTCTGCTCTGCTCTGCTGTGCTGCGTGTAACTAAAGTCATTTTTAAATTCCAAAGCGTTGTGCATACATTTTTCTTTTCGTTACTCCTTATTCGGTTGGTTTCTTTTTTTTTTCTTTGCTGTACTTTTAAGTTGCCTTCAGCGTAAAATTTATTTCTTTGCGTACATTTTTGGCGCGTCTGTCTTGTCTGCATTGTACGCTGACCTGACCTTTTTGTCTCTTTGGTTTTTTCAAACTTATGTCGTCTTTCTAAAAGTCTGCGACAATTTTGTCAAAAAATTTAGTCAAGTGCTGGGCAATGTGTCTCTTCAAGTAGCAAAGATTTCGAGTTATTTGTGTGAGATGTCAATAGAGGAGAAGAGATACGTTGAGAGGATATTCTGTTCTAGAATTTTGTAAAAATCAATTTTTTACTTATTTTTTTTTAGAGTTCCTTTAAGAATATGAGACTTTTTGAAATTCAAAGTATTTTTTTTAAAGTATTTTCGAAGTATTATTTTAAAAAATACAGTTATGCTGAGAAAACACCGTACTATAGCTGGGACCAAGGAAAGAGAGCTCTGTAATTTTTTCACAAAATAGCAAGGATTTAAAAAATAAAATTTCCCTTCACGAATTTTTTAGAAATAGTAAAACTAATTCCCTTGTAAAGCATGGTCCCGACTAAAGGTTGTTATATTAAGAAGATTTTCGGAACATTTAAAGTTAAAGGGTTAATTAAAACTGAAGATTGTAGATATAATATCATGTCAACCAAGTCGAATACCACCCTTAAAGCATAACTTATAAAATGCCCAACTGACTATCAAATGCCTACGATCGTTGCTTTTTTTGACACTGTTTGTAATTATATGCTTTTTGTTGTTATTTTACTTTCGCATTATTTAACACTTTTATCGACAGACAGACAGACATACATTAAAAATCATTGCGAATTCTCGTGCGCTTTGCGATTTTTCATTTTACGGCGTTTAATTTTCCAAATGACTTGAAATGTCATTCGGTCGCTAATTCCGGTTAAAGATTTGTGACTTTTGGGTTGTTGTTGTCGCCAAGGACGAAGACGACGACGACGACGGAGACGACAATTTTGGCTTTGGCTTTGTTGTCAAGCTGCGTGAATTATTGCCATGCCGTGCAACCAAAATGAACACCAAATTAATATAATTTCCTCGATTGTCTCTGTCCGTTTGTCTGTCTGTCTGTCTGTCTGTTTGTTGTTGTCGACTTATACGCCACTTTAAATTTGATTTACTTTGCTTTGACTCTTTTTGCGCTTTTTTATTTTATTTTATTTTTTTCACATTCATTTGTATTCATTTTGTTTTCTTTGAATGAAAGTGTAAACGTAAAGGTAAAAAAAAAACAGAAAATAAAAAAAGAAGGGTTAGCAAGTGGAAATTAACAAAGGTAAAAACGGAAAATGTAATCCCTCAGGAAATTATATTTAAAGTCAGACGGTAGCGGGTACAACAACAAGAAGCAAACGAACGAATGAACATGAGAAATGCTTTGAGTAGCAGCACAGCGCCAACATAAAAAATAACAGCAACAATTTCAAGCAAAACACATACAGCGAAAAAAAAACAACATATTTTCCATTTCATGAAAAGCATAAAAATTACACACACATACGCACACTCACACACATGCAAAGGCATACAAAGCAAAGCTATTTTGCCACAACCTTTTTCACATGGTTTTTCATATTGCGCAAAGGTTAAGACTTGTCTGGAATTTTTGTTTTTGTTTTCTATTTGTAAGTTTGTTCCCAGAACTACTCGTTATGCTTCATTGGTTCTTTTAAGTGTCGGACAGCGGCAGACTAACTGACTGACTGACTGACTGCCTTATGATTTATTAAATTTATTTTAAATCCAATATAGGTATGTAACAAAGCCTACAAACGTTGCTATAGACAACGACAACGGCAACCAGCCGAGAGTTATGTACAAAGACAAAGACTGTTGAAAACAGATCATTATCAACGGTCAGTGGCCATGAGCATAGCGCGACTTTTGTCTAACTGTCTGTCTGTGTGTGAATATATGCCGACAACGACGACATATCTTGTCTGTCTGTCTTGTGTTATATTTGACCAGACTGAGAAGTGTCAATTACAGCCACAAAAGCAACACAGATTTAGCTTAGAGAAAGCAATGCAAAGCACGCGCGCGCATAACATGCCTGCAGCCGCAACGCAGACCATGACGACAACGACGAATGCAATGATAACGATATCCTTTTCATCCTTTTCATATGCGTTAACGATGTCCGCTGTTTGTTGTCTGTCATCGCCTTCAATGTCAGCATCAGTGAGTCAGTGTCATAATGTCGTAATGCTTATGCTTATGTAATTGTCAGCTCATTGTTCTGCACATGGATAATATAATAATTAGGCGGTGCATTGGTAATTAATTAGTTGTTGCATAAGCTTGGGCGTTTTGCATATGCATTATTGTCTCTCTTTGAGGCTGCAAAGCTTTTGAGGCTTAAAATTTACTTGCGTGTGCTTGTGATTATTGGTTGACTTGTAATAGTTAAATTAGTCTTAGCTTGATTTTCATATAGAACTCCATTAGTTGGCTGCCTAAAAGTATGCTACAAAAGTTAAACACTTGAAGTTCTTGCTGTGCCAACTTGTAATTAAATAATTTATGCTTAATGCTCTACTTATGCGTCCTTTTTGCAGACACTGTACACGCATGTAAATTACAATTCAATAATTTAATGCGCTTAAGGCTTAAATGAGATTCCTTTTGGTTTCATTACTTAAGTACGTTTTGTTTTATTTATTGAATATGCCTGCTGTTTTTTTTCGTATTTTGTCTGTGGCATATTTTTCTGCTGATTAAACAGCAATCACATAAATCTGTCTTTTGCAGCAAATATTTTACGCTTTAGTAATGTTTTGTATTTGTATGCATACTCATTCACCGACACAAATACACACACGCACAAAAGTATGCTGCCTTTTATATCACAGTACACACACACACACATACAGAGTTTAATTCGTTTGTGAATGTAAATGTGTTGTAATGTCTGCTTCAATGCAACTATATTTCGTCTTATTTATTTTAATTACTATCAATTTAATTCATTTAAAATTGTATTACGTTAAACGGCGATGATGACAACAGCAGCAGCAGCAGCGGCAGCGACAGCGACGTCGGCTTTTGCATGCGTATCGAAATGTGTGGCAGCAAATCAGGCGTGTGATGAATTGATTGCAAAGTGCTGGCGTTGTCCTTTGTATGCTTTCTCTTACTCCTTATCACCCTCGCTCTACGACTACTTTAAATGCCGCATTTATCAAACTGTCTGTTGTCGTTGTTGTTGTTGTTGTTGCCTTTGTTTTTGCATAAAAGTGTAAGCC
Organism: Phortica magna; assembly: GCA_037044515.1. Classification (NCBI taxonomy): domain Eukaryota; kingdom Metazoa; phylum Arthropoda; class Insecta; order Diptera; family Drosophilidae; genus Phortica; species Phortica magna. The sequence goes on from JBAMBP010001270.1 coordinate 115,826, forward strand.
TTTAATACATTTGCTCATATATTATACGAAATGTTGCATACTTTTTGGCCAAGTGTTGTTTTTTTCTTATTTTGTTTTTAATCATAAATATATATTTTATTTTTTTAATTGTATATCAATTACGTTGTCGATGATATCAAATAGTCATAATATATTCATTTTATTCAATTCTAAAAATTAAAAGAATTTTCATGCATTATTATTTTTGTTTTTATTATATGTCTGGAAGTTTTCATATTGAATAACATATTTTTATTGCACACAAACAAATAAATACAAAAATAAATTGCTGATAAAAATATTTTTTAATATTATAAATTCATAAGTTTGCACTTAATTACTCACTCATTAAACATTAAAAATTATTGTCCATAATAATTTAAAAACACATTTGAGTGATTTCCGTGGTAAACACATATCCATTAAATGTTGACCATAACACTTTATATATTTTTTTTTTAGGACTTTTAATTTACTATCATTTTTAAGCGGAAATTTGTAATTGTGTGGCAGTTGAAAAATGCAATAATAACTGTTTAAACTGAACTGAACTGAATTGGGCATGATAAATTAATTATGTTGTTAATACATTTGGCGTATAAATTCATAAAATCGCTTAAAAATGTGTTAACTTTATAAGTTTTTATTTATTCATTTTTTTGCAAGCCAAAAATTATGCTACAAAAAAAAAAAGTTATAATATTCAATGAACATGAGTTATTGTAGCGAAGTGTGCTTGACATATACTTACTGACATGCTGTTGTTAACAATTGTCATCATCGTGTACTTCCGCTAGTTTGAACGGCGAAACGGTAACAATAACCGAAAATCGACCGCTGAGCCTTAAACAACATCATCAGCAATGGTCGTCGTCGTCGTCGTCGTCGTCGTCAACGTTGTCGACTAAAGTGGAACATAACAAAGACAAACCGCCATTGACAAGCGTTCATCGACAGCGGATTAATTCAAGCACACCTGCACACACACACACACACACACACAGATATATATGCACAAAGAGACAGACAGACGGATAGATATACAAAGCGACTCAATGTTATTATGGTAGCACATATGACTCTCTACGCATTGTCAAGTCTATCCAAAAGCAACTTGTCTCTGACAATGGCTATGGTCATTCAACTGACTTGCTTTAGTATCTATGTAAGTGTAAGTAAGTATGTGTTTGGTAGCATAGATAGACTGTGCTTTGGTTATTGTGGTTTCATTTGCGATTTGTGGTTGTCACACATGACACAAACATCACACATTCTGCGTAATATACTCAAATGCTCATGCACACATGCTTTCATAGACACACATAAACACATAATACTACTACTACTACTGGTGTTCAATCATCAATCAAATTGTTTTGTTACGATTTTCATATGCGACATGTTTTTGATTTGGTTGGTTGCTGTGGTCTGCTTTAGTCTTCTGTATTGTTTATACAAACGCACAGACTTACTTGCTAACATTTTGACATAGCGTCAACATTTATGGTGTCGTCGTCACTATACAACTTTGTCATTTGACTAGAGATGATGTTAACAGAGAGACAGAGAGACAGCCAGCGCCAACAGCATGATTGTATACGCTTGCATGCACACGCACGCAGACCCTTTCTCACAATGACAATCAATCACATGCTGCCTGATTGAATACACAATGTATTTGGAATTGTTTCCACTTCACTTTGTGCTGTTTATGGTATTTGTTTTTATTACTTCTTACTTATATTTTTGTTGTCCTTTTTCACACTTTATCTATCGGCTATTTTTAGTTAATGAAGTGTAATTAAAAATCATTATTGTGTTGTATGCCTTGTATGTGCAATGAGGCGTATGATTGATATTGCCAATAAACGGTTTTATTGTGCAACTGTCTGACTGACTGACTGACTGTCTGGTGTGTTATCTGTCTGTCTATGTGTGTGTGTGTGTGTGTTTATGACTCGCAAGCAATCAATTTTGTTTTTAGCTTATTTGCTTTTTGATTGATACTTAATAATTGCTTAAATCAACGCAATTTTTCGTTTGCTTCTACTTTTTTTTTCTTTTTTTTTGCCACAAAAGTTTTTCAAGTGCTTAAGCGGCTTACCTTTGGTTTCGGTTTGTCGACTTCACTTCACTTCGATACGATTCGATTCGATGTTGTGCGCTTTTGTGAGTACTTTTTGATTTATAGATTTTTCGTGTTTGTTGTTGTACTATTTTATTTTTTTTAGACTTCTTTTTTTTTGTGTTTTTGGACAACGCAATGACGGCAACGGATTTGTTATTGTTGTTACAATTTGCTGGCGCTTTTATTGCTACAGATTTTCTGATTTTCAGCTTCGTTCCCTCTTGTGGTGATTTGGCTTTCGTAGCTCTTTTATAACTTCTGGTTAACCCTCTTGCAGCCGTTTTGGCTGTTCTTACTGCCTTTTTTTATGCTTGTTACTACTTTATGTGTGTGTGTGTGTGTGTGTGTTAAAACTTTTTCCAAGTTATTTGTTCCTTTTACAAGGCGGCGGCGTCGGCGCTTTTGTACTTTTTCACTTGGCATTGTTCGAGGTGGCATAACTTTCCATTTGTATGTGTGTCTGTGTCTGTCTGTCTGTCTGTATTTGTGTTTATGTGTATTGCGCGCACTGATTGCAAACTTGTTTCAATTGTGTGCCGCGTCGCCTGACCCTCAAAAAAAAACAAAAACAAAAAAAAAAGGAGCACGAAATAGTTTTTGACCAAACTCGAGGCAGCTTTCTTTGCTCCTTCCGACCATGACTAGCAAATTGTTGAGTCAGAGAGTTGTTGGCATCGACAGCGACGGCGGCGGCGGTGGCGGCAGCGGCAACCAAATGAAAATCTGACTGCAGTTTGTGCATATTTTTGCATGCTACTTGCAAAAAATTTTTGTTTCCGTTTGTATTTCGCAACACAAAGTAACGAAAAATGCCAACAACAACAACAACAACAACAACTACAAAACAAAACAAAACAAACCATACAATCGATGCACTAAACCATTGCCGTAACCCGAAGCTTTCGCATAAAACCAAAAACCATTGAAATTTGCATACGAAAATGAAATTCAAATAGGATAATATCCGAAAGCCTGAAGTCAGTGCTGTCTATATGGACTACGCTTGTATCTCTTGTGCGAGTTGCAAAAAGTTCTGACTACACAAACTTTCGCTTTTACCAACAAAAAAAGAGCTAAACCATTATTATATACTCGAATGTTCATCGAAACTGCAATTGTAGGTTTTTCTTTCGTATAAATTTATTTTTTAGTTTCTCACTTTTTTTTTTGTTTGGAAGTTCTTCAATTTGTGTTTGTAACAAAAGATATGACCATCAATGACAAGTACACTACTACATGTATTGGCTCAGTCTTTCTGTCTGCCGGCCTGGCCAATCTTTGTAATTACATTGGCGTTATCAGCGTTCTAAAAATGCTCAACGTCGCCGCTGCCGCCGTCGCCCGCAATTCATCAAAAGGCAAAGCAATTTGCACAGCAAATGCAAACACAGTTTTATGTTTCGTTTTTGGCCACGTTGAAGTTATGCCACCTTTATGGCCTTATAAGGCAGACAAAGCGGGCCTCTTTGAAATGTAAATCTCAGCGTCTTTATCACTTTTGTCTTTGTGCAAAGCAGCAGCAGCGGCAAACGAAACGGCGAATCATGCCCAGGAACGCGTCAATAAAATGCAAATTTTCAGCTTCGTTTCGTTTTCATTTTTTGGAGAAAAGTCAAAGCCAAAATCGCTCACGCCTAACAATGAATGACAATCATGATGGCGTCGGCGATAATGATGATGATGTTGACACAGTCGTTGAAAATTCATCATTAAAAAGCTTAAATTGTTGTTATTGTTTTTGTTTGTGCTCAAAAATTTTCAGGCTTTGTGAAAATGTCACAAAAAGTTTCATTGACAACTGATCTGCAAGTCGAGCATTTATATTGTCTTTATCTCTAGCGGCAAAGTCATCGGCATCGTCATCGTCATCATCATTTGCCCGCATTCATCTGCAAGTCAAATTTAAATTTGTTTGTGGTTTCTGTCAAATTAAACGTTTTTTAATAGTTAATTGAATTATTTTGGTCAACGTTCATTAGCAAGTGCTTTTACGTCAAGTGGTTTTTCGGGGCTTAAGACTTTCTCGGTTGAAGTGTTTTTCATTTGGCATGCGTTGCTTTGTGTGAAGAGTTGAAAACCTCAAACTTTTCACTTGAAAATAAATCAATGATTTGCGTTTATCTTCAAAATTGTTGAATTATTCGTTTATATTTTTGTAGATTTACTATTGTACAGAAGTGTTCAATATGATAAAAAGACGTCTAGAAATTTTGTGAGTTTTTTTTTTTTTTCTTGCCATTTAGACCCTTAACCCTTTGTCAGTTTTGTTGAGATTTCTTCGTATCTCACGATTATTGGACTTTAAAGATGACATGATTTTTCAATGAGCCTACCTTACCCTTAATGAGTTTTCGCAGGACCTTCCCACCTCTAATCTTATCTCACGTAATTTATTGATGTTTCTTAAAAACAACACAAGTAAAAACTGACTTCGTATAAAAATGATAGAATTATTATTATTATCCGCACGACAGCCGAGGCTCTCCAAGTTGCATCGATTTCGCTATTACTAGAGCCATCCTGGATATCCGCGCTGATATACGGTCTGTTGTTGAGCTTAGCTCCGACTATTTACCACTAATTATCACGCTTGACGCAGCTGTAATGACATACCCAAGGACAGAGCGTTTAATAACCATACGCAGCAACCTGGAAGTGTTTCAAGGCCAGCTTGAGCGCTCGTTGAAATAAATTCTGGTAAGGACTAAGAGGATGCCATCGACCTGCCAAAGTCAAGACGGCAGCAACAATGGCTAATCATACCTCGCTCCGGAAGCCAACAGTGGCAATTACAAACGCGACGGCATTTGACAGGAAGGAGTACTGCAACGCCCTTCTTGGACATCAAAGAAGCATTTGACCGAGTATGGCACACAGGCCTACTGGTGAAAATAAAACACATGCTGCCTGCCCCATATTTTGGACTACTGCGATCATACCTTGAGCAAAGACACTTTGCGGTTCGCTTCCATTCGGCCGTTTCTAGCAAGTATGAAGTTAAAGCTGGTGTCCCCCAAGGTAGTGTCTTGGGCCCCCTGTACTGGCTTTTTAGTAGCGACTAGCCACAGCCTGATGATAACCTGACAACGATGTTGGTCCCGTCTGACGTCTAAGCACCCACAAATCAAGCTGTGAAGTTATTGCTGCCAAAGGAATCCAAGAGAGGCTAGAGCAACATAGGAACAGACTGGCAAGGATCCTGGCGAGAGAACCCCCTACAAGAAGGCTGAAAAGGCGAAAGTCTAGGGATAACGCGAGCTCCTAGGAATAATAGTGATACGTTTGTTAAAATTTTTTTTTTGTTTTTTTTTCATAATAATTACTCAAATCAAATAATGTATATAATAATTCTGTTTCTGAGTATTTTGAAAGCTTAAATATTTGTAATATTAAATGAATAAGTTGATATATTATAATAAATTTGTGAAACAACATAATAGAACGTATTAAGTTTTAACGTAAGTTGTTCTATTATTTTAGACAGGTACGTATGTATGTGCCACAAGCTGCCCTGTCCAGGATACATGACTAACTATGTTTTAGCTTAGACTTGAAGTGTTTTGTTCTTGTTTTCCTACTGCTTAGACATTATAAAAAGAATCCTACTTAACAAAGCTTGTTTTTCGACTCAACTGAAATTCAATAAACTGAAAAGTACACTCAAAAATTTGCCAAGCAGCTCACTTGAGTTTTCTGCTGATTGCGTTCTTCACAAAAAGTAAATTGAATTGAATATATGTAACATCTATGTACCATATATAATGGTGAAGTCAGGGGAGTAGGACGGGTTTCTTTGGTCCCTTCTAGATTATAAATTTGCACAAAGTTTAGCCAAAGCTTAAATTTGAATATAGAAATACGATAGTTTAGCAACTCATTTCTATAAAAGTTAATCTAAAAGCGCCATCTATCGTATGTAATGCACCCTCTATGCGACAAGCTGACTACGTCCTTGTATGTCTGGCACATGTTTTGAAACTACAAAAAAACAACACTCAATGAGCATATAGCATATGACTGACTGAGTAAGTAGTATGTTTGTGTGTACAAATCGTATCTGTTATTTACATGCTGCTTACATAATCATTGGCGCGTAAGACAAGTTCAAAATAAAAGGCTTAAGTTCAAAGCAAAGCATCTGTAAAGGCATCAAGCAAATCGCAAACACAAAAAAGTGAATACTTTACTTTTGCCTTTGTATCGGACACAGTAACTATCTTTTTGTAGCTATGCATTACACACACAGACACAGATACATAGTATTGAGTATGCGCGCTTGTCTCAGTCAAACATAAGCTCATTGGACTTGTGTGCTGTCCAGGCAGTAGAACACTTTGTCCGACTGTCTGACTGTCTTCTAACCGCAGCGCCTTTAACTCACCTGGCATTTGTGCATGAATGTTCTCTGTTCGCATTCATTCGAACTTTGTTTGCAGTTTAGTGTTTTTTGTAAGTTTGTTGCTGCCTTTCGTCGTTTATATATGCATGTGTATGTTTGAATAGAACGCAAAATCCTTTGCACAATAGAATTACAATTTCGCTGAAGCTTTCATTTTATTTTTCATTTTCTTGGTTTTTTTTTTTTTGGTTATCTTTACATCTCTAATGTGCTCGTTTGCGCATTCGCTCTGTTGGGAACGCAACGCTTTATGCTCAACTCATACCGAATATGAAGTCAAGAACAATACAAAAGTATATATGCGATACATTGTTATGCAGAGCGGTTTTTGTTGCTATTATTTTTTTTATTGTTACACTCACCTCATCAACGTCGCCGCAATGCAACGCAACGCAAAGCCAGACTTGCTTTGTATGTTGTTTGAACTACTTTTTTACTGCTTAGCTTTGTTTTTTATTTTTATATCGTCTCGCATAGCAATAAAGGTGTTTTTGGGGGTGGGCGTGTGTGTGGGTGTGGGAATACTGCTTTGGCTATAAAGTTGTGTATTTTTCATTGTTAGTTTATGTACGCGCACAAACAAACGATTTTCGATTTGGTTTCTTATGCTTAACTCCTTTTGTCTTGTTTGGCTGTCTGTCTGTCTTTCTTGTCTTGTCTTGCGATTGACTCATGTGATATTCATATTTATGCAGCATATGTCTTCTATGTTTTATTACTTGTAAAATCCAAAAAAAAAAAAAAAAATACAAAAAAGAAGAAAATCATTTCAATAACTTGTGCGTTATTTTTGAGTTTTTATTTAGTGTGCAAATTTGCATGAATACAGATGCTCAAATGTGTTGTTGTGCAATGCATTGATGAACGAACGCAACAACAATAAAAAATAGCAGTTACAATTGATTTCGTGCGTATAGCAATATTGAAAATCAAAGTAATCATACGCCACGTTGGCCAGCAGCAATATCCAGCTTTCAATATAAACGGAAGTGCTATGAAAGTGATTGGTAGGCGAGCTAGGTAGTGTAAGTGAAATGTAGTGTGCTGTCTAGGCGCCAGAAGGTAGCACGAGTTGTCGGAGAAGAAGAAGAAGGTCATCAAACACCAGTTGTGTTGTGTGACAGCCAAACCGGAGCAGAGTTGAGCAGAGCAGACGTTTTCTGCTGTGTAATATTGCGCTTAGCCTTAGCGACTGTGCGCCCTAATGTGCTTGCCGCTCATGAATATGCGTTCAAGCGTCAAAATCGTGACTGATTGCAACGCATCAACACGATTTTTCGGTCGAATCGCGTTCGTTCGTTCGTCGAAAATCAAGCGACGCAGCGGCATGTTACTGTTGCTATCGCTGTCTGTTGTAGTAAGAGGAGGCATGCGGTTTGCCTCATTTTGTGAGGTGTGCCGATGAGCACACTTTGATTGATGCTTGGCCAATGTTAAAGTCTCGCTGAAACTTCGCATACATATGTACATAGACGGATAGATGGCTATAGAGCTCAAACAGCTACTAACAAACAGAGAAACAAATAAAACTTAGATACTCAAACTCAGAAAACTTACCGCTAAGCGCACTTACAGTACATTAGACACGCGAGAATGCATTAGCAGCGATGCTGTGGCAAGTTGAGGCGGTCGCACGTTAAGCTTTGATAGTTATTGGTCAGCATAAATGATGGCAAGTTCATTTTTGTCTTGGTTGACGTTGTCGGTGTCGTCGTCAACGTCAAAGCCGGTGACGTTGCGTATACATAATTGCTTTTGATGGTATAGTGGGACGTGGCATAGTAAAATTTTTGTTTAATAAGATATTTTTAGTATAAAGACTTTTTTACGAGGTTAATATTTTATTTCGGTATTTTTCTGCTATAACCGGTTGTTTTATGTTTAAACGTTTTTTTATATTTCGAGACTATTTTTTTTTTTTCTTATTTCAACATTTTGTTTTTATTTTTCAAATTGTTTTTTACGTTTCAAGATTTTTTTTACATATAAATATTTTTTTTTATATAAACTATTTTAGAATTTTTATCGGGATATTTAATTTTGGAATTTTTGTATTTATATTTTTTACGATAATTTATAATTTGTGGATTTTTTGCCTATTGGTATATTTTTAGAATTTTATCTACTTTTCGGGAGATTTTTTTGTATCTTTTATTCGTTTTATTTTATTTGTTAAACCATTTCATTAAATTGTATTTCTTGATTTATTTTATTTTTATTATAAAGTACCCCTGGTAAAAATATCAATATTAATAAGATTATAATATAATACTGAGTATAAAGTTGTTCTTATCATATGAAGAGGTTTAAATTTTTCTTATTAAATTTAACTTTAATGAGTGTTGATATCACACACGTATTCACTGTTTGGCTCTTAACCGATTGATTACACAGGTGTCGATTAGATTAGTCGACACCGTTCACGTCATAGACATATATACCCTTGTACCGTTTTTTTTTTCTATACATTTTTTTTTTGTGACAATTTATAACTAATTGGTTTTTGTATAATTCTACTTATCAGATTTTTTCTTATAATTCGACAATCCGGAAATGCCTTGATGTTTTGTATGTTTTGTTTTTTTTGTACACTTGCAAAAAAGGTATATTAACTTTGTCATGAAGTTTGCAACCCATATCTGCATGAGACGTCATTGATACCGTCATGTCCGTCTGTCTCTATTAATACGAACTGCTCGATCAGTTTTAATAATATCGAAAAAATTTAAATGCAGAAAATTGTTTTATTCTTAAAGACAGTTTGTATGTATATTTCAGCTGCAAGTGGGCATGGCTACGCCTACATATAGCTAAAATAAAAAAAAAACATATGTCTAGAGCCAATTGGTCCTCAAAAGTAAAAACTACTTTGTATTATATTGCACGGAAATTAAATCAGTAAGCGAAGTGAAAAGTGGGCGGTGCAACGCCCTATTACAGCCGTTACAAAATAAAGGTAAAGGGTAAATTGAAGTCGATCATTTTCGAGTTCAAATTTGTACTGGTTATCTTTGGCATTGAAGTACAGGAATTACTTACCAACAATTCACAAAATAGTTAAAAGAGAGAAGAAGAAAATGTGATAAATAAATTTAACTGATAATATTTTTGAGTGCGAGTACGAATCGGATATAAAAACATAGGTGAACCTTGGAAAACTCAGCAGTTAACGAGCTTCTGTTGTATGGCAATTTTGTGTTAAACAAAAAGTGAAAACTGAACATTAACCGAAGTATGATAAAGAAATTAAAAATGCAAGGTAAGAATAAAAAAATACGCGAAAAGGGTTTCTTAAATTTGTTTTCCCTCTTTAAATAGGATTTCGATTAAGCATGCATGCTGCGTTATGCTTACTTCTAGTATTGTCATCGACAATGATCTGTACCGGTGTCCGGGTGCACAGTGGTATCATGGAAGGTAAAGGTGGCACAACTACTATGGCAGATCTTTCTACAATGGCAGCAGCGTGTGAACTATATTTCGGTGCTGGTTATATTGGCAATCCTGGTAATTGTTCGTCCTGGGGCTACTGCATCGATAATCAGCTTACAGAGGTTGGTAGCTGTGAAGAAAGAACATTTCGTTACAATATAAAAACAGGAGTATGCGTTGATCCATCTGAATTCGATTGCATTAATTCAGCTGAAGCGACCTGTCATTACAAAACAATTTCAACTTACGTTACTGACCCTAAAAACTGTGCTAAATATGTTTGGTGTGACGGTAAAGGAGGATCTGTCAGCGGTTTTCAGTGCGGAGACAATGAGTATTTCGATGAAGCTAAACAAGCTTGCATTAGTGGAAACTCTTGTCCGACATATAACATATGCAGTTTGATACGGAACGGTGTCTACATTGGTGATCCGGAGAAATGTGGCAGTTGGAAAAAATGTATGAATGGTGCAGTATATGAACCGAAATTGTGTGCTTCTAATTAAAACCAAAAAAATATTGTACACAAATAAAAATAATGTATCAAAGCAAAGCCATGATTTTATTAGATGAGTTTTTTAATATTGCAAGTTAAACTTGCAGTTGGCATAAATATTCCGTTAAACCGCACTTTCAGCTTAAGAAGCACATTCATATTGCTCGCTCAGACGAAGCTGAAGCTGAAGAGCACAAAACCAATTCGAATCATAAGGTACATGGGTAAACGTAGGACTTGGACGGTGACTGGCAATTCTACTAGAAAACTTAATAATTAATCAATCAAGAGACGAACAGTGTACTCGTGTGTAATGTAAACACCCATTAAAGTCCACTTTAATAAGAAAATTGATAACATATTATCATGAAATTCAAGAAACTAACACTCATTATTTATATTATTATTTTATTAATGTTGACATTTTCTATTGGGTGTACTTTTTATATTTTTGAATTTCATAATTTTGCGTGTTTTTTTTATATTTCGGGAATTTTTTGAGACTGGAAATAGTTTTTTTGCTTGTATATTTTATTTATTTATTTTTATTTATATTTTATTTGTTGCATTATTTTATGACTTATTTGTTAGTCTATGTTTTTTATTTTATTTGTTTATCTATTTTTGTATATTTTATTTCTTTTTTTATTTAGTTTTTTACCTCATGGTAAGAAACATCAACATTAGTGTAAGATAATAATATGAGTAATAAGTATTAGCTTTTTAAAATTCATGATAATATGTTATCAATTTTCTTGTTAAATTAGACTTTAATAAACGTTATCATAACACACTTGTTCACTGTTTGGCTCTTGATTGATTGATAATTAAGTCTTTTATTAGAATTGCCAGTCACCGTTCCAGTCATAGATATTTGAGTCATTTGCCTTAGTGAGGTGAGGTGTTTCGTGGCAAGATTAATATACACTTTTGCTTGAGAGGCAATTGAAAATGCTTTGAGTTTACTTTCTTTGCGTTGTTAAACACTTTTTGGTCGTGCGACAAATGCCGCAAGCAACGCTGTCATACATGTCAATAGACGTAATTATAAAAGTTTCTTATCGTTGACGTTGCACAAGTCGTCATCAACATGCGCTTTGTTGGCCGACCAACCGACCAAAACTGTCAAGTGTAACAAAATAGACGACGCTTTTACGCACTATCAAAAGTAGTAGAAAGATTTTTTGTTTGTTTTTGCTTCGTTTTTTTTTTTCTGTCAACTTGCCACTTGTGCATGCTGCTGTTGATAACTTTGTCTAATTGCCCAAGTGGTTTGGCCTTTGTGCATGAGTTTCGAGTTTCTCTTCAAGTGTGTGTGTGTGTGTGGGTGTGTATTTGCTGACGTTGACAACTGATTTTGCTTTTACTTGATATGCACTTGTTCAAAAGAATACTTCAAGTTATTAATTTAAATGAAAAGTGACCACAAAACTAAGTGAAAAGTGAGTAGAAGAGTCGAAACGAGAGTCAAGTTGTGTTGACTTGAGTGAAGTGTATAAGTTTGCTCCTGTACTTTCTTTCTTTTTTTCATTTATAAATAATGTTAAAGTAATAGAAATGTTTGTGTATGTGTGTGTGTTTTGGCAGTTGTACACCTGTGCTGCAAATGGCCAAATACTTGTACTTGTCCACTTTTACTGATTTTTCGTGCTGCTATAGGCAAAAGTTTTTGAGACCAAAAACTGTTATTCGTTCGTTCGGTTGGCCAACTGCCGGCAACAGAAGCTGAGAACGTCAGTAGACCAGCCACCACTTGCATTAATGAAGTTTTCTATTAAACCAAATATATGCATATGTCACACAAGACCGAACACCACACACACACACGCATACACATGCATTTACATATTCTGGTTTTTATGCCCTGCATATTTGGTACAAGGGCATATTAACTTTGTATATAAATTCTAAAAGGAGCCGTTGCAGAGCTTATAAAGTATATATATATTCTTGTTTAGGATCGAAGTACTTAAAGTACAAATTTAAATTGCTTATATTTCTTGAACCATAAATATATATGCTATTGGGATACAATGTAATAAGTTTCAATAATAAAATGGATGTCGCCACGCCCACATATAGTGAAAATAGAAAAATGTTTTATTTCAGGAGACAATTGATATGGAAAAGTAAAAGTTGGTATTTTTTATATTAAATTGAAGTGATATTAGTTTCGTGTGAAAAGTGGGCGGGGCAGTTGAAGGCACAGGGTATATGGAAGTCGAGCGTTCTCGACTGAAATTCTGTAATCTTTGGCGTTGAAGTATAGGAATTACTTACAAGCAATTCACAAAATAGTAAATATAAAGAAGAAGATAATGTGATAAATAAATGTAACTGATAATATTTTTGAGTGCGAGTACGAATCGGATATAAAAACATGGGTGAACCTTGGAAAACTCAGCAGTTGACGAGCTTCTGTTCTACGGCAATTTTCTGTTAAACAAAAAGTGAAAACTGAACATTAACCGAAGTGTGATAAAGAAATTAAAAATATTAAAAATGCAAGGTAAGAATAAAAAAATACGCGAAAAGGGTTTCTTAAATTTGTTTTCCCTCTTTAAATAGGTTTTCGATTAAGCATGCATGCTGCGTTATGCTTACTTCTAGTATTGTTATCGACAATGATCTGTACCGGTGTCCGGGTGCACAGTGGTATCATGGAAGGTAAAGGCGGCACAACTACTATGGCAGATCTTTCTACCATGGAAGCAACGTGTCAACTATATCCCGATGCTGGTTGTATTGGCAATCCTGGTAATTGTTCATCCTGGGGCTACTGCAGCGCTAATCACCTTGTAGAAGTTAGTAGCTGTGGCTCCGGACGTCGTTACAATATAAAAACCGGAGTATGCGTTCAACCATCGAAATTCGATTGCATCAATTCAGCTGCAGTGACGTGTCAATACAAAACAAGTCCAACTTACGTTGCTGATCCTAATGACTGTACACAGTATATTCAGTGTGACAGTATAGGAGGATATCAAGGAGGTTTTGGTTGCGGATTGGATTACTTTTTTGATGAAACTAAACAAACTTGCGTGTTGGAAAACAAGTGTCCGACAAACAACATATGCTGGTTGATAGCGAACGATATCTACCTTGCTGATCCGGACAAATGTGGCAGTTGGAAAAGATGTATGAATGGTAAAGTATACACAAAAAACATTCAACTAATCATTAGTACTAAAAAAATGTTTGTACTTAAATTTACTTCTGAGACGAACCCTTAAAACTGAGCTCGCTTTTTGTGCCTTCTCATTTGTGACTGGTTTGCTTGTTACTCGTGAATTTATTGATGGTACAGGGTAAATCGAAGTCGAGCACTCTCGTCTGGAATTTCTTACTGGTTAATAGTTGAAGTTGGATTTACCTTGCTGAGAATTATTTTGTTTAAACTTTTGCAAAAGTAGTTTTGGCAAATTTTTTTGCTCGTCGTGCTATGTCTGTCAATCCGTCCGTCCGTCTGTCTGTCCCTGTAAGTTGTTAAAATCGTAAAGTTTTCACAAAGCAGCTAGAACGGATAATAAACCGTAAAAGTGGCTGCAGTGTGTGTTCTTGTGTTCTCAATGTGTGTGTTCATAAATTTGTTGTAACATCTTAATAAGCCATATTTTTGCTTAACAGCAACCATTTTGTTAGTGATAAAAATTTGTTCACTGTCAGTTTAATTGATGTCGAATAGACACAAGCTTATAGCTGGCAAATCACTTGATCATAAAGGATAACCAAATGATCGAAGCTGTAAATAAAATTAAACATTTATTAAAAGATAAAGAAATTGTTCAAAAGGATAAAAAATAATCCATACTTGCAATAGATAAGCTCTTATGTAAAGAAAGCTGACATAGCACAGAAAACCATTTATAACTCACACAACTTCCTATTGGTTCATCTACACCTTAACGATTGGAGAGATGTCAATCAGCCAATAAGAGGTTTTACACATTGGCCGTTTTTTGATCTTGAAAATGTGGGGATTCTAATTGGCTAATACCGGAATTTTCAGGATTGCCACAAACATGAAATGTTCGGAACTTTATTCTCCCATTGGAACATAGGAATTGATCTATTTAATCAAAAAAATGTTCAAGGAACTGTTTGTTTGTTGTTTGTCAGATTATCATGGCGTTAATGTATGTTTTTTCTTCAATATTCATAAAATCTTTGGTCATTAGATGGTTCTTAATATATCAGTGGCTTGTTTGTATTAAACTATGGATTGATTGGATTTATTGAAACTGACTGAAGATATTCTAAAGTCTTACAAATTAAATACTCAATAAGCAATGTAAATTCAAATATTTAGGCTTGACTTCAAGCTCGAAAAAGTAACTTCAACACAGGAGAACTTTTACACTATCAAATGTTTATTAAATAATATAAGGAAATATGTTAATAGGATACGTTTGATAGTAATAGTTCTATCCGTTTAGAAGTTTAATTTAAAATAATTTCGGCGTGAACTTTCAGCTTCTTCTTCAACTTCTTGTTTTAACGACTGTCACGACTAGCTTCTTCACTCACTCTGGTTCTTCACTTTTTAACTTCTCTTACCTTCTCTGTGCGTTTCGAACATCTGTTAACGACAGTGTGACCCTAACACACCAAGCATACTCTTTTTTACATGAATATATAAAAAAGCATACTGCAATGCTTTGTAGCTTTTGCAGAAAAACATATTCAGTTATTTTTAGAAGTAAATTTTCTTCTCTTCGTGAATTATTGCTACAAATGTTCCGTTATTGATTACGATTTTATGCCCTCACCAAATTTTACAAAAACTTTTCCATACTTCAGGCGCATATGCCTTCATAATTCTCATCAATACAATAATTGTGCTACGTTTTACGGCAATTCAATAAAATGATGATGGCAAAACCCACATAAGCAAACATAAATAATCATATTAAATTGACAACTTTTGCAAGCGAGGCCATTTTGAGAATCACGCCTTTTGAAAAATTCTATTAAATGTGTTAAGTGTTGATGATGATGTTCTTTTTGCTCTTAAGGAACAGAACGGCAAAGTAAACTTCTTCTTATTCTTCATTTAGTTGTTGTTATTATGTGTGTGTGTGTGCGTGTGTGTGTGCGTGTGCGTCTTGAAGCCCGCATAATTTGTACTTTTTGCGGTGGCAATGAGCGCACGTTTTTATTTATATTCTTTTTCGATCTAATTCTGTCTGTGAGTTTTATTTTACGGTCGCTGCCGCCAACATCTTCCGCCCGCTGCCCAACGACGCGTTTTTTGTTTACTTTGGTTGCCAAAACATGGCCGTGCAAAGTTTTTCTTTGCGGTTTTTAATTAAAATAAAGCTGCTGCTGCTGCTGCTGCAGAGTCGTCGGGCATTGAGAGACGTCAAGCCGCCAATGTTGAATCAGCAAATTTTCATCATCGTCGCGTTTTGATTTGCTCATGTTGTTTTTGTATATACAAGTTGAACACTCTTTATGCCCCGGCCGCCTCTTTACATTTGTTGCTGCTCAGTTTACCACAATGTTGGCTAATAATGAAGCGTGCTAATTGCCTGACGCGTTTGTCTTTGCGGTTGGTTTTTTGTGCGCCCCTCATTGCCCTTTTAAATGAAGACAATTGCCGGTATTGAGTTACTTTAAGCAGTCGGCGATACTTTTGGCGACGCAATGTATTTGGCTGTGTCTGTGTGTGTGTTTTTTGTGTATTTAACTAATTGAAAAAGTATGCATAACAATGTCATCACTTTTCTGAAATGATTTTTCTTTAAGTAATTTAAAACTTCGACTTTTGCTTAAACTTAAATCTTTGTATATTTTTGATTTTATTCATCTTTCTTGCTCTCCATTCAAGTGAAAAGCTTTTAGCATGATTTTTAGCTTTTATTAGTTATCGTAAATTTTCATCGACAGTTGCTTTTTGTCAAACAAGTCACGTTTTGCGCTTTGCTTAACATTTTAGTTTTTATAATATTTTTTTGTGTAATTTGTTGATTTTTCTTATGCAAAATCGAAATCAAAATCAAAATCAGCGACGCAACAATCGCCAACGACCATCATCATCATCATCAAGCAAGTCGCGCTCGCTCGCTCGTTCGTTCGTTCGCTTGCAACGTTTACATAGTTTCAATTTTGCGCTAAATTTAATCAAATTAAATTAAAAATTCAATATCTGCCATCATCAACATCATCTCATCGTCATCCTCATCGTCGTCGTCTCGACATTGACGTTGTTGTTGCTGCTGTTGCTGCTGATGATGCCAAAGGTGCTTTCACTGAGCCAAATGTCAGCCAGACAAATTCGATCTTGCATAACTTACAACCACTGGCGCTCATATACCCCTTGTCGCAGCCCCTTACACCTCACTTACTAGCAGACAAGCACGCAGCAACACCAAAAAATACAACAGCAACAGCATAAACTCGTTGGTTGGCGGGTAATTCCATCCTTCCGTCCCTCGGTTGGTCTGGTATATGAGGAGTATGACAACGCACATGAAATGAGCATGGGTTATGGCAGCGTAGGTCTTTTTTTAATATGCTGTTGCTCATGCTGCTTTCTCTCTCTCTCTCATACAGCTGTGTCTGTCTCGCTGTCTGCTCATAAGCCAATATGGCGAGTTTGTTGCTAAAAATTTGTGCTAACAGACGCCGACAATGTTATTAAAGCGTTTATCCATGATTTTATAGCGTTTATAAAACATTATTTTTTTTTTCTTATACTTTTTTATTACAGACAAAATTATATTTCAACATGTTGTTTACGTGTGCAAGAAAACCGTTGGTCGGCGTTGGCGCAAAAGAAGTTCAAGTTAAGGTCAACTGAGGTCTGCTGTGGTTGCATGTTCGGTGAGTATAAAAAAGCATAAAATTTATTAATTTTAATAATTTGTTATGACATAAAAAACACGTAAAAGAAGTTGACTTTTGCTAACTTCTTGTAATTTATTTGTTTGTTTGACACTTGTTGTAAGTTCTTGAAAGGCATTGCTAAGACAACTTGCGCTTTAATATGTTTGAAAGTTGATATGTTTTAATACAAACTTCTGCTTCTATATATAGCAACAAACACACAACCCCCCTCACCCAAACCGCATATGAAAAAACATACGTTTATTTGCCGCGTTGCCGTTTTACTTCATTTGCTTTTGTTCAATCGCGCGCATACAAAATACAAGCAAACTATATAAAAAAGTGTAGCATACGCAACGGGGCGCACTTGCGCATAGTTCAAAAAGTTACCTTCCGGCATTTTCATTATTATTATTTCTTGTTGAAACATTTTTAAGCATTATAATTGAAATTGCGCGTATATCTGTAAATGTAAACGTAACCGCTTTGTTTTGGGTTGGGGTGGGGAGATGGTGGGCAAATGTGAATGTGTGTGTGTGTTGAAATATTTCGAAGAAACATAATAATTACAAAAAGCAGAGAATATTTGTGGTAACTGTTGTTTTTGGTATTGTTATTGTTATTGTTGTTGTAAGCAATACAAAAGCGTATACGGTAAGCACAAAAGTCTTTTACAAATCGATAAAATTCCACTTCACTTCCGGTCGCGCAATAAATTCAAACAAAGCGCACATGAAATGTGATAACTGTGAGCTGGCGAAAAAAATGGGGGAGCGGTGGGAAAGCAACTTGGGGCAAAGCAGAAGCTGTGCGCATTCATTGTGAGTGTGTGTTGTTGTTGTTGTTGTGCCTTCATTTGTTCAATGATTTTCTTTTCATGCTGTTGCTTTTGCTTCAACTAAGATAAAAAGAAGCAGAAAAGTATAAAGAAAATAGATTCTTGCAAGAAACAAATTGTAAGAAAAATAATTTCTGCCAAAGCGTTCTGTTGTTGGTGTCCACCGATGCAGCCTCGCGCTGCTCTCCTTGTCTTTGTTTGCTTGTCACTGTTATTTTTTTTACCTTTAGCAACTTCGCTTCCCTTCCGCCGCCTTACATTGTCTGTTGTTGGCACTCTTTATATTACTGACACACGCCCCAAGCCGTCTTGCCCTAACTAACGCTGCCTGCCTATCGTTTCATCGCTTGTTTTATATGCGCGTTTGTGTAGGTTCTCAATAATCGCTTTGAGTAGTGAAGCAGAACAAAAACCCACAAAAAAAAAAAAAACAAACAAGACAAGAAAACTTTTGCTACTTTTTGGGGTTTTTGTTTAGTACAATTGTTGTTGTTGTTGTTGTGTGCCTTCTGTCTGCTATCGAATTCTCTTTGTCTGCTGTCGAATTCATTGGAAAATTTTAAAGCGTGTAATTACAGTAACACACCTCTGCAATAAATACTAACAATCGCACAAAATGGCAGCGGCAGCGGCGGCATCATTGAAAAATGTTGATGTGCGGTTTGCGCGAAAATGACAGAGCGATTACATAGCAGGAGAGCGAGAGAGAGAGAGCCATGATATATCGAAACCGTTGACTGCCACTGACTGCTTGTCTATTTTGCCAAACTCTACTCTACCTATCAACATTATACGACATACACTCTGACACACACACACACATAGCGACAGTAACGCATGTGTGTGTGCCATCATAAATATTTTCCAGTCCATTGATTTTTGTCGCTTGCATCCTGACGGCGGCAGCAGCTTGCTCTTTCTCGCTACCACTACTCTACCACTGCTCTACCTACCTACTCTACCCCTTCTGTACGCTTTGTTGGCAGTGTCAACGTTGATGATGTTACAGTGCGACACTTGATTGCGTCGTGTTGCGGTTTGCGCCAATTTTTGGCGTGTCTGCGTGCCGTTTTGTCTCTACGTGTGTTTGTGTGTGCTCGCCAAAAAGTATGCTACTCTCTTACTGTATAGCAACACATAATTTCATACACAAACACACACACATGTTTGGTACACGCAGACGACGCCACAAATTATGATATCAAAGTGTTTGCCCTTTTTGTTGGCTTTTCTTCTTTTTTTTTTATTCCTTTCCGGATTATTATTATTTTTTTTTTTGTTGTTTTCTGTTTTGGTTTCCTTTGCGAGTATACGCGTACATAAAATAAAGTACATGAAATATTTTACTTGAGTTAATTGAAACATAAAAAAGTCAAAAAAAAAAAACAAAGTTGATTTTTTGATTTTAAGCCAAACACATGTGCGTATTAAATTGTTGTGCTTGTGTTGTTGTTGTTGTTGTCTTTGGCGCTTTCAGTCTTTTTTCTGTTGCATACATTTGTGGGCTTTTCGTTTGTCATTGCATGTTTTTTAATGCCTTTGTTTTTCTGCTTTGGGCATGAGCACATAATTGGTTTGTTACAGAGCACAATTATTGGCCGAGTCGACGGCTGCCCTCTGCCGGCATTAGTCGACATTAGTTGCTTATTGTGACGCAACTTTATGCATTTTCGATTGCCGCGCAAAAATTTCATTTGTGCTACAACAAAGCAAAGAAAAAAAAAAAGATGATATAAACAATAAAATTTCAAGTCAATAAAAGTGCCATTGACTTAACCCAATTTTCCAAATGACGAAATGATGATTGTGTGAATTTATTTGCATGTTTGTCTGTCCTACTGTCAGTCTGTCTGTCGGTTTGTCTGTTTAGACAGCAAACTTATTTGCAAAGTCGTCGTCGACAGCGCACGGTCGATTGGCAGGCGGCAATATGTATGTGTGTGTGTGTGTAAATAAATCAATGTATTTGTAATTGTATAAGTGTGTGCGTGTGTGTGCGTTTATTGTAGAGTACAACAACTACTAAAACAGCTGCAACAACAAGGAACTATTGCAACAACAACAACAACAACTACCAAACAATTACATTGTTTGCATTATGCACACACATACACACACACACACATACATGCACAGCATGTAGTTTTCGTTGCGTTGGGAAATATTATGGTTGCATATAATGGTTTTGCATTCTTGCACTTCCGTTTCCGCCGTCACCGTCGTCGTTACTGTTGTTGTAGTTGTTGTTGTTGTTGTTGTTATTTTTACTGTCGCTGCTTCGATGTTGCCGCCATACTTCTATTATCTGCTTTGTTTATGGCTGTCTGTGTCTGTGTCGGTGTGTGCATGTGTGTGTGTGTGTGAAAATAAGTTTTCATTGTATACAAAATGTATGCGAATTATTGCTGCACTTCTTTATTGCATGAAACAAAAAACAACAACAACATTTCAAACAAAAAAAGCAAGTGAGATTTTCAGCTTTGTGTGGGTGACTGCCAATGCGAAAAATGTGCGAGAATTTTAGCATGTTTGAGTTTGGTTTTTCTCTTTCTGTGTGTGTGTGTGTAAGTCTGTGTTTATTCATTGTGTACGTGTGTGTGTGTGCATGTGTGTGTTTGTGTTTGTTATTAACATTTTTGCCATAGCTTTAGTCGATTTTAATTTCATTGACAATTTATGCATGTAAATGCAATTTAATTTTGTATGCTGAGCACAAAATGCGTTTGCGATTTAACTCTGAGCCTCATAAATTAATTTTTTCCCATTTTTTTTCCTCTTTATAATGGGGTTAATCTTGGATTATGTCGGCGTTCTTTGTTTTTTGTACGCTTTCTATAAATATTTAAGTTTGCATTGTTTACTAAGTGTTTAAGTAGTGATGGTTGTGTTTGAAGCTCTAGCAATTCTTTATTTGAGGTTGCAGCAGATTTTAGTTAGAAAAATGTAATGTTTTTAAAATTTAGCCTTCCAAAGTTGGGAACTCGAAAATAAGTTGTAATATTTATTGATTCAAGACTTTGGAATTCGTTGATAAAGTTTGTATGGCAGTTGGCAAATTTCAAAGAGTATTAATTTTCTTTTGAGTTGAAAAAATAACTCTTAAATTAAGAACGGCACGATTGATTATTATTCGGTGGAGATATTTAATGTTGATGGAATATTTTTTTTATTTGTGCTTTTTGTTTTCTTTTGAGTGCTTGTAGCTCTTAGACAAGGCTTAAGAGTAAGCAAAATTGATGCAGAGATTCGAAAAGAAGTGAAAGATTTCGCCAAGGAGGTTAGTTTCTCATAAAGTAAATAAGTTCTGCATAATTCCACACCATCTTCAAGAGGTCATATTCTTTGATTACTCATATAGTTCAGGAACCCAACCATCCTAAGTTTTAGCATTTCGATTGTCTGTCAGCCCTTAAAGAAGAGATCCATAAAAATGTATTCCAAAAATATCTCTAAAAAAAAACTAATTTTCTTCTACTTTGTATAAAATGATGCCCCTTCAGAAATTCTCATTGAGGCTAAAAATACTAACAAAAGCAAACGTTTTACATGCTTGTCTTATTGTTTAAATCAAATGAGTTTTCCAATAACTGCAATTCTAAGTCAAGAGCTTATTTTCTATTCTCTTAGTAGAAATGTCTTTGCTTCAAATTAGGTCCAAGTGTATAGAAATGTGTGAAATCTTGAAAAATCAACACAAAATTTGTGTTTCTATTCATTCTTATATTTTACATTATGCAAAAAGTAAATGTTTCTGCCCGATTGCCACTTGAGAGCGAAAATAACGAAATAGACACGAAAAAAAAAAATGTTGCCTACTTTTGTGCACACTTAAAAAGAACAAGTCTTATTTAAACTTGGCACAGCAAATCTAACATTGATTAACAGCAAATATTTAAGCGAAATATTTTATGCATTGCTGTTTGTTGTTGCTTGTTATTGTTGTTTTCTTATATTTCTTCATTTTTTGTTGTAACAATTGCAACAGTTTATTTGCTGTCCTCAATACTGTTCATTGGCAGCGGCGGCAGCAATCATCAGGCGGCAAACAATAGTGCACGCTCAGCTTCTGTCAATATGTGTGTGTGTGTGTGTGTGTTCGTCGAACTGTGCGCCTGAAATATCCTGTTTCCGTTGTACATTTCCAGACACACACACACACACACATACACATAGTTGCAAACAAACAAAACAATTCAGCAAACCGCAACGACAAGTGGTCAACTATTGTTGTTATTGCTGAAGTTGTATGCGAGTTGCATTCATTGTTGTTGTAGTTTGTTCACTGTTGTTTAATGGCCATGGCCAGTGTTGTCACCCAGCGCTAAAGTTACAGTTATGTTGCCGTTGCACTAGTGGGAAATCATTTTTATATAAATATGATGATGACGATGATGATTATGATGATGACTATAATGTTGACGGCGCTGTGAGTGCGAACATTTTGTGTGAATATCCTGCGTGGCTCATGATTATTTATGTATAAAGTGGAAATTAAAATTAAATCGACTGTAAAGAAGTAAAACAAATACATTAAAAAAAATGAAAATAACCGCTATCTTCGGCAACGGTACGTTTGGAAACCGCTTTAAAAAATTACTGTTATGTCAATGCGCTTTTTATAGACACATGATGAGGACTGCGACACAAAGATATAAAAGCATATTGCTTTGATCGAAACAGAAGGACAGACTAGAAATTTTGCGTTTTAAACAATGACATTGAAAGGCGACAATGATATAAGCTTATGTTAAAGGAAGGCTCATGCAACATGCGACAGTTTTTTATAAAAAGTGGAAATAAAGTTCAAGAGTTAGACTACCTTATGTCCTAGGTGGCTCATGTGATATGAGACTACACACAAATGTGTTCGAAATAATAACAAATATAATTCGGCCTATAATGTTGATAACTTTTTTTTTTAATTATATACCATTTAAAAATAATCATATTCATTTAATTATATGTACATATAATTTATGTATGAGTTTGAAATATACTCAAGGACAGAATTTTTGAACATAACTGTACATAGGTAGGTTGGTCCAAAGGCCGAGATTTTTTGTCCTTCTATTACCAATTTTTTTGTCCTTCTATTACCAACGTTGGAGAGGTTTTGTAAACCTGAAGATTGGAAATGGCTAACATTTTCAAAGCCAAGCTGTCAAATCCATGATCTATTAAGAAGATATCGGTTAATTTGATATCAGGAATATCGTTTAGTGTGTTTGAAGATGTAAGAACCAAGAGTTCTCTGTCTTATATAAGCCAGAACGGGACAATTGCAAGAACAACAGCATCTTTCTCTGCCTCTCAGCATATAGGTCAGTGCCCCTTATTCATTGCTATTAAGTAGCTTTCCAGTGGTCTGGTTATCAGAACGCCTGATCGATTATATCTAATTTCCGGTCATATAGCACTGAAGGTCTTAGCACACATGTCTTTCTACCACAGTAGGTAAGCAACTTCTGCACACTCGTTGCACTTCCTTATGATTCCATTTTAGTTTTTAAATCATAGAATTATTTAGTTGACATAGTTTGGTTTTTGCTTTTCCTTTTTAGAAAATTTGCTCATTCCTCAAAACTGGCACGCCCTTCACTTTTGTGTATTAGTTGTTGGTGCTTCTACTTCTTTTGTGACATAGTTAATATACTCTTTTTTCAAGTGTATAAAGTTAAATAAATTATCATATGATATAAAAAAAAAAGTATGTATTGAGGACAACTCATCTGCGCTCGTACAACTTGTCGTATGAGTATTTTTATTATATTTGCAGTCATTTCCGCAAACTTTTTTGAAAAAAAATTGTGAATAAAATTAACCATTTTATTAAGCTTTTTAATGCAATTAAATGTTGCGAAAGTGGTTTGAAAAATTGTGTCATAAACTATTTACAAACTTTACCTCTTAACTTTTCGACCTCTCTCTCTCTCTCCTTCGCTCTCTTTCACACACACCGCCACATGACATGACAGCATTGTTTGAGGTTTTACTGACTTGTCAAAGTTGAAATGTTATATTTTTTTCATACCGTCTTGTTGTTGTTTTTGTTGTTTGCTTGTGTAAAGTGGCGCGTTAATCGATCGATGGATTGGCTTAAAAGTTGCCAACATGCTGATCATCAATGCCGCTGCCTTTGTTGCGCTGCTTGCCACTTGTTCAGGCGCCATTTAACTTTGCCGATTTGCATGTGAGCGCTGTACAGAAAAAAGAAGGAGTGCTGTCGGCCGCAGCTGCCAACGCCAATAACCTCTGCTTGCCTTACTGTGGGTTACGC
This sequence comes from Phortica magna, assembly GCA_037044515.1. Taxonomy (NCBI): domain Eukaryota; kingdom Metazoa; phylum Arthropoda; class Insecta; order Diptera; family Drosophilidae; genus Phortica; species Phortica magna. The sequence goes on from JBAMBP010001270.1 coordinate 140,224, forward strand.
TTTGTTGTTGTTTGTTTGTTGATTGTTGTTGCAGCTGCCATTGCAGCGTTGAAGTGCTGCCGTGCCACAAACGAGTAATTGTTGGTTTTTTGCATTTTTTCCTGCAATAACTTTATTGGTGTGTGTCGTCTGTCTGTCTGTCTGCCCATTCATACAGCGTTCATGCATGCTTACCTCATAGCTAGTCGGTTCGCTTCTTCTGTTTTTTGCTGTTGCTGCTAGACAGGCAGAACGACGGACCAAAGGACCGCCTTGACTAAAACCCTTTTAATGGACCGAACTTGAAAATGCACTTTGTATTGACATGCAAAGTTGTTGCGAAGGTAAAGAAAGCGTCGACCATTGTTTGTTGCTTTTGATGCATTTCCGTTGCATTGTTAAAGCTACTCCTTGCTGACTTGAAGCTAAAAAACAGCAGACTTTAATATAAGACTTCCACGCATATGCTTTAAAATTGATTGGCCTTAAAAAATGCCCACAAACTAACGTTTGACATCGTCTGTCCGTCCGTCCGTTTGTCGGTTCGTTCGCATTGTCAAAACAAAGCGACAGCTGTCAGTTGTTTGCGTGGATTTTGTCGTGCTTTCAATTCTTTTTTTTTTCCCTCTTCGTTTTGTTGTTGTTTTGTTTAATGCATTTTATTGTTATTGTTATTTCACTTGTTTTGTTGTGTGCACATGTGTGTAAAAACAGTTTACGTCAAAGCACGTGCACAATGGCAATTCTCTCTCGCTCTCTTTTACACAATACGCTCTGCATTGCTTTGACGCGCTCTGCATTGCAAGTTCTGTGCGTTGTCTCTCTCGCTGCTTATTGCTCTCTCTTAGTACAACTCTTTCCTAAGTGTGCGCTGCTCTGCAGCCTGGAAGCAACGAAAGTCACTTTGAAGCACTTGCGCTCAGTTATCATTGGTGTTGCTGTTGTTTTCCCCTTTTAAGCACTTGACGCTCATTTGTGCTATGCTAGTAAAGCTCAGCGCTCTGCACGTTTCTTTCATTCGTGTTTATGCTGCCGTCTGCTGAACGCTTCAGTTGACGCAAGGTCGTCAAAGCTGAAACGTGCATGTCTTCTGTCTTTTAAATATGTATTTTATTGCATATACAAAAAAATCAAATAAAATATATAAAAAAGGCTTACGAAACACTTGAAAAATGAGCCAACCAACATTTGTTTTTAGAGCTTTGTCACATTTTATCACATCATGTGTCATATACATATATATTCATGGCTCAATGTTCTTTCGAGTATTTGTATTTTTATATTTATAGATTTTTATTTTCCTATGCATTTAAATTTAACTTGTGTTATATTGACACACATATACACACAGAATTGTGTGTTTCACCTTCATAGCACAATGACTTTGCTGAGTAGGGCATTGTGACACACACACACATACATAGAGACGCATGTATGTGAGTCATCTCGGCTTAGCTTGTTTGTCTGTCTGTGTCTCGATGCCGTTGCCTTTGCTTAGGCTAACTGACTGGGCGTCGTCAGACTCATTATTTCTAGGGTCATCATTTGACTGTGATTTATATGCGTATCCTGCATACATGTCTCTATGCTTGTATGTGTGTTTGTGTGTGTGTACTGTTTGTAGTGTTGCCAATGGGCGGGGTAAGGAAATGGCTAGCATTTTTGTGCAAATCGTTTTGATATATGCATGAGCATTGAAGATTTGCCTTGTTGAGAAATCAACATCAAGCCGTCGTCATCGCATATTTTGTCTACATTTGTCAAATTTATTGATGATGATTTAAGGATATTTTTTTATTGAAGATATTTGCATATTTTTGTAAATGTTAAGCTTTAATTTTATTAGAATTTTTATATCCTGTATTTGTTTCAGTGTTAATGTTGGGAGATATAAACCCTTGAAATTATTTTTATGAAACTTTTAAAAAACTCCATATAATAATCTAATCTGATGCCATTCTGAGAAAAATTGTCAGTAAATAACAGATATATCTCGTAAACTAGAAGAGCTAGAGTGTCCAAGGTAAACAAAAATTAATTCTATTTGTGTGGGAACAAAAATAGAATCCCCAGAAGGAGGAGAGTAAAACAGTATTTTATTAAAAAGTATTTTGTCACAACTCTAGTAAAACAGACACCTTACAAAATGTATAGATATATTTTTTATTAGGAGGACAAAATAAATCGATCCATATCCAGATGGGAGACGCAGTAAGCTCAGGATATTAATTATAAAAGTGGTAAGCTCGTGAACTTTAAGAGTCACAAACCTGTCATTTCGTATACAAGTTCGGCAAATATATTGACAAAATACCCCCTCCCCCATTTTGTTCTTTTCATTTCAATCGGTATTGAAATGAAATTGGTTAGAAAACCCCACTGATTGATTACTAGAAAACGGACACTTTTGCCAAAAGGGTAGAATACTATTCGAAAAAATCGATATATAAAGCTTTTCACTTTGGGATAACATCCAAAATACCTTCAAATACCTTAGATCTCATGTTAATATACTCAAGAGGCAGAAAGATCGACCGTCGCCGACGCAATCTGTGTCACAAACAATGGTATCTAAAAAAGAGTATGCTTGGATCTTTAAGTTCTACCGACCAATAAAATAAAAAAATAATTGGAAAAATGATGGAGATGGCTTGAGAAAAGGTGTTCGAAGATGCCGATGTAAAGTTTTTTGTGATTGGAAAAATAACCAGGAATTCAGAATATGCATGCTCAATTTTTGGTTTTACTTCTGCCAAACAAATGAGAGATATCTATGGCTTTTGTACTGGCGTGGCTGTAACACCCCCATTGTCCTTACTTTACAATGTGCTTTTACAAACAACATAACAACAAATTTCATGTCATGCCAACTTCAACGTTACAACACATGCTCAGCTTCAGACTTGTGGACTAATTTGAACTCACGTTGCTATCAAAACTCGTTACAATTTCTCCTTATTTGTTGGCTATTTTGTTTTGTTCGCCATTTTATTTATTTTCATTTGTTCGTTATGCTTTTTCGCCGAGTTTCTTTTGTCTTTTGTTGACCAAACTTCTTGCGTTGTTGTTGTTGTTGCTTTGTATCTCAATCTTTGCTTGTTTGGCTTTGGCTTTGGTTTTATTGCCGCTCGGTCGGTAAATTTAGCTCGCTTATTGTATTTTTACACAGTGCTTCAGTACTTGGTTTGGTTGGCATTGTGCTGTGCTGTGTTGTTGTTGTTGTTGTTGTTGTTTTTCGGGCTAATTAAAAGAATTTGTTACCTTAAACATTTTGTCGCCATCGTCGTTGTTGTTGTTTTTGTTGTTGTTGTCGTTGCCATTTGTGCTTTTGCTTGTGGTTTGGTTTGGTCGTCGACGACAACAGTCGCGTCTGTTGCATAACTTCCGGTAAAAATTTGCTAAAAACGTTTACCTGTTTTCATGCTACCTTCCGTCCGTCTTTCAGTCCGTCCGTTCGTTCATGCTACTCTTGGCTTTGCCTTCTTTAGTCGTATTTGACAATGGCGCATGAAAAGTGCTTTGACGCTAACGTTGCTTTCGCCTTCAACCCCTGCTGCTGCTACTGGTGCTCCTTCTGCCATTGCTGGTCCTGCTGTTGGCACATTTTTATAGTGTCGTCGGTTACTGCTTCAAGTACTGAAGTTGTTGTTGCTGTTGTTGTTGTTTGTTTTGTGTTTTGATTCTGTTCGGTTTTAGTTACTTTTGCCAATCAACAACATCATTATCATGTTGCCGTTGCCGTTGCCCTCATCATCATTATCATTATCAGCATACCTTGCTGCAAAACTATATTTAGTTGTTGGCCAAAGTCGTCTTTTATTGGCATTGTTTGGTTGGCATTACTGCGCGTGTTGCCGCTAATTGAAAATGAAGTTTAATCGCATAATTTGTTGTGTCCGTTTGGTTCGGTTTGGTTTGGTTTGTGGTGTTGGTATTGCTTTTATTTTTTCCATTATTGTATTATTATTTGTTTGGCTTAATTATGAACGTCATCATCATCATTATTGGCAGCGAGTCATAATTTTACGCGTTTTCGGCTTCATTGTGGTCAATTTTGAATGAGGTCGCCGCCATTTGTTGTTGCCTGTCCTCCTGGCTGTCCTGTGCTGCCGCATATTTCAAGTGCTTTGCTTTGCTTGCTGCCTTCTGCTTTTGCTAACTAAATAAAATGAGCGAATGCCCCGCGGTGTAAGTGTTGATGATGGCGATGGTGATGAGGATGGGTAAATCAGTGAGTGCCTTCATTGACGCAAAGTTATTTGCTTTGCTTTGCTTTGTTATCTCAACGGCGGCGGCGGCCGACTGACTGAGCGCTGAGCCTGTGCCGACTGAGCTGAACTGAGCGAAGGAAGTGCTCAACTCGACTCGACTGCTTCAAATGTTTCGTGGCAATGGCGGCGGTTTAAGACCATTCATATTCTAACCACAAGGCTTCCTCGTAGGATTTTTTTTTTTTTTTTATATACTTCATCCGCGCTTGCTTCCTGTTGATGATAATGACGATGATGAAGTTGTTGTTGGTGTTGGTTTCATGCTTAATGCATTTCATGGATTTATTTCATTAAAATTCGTTTCGTTTGGCTTTGCTTTGTTGTATTCTTCTTCTACTTTTTTTCATGCCACAAATGTTTGCTGCTGTTGTTGTTGTTGCTGCTGTATTCCTGTTTCATTTTAATAGCTTTATCATCAGGTTTTTCCGTTTTCAGTGCTATTTTTTTTTCTCTCCGCTGCTTTTCTTCTACGTCGACATTCTTTTCCAGTTGGTTTTGTGCTGTTTATATAATACAGTCCCTCCACCACCCAGCCTCCCCACACTTACTACGAGCCATGTAGTTGTGTGGATAGCAAGAGCACTTAACATTTTTGTTTGTTTGCTCGCTGGCCTAGAAAATTTTCACAAATTTGCATAAAGTGTTTTTCGAAGAAAAATATATATATATATATATATATAAATATTAATATTAATAATAATAATACAACAACAACAACAAAATAAAAGCCGTTTAATGCAAAGCAAAGTAGAAGAAGAAGTAGAAGTAGAAAAGAAGCTGTTTTGTGTCTTGAAATAAACATTTTAAATTGTTTGCGTTAATGATGAATCATGAAAGCTGTTTTGCTTTTGCTTTGATGATTATGAATATAATAATAATGAAGTGTGTCAACACTTAACAAATAATAACAACAACAAACCATAGTTGACGCCTACAATATGACATGTACAGTGGCAGAGAGCAAAATTGAGTAAGTGTTAGTCACTTTCTTACATTTTGCTCAATTGTACGAAAACAATTGGGTAAAAAATTGCCAAATAATTAACCAAGATTCCTAGTACCCTAAGGTCCAAAATCTTCAAAGCAAGCATAGCGATAAAGTGCATGGAAGAGATATGAAAAATCTAAGCTTGAGGCAACCCACACTTACTTAATTTTCCAAGTATTGATTATTTTTCGATAAACATTTTTATTATTTATTTAATTCAAAGAACTTAATTGTTTAAAATGTTTTTCGCACTTTTGAGCGTCTTTTTAACCAAATTACGTAAATAATAAAACGAAATATTGTCGTACTCAAGCTTTACGGGATTCCAAAGTTTCTCTTTCGTATGGGATCGTCTTTATGATTTCGGAGCTTTATTCTAAAGATTGAACAACTATTGTTGATCGGATTGAGGTCCAGGCTCTCTGCTTACTACTCCATTCATTGTCGCTCTTGCTACCCCTACGAGTTTTTAAAAATAAGAGTAGATTATTTGAGAAAAAAGATTTCCTCTCCAAAAAAATCGGATGCATGATTGAGGCTAACAAGTTGTGACTTGAGCAAACGTAAGAAAGTGAGTAACATTTACGCAATTTTGCTCGCCACTGTATACAACTTTCTATAAACGGTATTATTTTGCGCTTGACTTATTTATTGACTTGGCTTTGCTTTGGTTTGCTTGCATGGAATACCATTTGCTTTTGACAGTTAATCAACATTTGATTTTGATTTGTATAAAGCAATTTAATTGCTTTGCTTTGCGGCACACACAAACACACGCAACTTGCATACAAATAATTTATTTTTTATAGCATACAACAAGGCTTGACTTGTTCGAAGGCCTCATTGTCCTCATCGTCAAGTAGACAATATCAAAATTTATTTGCTATTTTTTGTTAAACTTGTGCCTTCGTTTTGTGCTTCATTTTGTTGCTGCTTTGTTTTTGTTTTTTTCTTTAATGCCAAAAGTTAATATTTCTTTGGGTAATAATGCTAACTTGGTTTTGATGAACCAAAAAATATATAAAATATGCGAATTTGGTGTAACATCTGCGCTTTATGTGCCGCCGCTGCTGTCATCGATGTTTGCTGCCAGAGCAGCCGTTGACTTTTTAACGTCTTTCAAAAAATGAGTATGCGTACAACTTTGAATGCTTTGCTGTTCATTCGTTCGTTCATCATCGTCGTCTTCGTCATCAACAACATTCACATTCAAGTCGCCTTTGACGACGACCGACATGCCCAGCTGCAACATACATAAAAATAAAAATATTGTATTGACGCATAGAACCACAGACGACAGACGACGACAGACGTTCATCGATGAGCACAAATATGTCGAAAAGAAACCAAGCAAAAAAAAATAAACTCAAATATATTTTCTTTCATAATATTTTGTCTGTAAAAAAGTTCTGTTTTCTGTTTTCACAGACATTATGCAATTATGTGTAGAACGTATGAGTGATATTTTATTGAATTGATTCTTTTTTTTTTCTTTGCTTTCTTCGTTTGCTTCGTTCAGCATTTTTTTTTTTTTTGCGAAATGTGACATTTGAAGTTGAAGTCATTTTCTGTTTATTGCAACGATTTCTGTTGGTTATTTTTCAAGAAGCTAATTAAATGTGTTTTCTTGAAAGAACATACAGAAAAGCTGCTTTTAAAATTGAAGTATTTTCAATGTTTTGCCACAATTCGTCTATGAAATGCTTTAAGATACAAGTTGTCTCAATCTATATAGCATAGAAGATGGGATATTGAGATATTTAAATAGAGAAATATAGAAGTATAAATAAAAAGAGGATGAATACATATTATATTATACTATGGTAGAGATAAAGAAGTCGACGGCTCTATTCTGGGAACTCTATTATGCATTATTAATGGGGTCATTCTATTCAATGACGTATAAATTGGTTGAAAGTCGTATTCTTGACAGTTGCTTTTTCTCTATTAGCAAACAGCTTTTAAATAACTATAATTTTGATCACTTTGCGGCTTAACGTGTCAAAACGCATTAGGATTGATAGAAACAATAGAATTTGGAATAGAAAGTAGCAGCAGTGACTGGAATATGAAACCTATGAGGTTTTCTGCCACCGAAACTATTAAAAGCACTTTAATAATGTTTCATATAGAGTTGCCAGAAAAGTGGCTTTAGTGTCATAGAAATGAAAATGTGTAGAGATGAAGAAATATAGTGATGTAGAGATATCTCTACGAAATGTAAATATATAGAGGTAAAATTTATAGATATACAGATATAGAGATTTAATCAATAATTATAAAAGTATAAATGTCTAGACAATGATTGTGTGTTATAGATTTAGAGTTATAGAGATATAAAGGTGTAGAGACATAGATATAAAGTAGAGATATGGAAAGCTTAAGATGTACAAGAATATACAGATATGGAGATCAAATTAATTATAATACAATTATAGAAGTACAGAGTTGAAAAGGAATAGAGACAATGATGAATTTGGATGAAAAGTTCAAGTTGCTATTTTAGACAATTTCAATTCAACATAAACAAAAACCAAAATACCTTACAGTCGTCGAGACAGACAGACAGACAGTCAAGTGGATAGCAAGAGGCGACGTCGCTCTAATGAGTCAAGTCAAGTCAGTGCTGGCAGCCAGACGGCTTAAGTAGCAGCATCATGTTGCAGCAAAAACAAATCAACAAAAAACAGAAGAAGAAGAAGAAGAGGAAAAAAAATCAACAACAAGAATAACTAAAATTAAATTTGCTGCTGTGCTGCTTTAGTCTGCTTAGAGTAGTTGTGCGTTGGGCAACATTTGTTTCGATATTACGTATACGCCACGTGTGCGTTGGCTAAAGCAGATGTGTCGTTCGTTCGTACGTTCGGTCTATAAGTGTGTGACTGTGTTTTTGTGCGTGTGTGTGTGTGTGCGTGTGTGTGGTTGCGCATTGCGTACAGGTGTTTTTGTTTCAATTGCTGATGTTTTTACTGCTTTGCTTTTTTGCTTTACAAGTATTACTAAAGTAAATCTAAGAAAAGTCAAGTTTGCTAATACTTTCAGTTCACTCAACTTTGAGATTATGTGTGTTAGCTTGTGTACGGCCAAATGAGTCTAGACTCGCATATCAAGTCCATAATGTATGCACACGTTATGCTATGAACGGCAAGTGCTTTAAGTTTATAAAGCAAAGTTTGTTTTCAAGCCATGTGCTTATTTCATACAATCATGTCGTTGGGTCGACATATAGCCTGAAGATATGTTGAAACCCATATGTGTTTTTATCGTTTTTTCACTCGTGTTGTTTTGTAAAATCATCATCAAAGCTAACAACAACAACAACAGCAACAGCAAATGACTTCAAACAGTTGCAATTATTTAATGAGCAGCAAACAAACAAACAAATACATAAATGCTGCCAAAAAGGACGCAACATGGACAGAGAAACACATGTTTGTCTCTTTGCTTTGGTTGTAGCAATTTTTACTTTATCAGACATTTCCTGCGGCGCACTGATGAGCGCAAAAAGTAAGCGGGTGTGAGGAGAAAGAGAAAAAAAAAAAAATAGCAAAACTTTTCATTATCGGAAGTCGTTAACGCTTTTACAAATACACACATATACTTTTACACAGACACACACACACACATGTGCAGCGAAATGTTATAAGTAATTTTTTTTTAACACTCAAACATGTTTGTTTGTAATTGTGTATACATAAGTATGTGTGTTTGTGTGCTTGTGTCTTGTAGCATTAATGAGGACACTCTCACTCATAGATACAGAGTTATGTGACGGTCGTAGATACTTGCAGATGATGCTCGCAGTAACAAGCTTCACTTATGTCTGTCATGTCTGCCACTCACTTGCATGTGTTTTGTTTTCTATATGTATTTAACTTGATACATGTGTGTGTGTGTGTGTGTGTGTGCGTGTGATTTGTTTGTTTTGTTGTTTGTCTTATTTGTGGCACTGTTTGTGCGTGTTGGTAAGGGCGCTTGGGTTCGGTTCGGTTGTTTCAGTCATAACTATGCCCTTTCTTTAACTCAATCTTCAGCTTGTATTAGTTTGAATTTATGCGCTTGGTGTTGGTTGTGTATGTGTGTGTGTGTTGTTGTTGTTGTTTGCATTAATACACTACTTTGTAATTTGAAAATTAATTAATTGAAATGCCCAAAGCAACTACGTCGACGCCAATGCTTTGCTCCAGGCACACACACACACACTGACATACATTTGTATATACATAAGTACATATGTGTGTGTTTGTTTATACACACTCATACTCTCAAGGCTTTGTCACACCCTCATATTAATTCACTCTTAATCCCGTGCACATGTTTTCTGTCTTTGCGCCTCATTTATTTCGCCGTCTCTCTGTCCGCCTGTCTTGACTGACTTCCTCTGTACTTGGCTTGCTGTTTCCCTTTAGAACATATCGGCGTAGAGCTTATCATTTCTTTCAGTCATCTTCAAACATCAGCCGCCTTTAATGCCGCCCTCAAAATACGCCAACACATGCTTTCTCTTTCATTCATTGCTTGCAATATATGTTTATGTTTTGTATAATCTACAAATATTACGCTAATGCGTCCTTGAATGCCCTGCCCTTATGCGGTGCCTTCTCTCTCACTCACTTACCAATTGCACTTAGTGTTTGAGTATTGCGTGCTTTTAGGCTTATCGTTAAACTGGTTTATTAATTTGGCTTTTGCTTGTGCTGCCGTTGCTGTTGCCCTACGCCGCATTTCACGCTGTTCTACACAAACACACACACACACACACACACACACATACATCAACAAATTGAAATGTCCGCAAGTGTGTGTGCTTTAGAATTTAACACCTTTGCTCAAATTGCCGTCATTAATGCCTCGTCCGCCACAAAATTACCTTGCCTGCTTGCCTGCCAAGCGGAGCATGCATATTTGCGGCCTCGTTCGTCTAACGCTTAGAGCAGCAGCATGGCCTTATTACATGACGCGTTGCAATTCCTGCTATAAAATTGACAGGCAATTTTTGTTTGACATTAAGTGAAATGTTGAAAGTGGGTTTGTTCTTTTTGTCATACCTCACCCCGCCGATCGACCGACAGACACTTGTATAATACACATTTGCAACTTCAAATTCAACTCAAGTTGCACTTTGGCATAACGTACTTGATTAAACATTTCAAATAGTTGCATTTGCCTAAGAGCAATTGAAAGTTTGCTTTGACTCTTGAAATGCTCAATTTTCTTTTTCGCATTTCTTTTGCTTGCTGCTTCTTCTTTTCGTTTTGCGCTCGCACATTTTTCATATTTTTTGACACTTCATGGCACAATAAAAGCGCCGCCGCAAAGTATGCAGCATGAAAATGAAAATGAAAAAAATGGCAAAAAAATGGGTTTTGTTGGAAAAATAAAAGGCGAAATATTTTCCATCAATCAATTTCATGCTGCTTGAAGTTGTAAAACTTCTTAAATTCATGTTATGCGCGCTGAGTTTTTTTTTTCACTTTTTTATTATTTTCTTTTTTTTCTTTTAATTTTTTATATTTTTGTATATTTTTTTTTTTTGTTTCATGGTTTGCTGTTTTTATTGCACGCTGCTGATTTCTTTATGCATTATCCTTGCGCGCTTTGCTACCTTCGTCTACACTTGCTATACAGCGCCCCTCGCCCACGCGCTGCAACGCATATGACTTTTAGTAAATTTTGCTTGGCTCCTCTGCTTGCTGGCTTGCTGGCTGGCTGGCTTGCTTTTTGGCATTGCTAAAAGCTGAAGTCATGGAAGCATAAACTCATTTTTAAGTTTTTCTCGTTACGTTTCGTTAGCTGCTTTTCATTTTTTTTTTGCCTTTTTATTCTTTTCTTTTATTACAAGTCTCTCAGTCAGTGAGTCAGTCATTTGGTCGTACGAAGCTTCTACTGACCGTTTTGTATGTTGGCACATACTTGACTTGACTGCCTTGACTTGACTTGACTTTTAGCTTGCTACCTTCCACTAAAGACACTTTTGCTTAACTACTAGTAGTGTATTTTTTTTTCTATAATGGCTTTGCCGCTGTACGTTGTCATCATCGTGATAATCTTAATCATCGTTGTGAACTGTCGCCTATAATGATTTATCACACTGCCAAGCAAAGCAGCAGAGGCAGAAAAAAGGACACGCTGCTTTCGATAACGTTCTGACAACGTTGGCTGGCAGCGCAACAACAACAACAAGCACAACAAAGACGCGCTGAGCCCAATTAACATTTTGAAATTTCTCGCGACTTGACATCATTTTTATGTCCTATTTTTTCTAACATTTTCTTCATCGTTTTTTTATACTTAGAATTTCTTCGCTTTTATACGTGTTGTGTTTGGTTTATAATTTCCACTTGAAGCGCAAAATGTGCTAATTTAATCTTGTGCAATATTATTATATATATTTTTCATTTCTACACTTATTCCTTCTGCCAATGATTTGCCAGTTGAGTCGTCAACGACGACAACGACAACAACAACAACAACATCACCATCAGCAACGTGATCGACATCGACAGGATTATGCGCTTGAGTAAATTTTGTATGCCTCCCAATTGTATTTAATGTGCATACCTTGCACAATCTGTGCTCGTCGTTGTCGTTGACTGACTGACTTGTCGCTTTGCTTTTTAGTGGGTTAAAGGTCACAGAGCGCGCGCGTGTATTTGTTCTAGTTTGTTGTATCGAAAAAAAAAAAAAAAATGAAATTGTAAAAAGATTTTTACCAAATAATCGCGCACATTTTTGCAGGCTTTGCTTTATTTTTTGCTTCTACTTCACTGTGCCGTGCCGTTTTGTGCCATGGCATGTTCTCTCATGAGTATAAAATATATACGCAAACACAGTTTTCACAGTCAGCGCGCAAAGTAATCGCGTTAAAGTCATAAAGATAAATAAATCCCCTACACATGACTACATGAGAACCCGGAAAAAAAAATAGGAAAATAAAGCCAAAGCCGTCGACGTTTATCAGCGTGCAAGAGGGCGTAAAATAAAAAAAAAAAAATCTTTTTTTCTTTTTAAAGAATATTTTCAAACATTACATACGATGTCCTTAACCCTCAAAATCTGATTCGATTTTTTTCATCGTTGAGTTTTGTGATTTTTACATTACGCATAAGCAACGTTCGTTTTGTCAGCTTTGTTATTGACTATTGGCTGTCGACAACGAGTCAAGGAGGGTGGGAGGGTTGATAAGGTGCCAACCTAAACCAAAGCAACCAACGCTTCAATGCGATTCGACTGACTTGACTGACTGACTGCCAACGTTTATTTTCAGTACAAATGTAGCGGAAGCAATTTCATAAAATTATATCATCAAAATTTTGCACAATTCCTCTTAAGACATTCTTAGACAGCTGTTTATGCATGATGTGTGTTTGTGTGTGTGTCATAATCAAATCAATTATGTTCAATTTAAAATTTGTTGTGTATTTGTTTAGAAAATAATTTACTACGCTTAATTTTTGTAGACAACAAAGCGAACGTTTGCAAATTGTATGACTGCCTACATTTTGTCGTCTTTCATATGGTAAACTAACAAGGACAACGATGCAATGCGTGTGTGTGTGTGTGCTTGTGTGTTGGCATTATTTTGTAAATCTTCAAACAATTTACTTCAAAACAGAATGTAACTCAAGTCATTGTTGGTTATTATTTACTTATAAACATAATTATACAAAATACAAGCATAGATAATAAATACTTGCTATAATCATACCAACGCACACTTGCGCATACATACAACATTTGCTGTTGATATTTGGCCATGTTTGAGTTTATTTATAGCACTTCGCTTCATGTTTAGAGGTTTAATATAAATAATTATCATCATCATCGTCCTCGTTGTCGTTGTCGTCGTCATGTAGAAAAGCAGACAGGCACAGCAACAGCATCAGGTTCAGCTCAGGCACATTTTGATGATATAAGAGCTGTTATGCTGTTCATATCTGACATGGCATAATTTTCAACTTGTTATTATTGTCTTATTCATGTTGTTATTGTTATTGCTATTGCTTACACTCGCTGCCACTCACACTTTCTCTATCTCTTTGATTGCATGTGAAAGTCGTCAGAAGTGGCACATTTGTGCTCGAGTGGCGTATAAATCAATTGCTTTGAGTTGACTGAGCGAATGCACATGTTTTCCCAAACATACTAACGCACATTTTAAGATCATTTAATTGAATGTGCTAAGCTGATTATTGGAGCATATCAATAGAGCTTTAAAAAGCGTTCCTCTTTATTTTTTTAACTTGCTTTAAATGACTAATTGAGTTAAGCTTAAAGTTTGTTGAGCCTAGAATTTAACAGAGTAGCAACAAATTGAATCAAAGTCAATTTAAATCTGTCGCAATGAATTTCTTATTGATGGATTTGTTCTCATAAAAATGCAGCTGTTTTTATTAAAAAAAACAGCCAAAAAGTATGCTACAAAAAAAGCACTGAACTGTATAATACTAAAATGTAGCATAATTTTAGGGTTTTGGTTGTTTAAAACGTTTAAAGTTCATTTAAACAGGTTTTGTTCGAATAAATAATGAAATGTGTAGATATTTGGGTCTCTGAGCAGCATGAGTAATATTGTTGAACTTTTAAAATATTTGCAAAACTTTCTAAGGCTGTCTTGCTTTGATAGGTTTTGTTTCAGTCGCTGCTTTGCCTTACATATCAAAAACATGCCAACAAAATTTCAACACTTCACTTGCAGCATTGATTCGCTGCGGCAAACAAATCATTTTATAAAACTTTGCTTTGAACAAACAATTAGTAACTCATTTCAACTGAACTGTTAAATTAGACTTATCAACGTTCATGCATGCATACAAGTTGTGGTAGGCTGGCTGACACACTGCTTCTCTGTCTGCCTGCCTAGCGGGCATATATGTATGTATGCATGTATGTAGATAGGTAAGCCAATGCTGTATTGAACTACGACTTAAGATACAAAAGTGACCAAAAAAAAAAAGACTAGAAACTTTTTGTTTTTGATAGTTTTTCGGGCTGCCATTGGCAGTGCTGCGATAAGCGCAACGATTTGATGCTACGCTCATAGACATAGTAAGCGTGTTGGGCATAGACGCTTCGATTTGAAAAAGGTTTAAGTGATTAAGACCATGTGTGTGTGTATGTGTGTGTGTGTGTGTATATATCTACAACACTGTTTTGCGTTTTGTATGCAAGCAAAATGTTTAAGTTGGCAGGTGTTTTGCTCACCTGTGTGCAGTTTGTCTGTCTGTGTGTGTGTGTGTGTGTGTGTGATGATTTTTCGTAGCTGCTTTGAATTGTCGGCCATTTGTTTATACTCATGCCATCAGTCGGTCGAACCAACCGAACAACTGAGTGAACATTTAAGTTTTTGGCATGTCTGTTGCTGTTGCTGCTGCTGTTGTTGCTTCGTCTGCTGCAATTCTGAGCATTCTGCTCAAAGCATCCAAAATACGAATTTGCAATTCCAAACGAGTTCCAATTGATTAAGTTTCTGGTTAATGGATTGTTTACATATTTCGCAAGCAACAGTACAGTTAAATGGACTCCTCGACCACAACGCTTGGCACGTTGTTGTCTGATGCCAAGTACCTGGAGAGTTGTTTTGCGTATTGAAACCAAGCAATTTTCATGTTTTATAACTTTGTGTGTGCAATGCTTGAAGTTGTTTACTGTTTTTGTCTGCCTGACTACCTGTGTGTGTGTGTGTGTGTGTGTGGCATTACTTTAGTTGCAGTTTATGCAGTTGCACACCTCGTTGCCGTTTAAGTTGAGCATTTTCAAAGTTCACATTTCATGCCTTTGAATGCACAACTCTTCACTGTTTCTGTGTGTGTGTGTGTGTGTGTGTGTGTAGTGTACTCGCATAAATTGGCACAAAACGTGCAAAAATGAAACGAATTTATGCCTTCAATTAAAATCGTTTTAAATTGTTTGTTGTTGCTGTTGCAAACGCGAAGTTTCCCGCGAGAAGGCGAAGGCTTGTTATATAATCTCTAACCTTGATATTTTGCAAGCGCTTCAACGCTTCGTTGATTATTATAATTAAGAAAATATGGCAACGCAAAACGCTTTGTGCTGTGCATAGGCGACATTTGCCACGTTGGCAGAGAAATGTAGTCGGCTTTTAGGCGTCGTATACATTAAGCAATGAAAATGTATAAGCAAATTATATTTTCCGTGGATTTATAATTATTATATATACATATGTATGTACATAAGTTTATGTTTGTTTGTATGCACAACAAACTTAATTATCAAGTGAACTTTGGCGCTTACGCATAGACTCATATTGCTCACTCACTCACACACACACACGGATACGGCAGCTTTTCACTCGTTCAAACCATGACTGTGTGTTATTGCACGCTACGCAATTATAATTGCAGCCAACTGACTGACTGACAGCCTGCCGCAGTGTCCGTTTGTCTTGCCTGCGCTCTTAAATCTCGCCGTCTCCTCTTCTCGTCAACTCGTGTCACTCTGTTCCCAAAATTGTTGAGAGATTATGGGAGAAGAACAGACATCCGGCTTCTTAAGTTGGGAGAAAACTGTGTGAAAATTGGTTTCTTGGCATTTTGCCGTTTTCTCAAAATAGCATCGGCAAAACAAAAATAAGATTGCTGCTGAGCACGCTTATGTCGAAGTTTAAATACACTTCTTTTAGTAGTAACTGTAATTATAAGTTTAAAAATCTTAAGAAGAACTTTACTTGGCCCGAAATTAACCTAGTTGTTGTCTCTATATGTTTAGCCAAGGGAATTAGCAAGATTATCAGTCTTTTTACAGCCTTCTACCTAAAAATAAATAAAAAAGCCATTTTATTCAAGATCTTTCTGTAAGAGGTATTTTTCATAGTCGAATTCAGCTGGGATCGATATTCAATCCATGTGTGGCCATCAACTCTAACGCACTAGTATCACCAAAGACAATCAGATCTATAAGACCATTAAAGGTCAAGCGGACGTACCTAACCTATACTAAGGGTTAAGACTACCAGTTGATATTATCGTCGCAAGACTTCCTTTCTCTCTGAGAAAAATAATTTGTCTGTGCCTTCTTCCAACTTTATTATTACAGCATGAAGAACTGATTCATATTATACAGTCGGATACATCATATTCTTTCACTTTGTGTTGCCAACTTCATATAAAAATCTTAGTACACTTCACTATGAAGTAGCGTATAAAAGAACAAAAAGTTTATAATTTTCTTAAAAGTTAATTGTGAATAATTATTTGCTTATTCTATAAAGCAGATTAAAAAACTTTTTCTCTTTGAGTTTATCTGTTTGTTTTCTAATTAGTAAAGCATAAATTTTGTTGTACTTTGAAAACGCCAAGGAAAAATATTTTCTTTTGGCAGCACTTGACTTGTACGGAAATGCCGAAATTAATTTGTGTAGATTACATGTCAGAAGAGATTTTTTTATTAACGAAATTTCGGTTGTTTGACATATTGTGACATGTTGATAACATAAGCATAAACAATAATTGATTAATTTCTGATTTTGATTAAATGAACTTTGACTTTTATCAGTTTTTTAATAAATATGCAAATAAAGACATTCAGTTGATGAAGAGCAGCTGCCAAAATATGCTAATTACACAAAAGGACAGTGAAAATACTCAAGATAATTGCAGAAGTGTGCAAATTATATTAAAAAAAAATGAAGAAGGCTCAAAGCATTTTTTGTTTCAATTATGCAAATAAAACGTAAAAATGTGCGCAATGCGCCCAAAGCAATATGCTAATGAACGCTTTTAGCTCAATTAATGGTCATTATTGGTTTTAGTTGAAGGATATTTGTCGCATTTCCTTGACAACATTTATGTTGAATTGTAAATTTTAATTAAATTTAGTTTTGCTTACAATTATGCAAATATTTATTGTAAATCAGCAAATTAGCATTAACAGAAATGTTGTTGGACTGCACACTTGCACACCTGAACTAAATTACATATACATATACACATACACATAAACAAACCGAAGAAATTTCTTTGACAATTTCATTACATTAGCTTATTAATGATCTCTAAGGAATATTTAATGAAATAACAATGCTACTGAAGATTAAATAGTGAAATGATGTATGTATATGCAAATCAAAATGTTTGTGTGCTCCTGTTTTGCTTATTCACCCACACATATACGCCTATTACATGCATTTGCATTATGAGAGTAAAATTTAAATGATTTTTATTTGATGCTTCTTATAAGGTTTTCTCAAGACTTGTTGTTCCGAATAGTTTGTCGACTAAACTAAATGTTGACTTCAAGAAACTTTCCCAAAAACTTCAAGTTGATTGAGTTGCCGATTAAGTCAAGCCAGCTCTTTAAAAAACTAAAATTTTCCAAACTGCATTTGTTCTTAGTTCACAATCGTCTGGTTTCTTGAAAACTCGCTTGGTTGAGAATTCAACTGCCATCAAACTAAAATCCATAGATAACTTTTGGCTAGTTTTGGAAACAACTTTATTTAATTAATAATGGCCGAAACAATATGTTTTTCAACTGGTTCTTTTACTGATAATTTCGATAAATTTAAATATCTCTTAAGCACATCCTTGAACTGTGACTTGGTTGGTTCTTTGCTAACAGTAAAGCAAATTTAAGCAATTATTCTAATTACTTCTGTCAGACAAACTAATCACAAGAGAGCAAAATTAATTGAAGCATTAATCGATATTGCAGACACTTGATTAAAATATTTCCATACAAATATTTCATCTTGATATGAATCGTATTACATTACGTATACGTCAGGTGGTTAACAAGTTGTAGGCTTGCTGCTTGGCTTTGCTGGCTGCGACCAAATAGGCAAACAAATATCAAACTAAAATAATTGTGCAACTTGAAAATATAAACCAACACACAAACAAACACACACAACACATACACATTCAGACAGACGGACAGACAGACATACATAACGAAATGTTAATTAATTACATTTTAATAAAGTTTTTTGTGGTGCTTTATTAAAATTCGAAAACTCTTCTTGAGTCTTGAGTTATAGTCCGCCCGTCTGTCCGTCGTCGTCGTCCTCCTCCTCCTCATCAACGACGTTCAAAATTAATTAACAACTTATTTACATAGACTTAAAACTTGAACTCATTTATGGCGAGCTTTAATACACGCAACCACCCTACGCCACTCACTAACTGCGTGCCAGAGTTGCCAACGTTGCTGCCGCTGCTGCCTATTGCTAACTACAGTTGATAAAATATTTAAGTTTTCACAACGCCGCATTATGTTAATTTAGATATTTAAAGTATCCTGGGAACAATGCAAAATGTTTGCCGTTTATTATTAAAAATTGTACCGAAAAAAAAAAATATGTGAGCAGTGAAGAAGAAAAAAAGGGGGCAAAAATCTGCGCAAAATGTGCAAAGTTTTTTTAAAGCTAAAGAGGAAAAAATGTAAATTAAAGTGCTTTGCTGCTCTTAATTTGCCGCCAACCGCAAAAATTGTACGCATTTGATTAATTTTGTTTTTTATTTTTTTTATTTGTTATTTGTTAACTTTAAAAAAATATTGCACATTGATTATGATTGCTTTTGGCCAAGCGCGCGTGTGTTTGTAAAACTTTAATTAACAATAATATTTGCCAAAAAGCAATGACAAAATTGTTGCTATTTCACGCTTGCTGTTGTTGTTGTTGTCAACAACATCATCATGTGCAAACTAATTTTGCATACAGTGATCATCGTCGACACTTTTGGTGGCATTTTACTCTGCATGCAATCACATATGTACATGTATGTATGTATGTATGATGATGTTTTCCATTGGAGAAAAATTTTTAATTTGCGTTTTTGGCAATTGTGGTCAAAATGTTAGGCAAATAAAGTGAAAAATAGTTTTTCCGTTTTCAACTTCGATTACTATGCAAATTTTGTTGATTATTTTCTAATTATTTGCAATTTCTATTTCTGTTTGCAGTTCGTTCGTTTGTTCGTACGTACGTTTGACGATAGTTGGAAAATATATACATATATTTTTTATTTGACGCTTTTTTGGGTGTTTTGGCAATACGCAAGCCAACGATTACGCGCCGCACACACAGTCACAGTCTGAGCGGGTGAAAGAGACAACAAGTTGCGATAACAACAATGTCATTTGGTAAGTTTTTAATTGAGTTGTTATATATGGAAATATATTCATTACGTTTCGGCTAATTACAATTGTTGGTCTGGTTAAGATAAAACAAATTCGAAACGGAACGAAATGTAAAAGTTGTGCGTTACGAAAACTTATTTCATGCAAATATTTAATGCTTAATATATTGTTTAACTTTAATTATCAAGAGATTCCGATGTCCGATCGGTTTTGGTTTAAAAAGGCCTGCAATAAGACGAAAATAATACGTACAATTCTTCATTTTTCAAGATATTTACACCAAAAATGCTTAATTGTGCAATATTTAAATACACCAGTGTTGCCGCTTCAGTTTTTTTTAGAAAAATCAACAATTTGCTAATTGCTATCGATAACAACTGTTTCAAAGCTGGTTTTAATAAAAAACTAAGGTGGCAGCACTAATTTCATCAATTTTAATATTGAATGCGCGAATATTCCGAAAACTAAGTAAAAATTCGAAAGTATATATTTATTTTATTACTGAATCTTGTAATAATTTTAAATATTAAAAAACTGTTTCAAATTTAATGAAATTTCATATTTACAATGCAACAAAAGTTGCAATTTTACAAAGTACGTTTTTTTCTTTGTCGTCAAAATTGTAACAAAGCTTGAAAAACTCAAGTGCAAAATGAATGTTGCAGTAACACACTCATGTGCCAAACAACAAAAACAAAACAAAGTATCCCTTTCGCATATTTCATCTTGACTGCTTGTCAAAAATGCACAAATCTCGCCATTTTCATGCATTTAACAACGCGTACTTTTTACTCTTTTATTGTTTTATGTTTATTTGTGTCTTCTTTCTCTATTTTTTTTCTTCGCCCCTTTCATGTTTTTGTTATATGACGACTGGCTAAAATGTCAATTGTTGAATTGCGCGTTGCTGCATGATGCTGCTGCTGCTGCTGATTTGTTATCTCGCTCGCACGCATTGTAGAATTATGATATGCACTTGGCTTTCATGTGCATTGTGCGCGACAAGAACAACTGTATGGAAGAGTGAGTGAGGGGCGCAAAAAAAAAACGACAGTCGGCAACATTTCATATTTCAAACTGTAACTTGACACCAAAATGAAAATACAACAATGAAAATGCAATGAATTTTTAATCTGCTCACCATGTGAATTGTGTCAAGGTATCATTTGCACAAAAGAGCGCCGAGTCGAGCCGCGCCAAGCCATGAGTCGAGCCGCGTTTCAAATAATAGTGAAAATAATAATGATGACAATGTTAAATTGAAGAGGGCAAAAGGTCTTTTGCGCATTAATTAGGATTATTTTGCAAAGACTGTTTGCTTTCATATGTCAAAAGGTCAAAAACGACACAGTGGGCGAGAGCGGGAGTCAAACAAATTGCATATAAAAGGACTTAAAGCGATTTTCAAATAGACATCGTTACATGGTAATTGTTTTAAAGAGTTGAGCAGAGAGTAAACGAGCATTAAATGAAGAAATATTTAATTTTGTGCTTTTCCTTTCATTAACTTTTTACACTTTGTTGACACTTTTTTTTTATTGAGAACATTTAATATAAAAAGAAATTGTTATGCAAATATAAAGAAATTTGAGAGAGAGAAAGGAGGTAAGCAATTTCTTAAAATGAAAATCTTAAAAATCGCTCATTTGTCACCTTCAAATGCTTTTGATATTGAATTGATTGTGAGTAGAAGATGAATATGTGCAATATTTGATGTTCAAAGGGTAGCGAAACGAGGGGCAAATCCAGCCAAGTCATGCGCCGGTGACTTAAACTTACAGTGTTGTAAAATGCTTTCTTGTGTTGCTGAAAGTATTTCCGGTCACTAATACAATTCAATGTCATTGTATGTGTGTGTGTGTGTGTGTGTGTGTGTGAGCGTGAAAAGGAGTCAGAAGTATCATTTATTCGATGTTGTTGTTGTAATCCATAGAAAATCATGGCAGTGGAACTGGAAAGTCGCAAGCACGAACAGCAATTTGTCTATTATGATGCTGTTGCTGCTCCAACTTCTTTTCACATACCCTCACCCCGCCCCCAATCACTATTTGCGCTGTTCCCTCACCCCCTAAGTCACTCATTGCATTTCTATTTGCTATCCGTTACTTATCTGTCGGTCCAGTGTGTCTCCTGTCTCTTGCCACATGTTCTGTTGCACATCTATTTTTTCTTCTTCTTGTTTGCCGCATCGCCCTTCGTGACTGGCTTTTTACGTGGCTTGTTACCGTGCTTCGTTGATGATTTAAGTGCACTTTGATGCATTTTTAGTTGCTTTTTGATGCGCTACGTAGCTTTCGCTATCTTTCAGCCTCTCTCTTTCACTCTCACTCACTCACTCACTCACTCACTCACTCTGTCACTCTAACACCGCGCTATCGTAGTATTTGCTGTTGCTGTCTTCTTTGCACTTCTCACTTTAGCTCTGCTCCAAATAATTTAATTAAATTATATGCTTTTTTGCATTCTCACCGTTGCCTTTGGTGAATGCTTACGTACCCAAAAGTCATCATGTTGAAAGTAGTGACGTTGTCTGTTGGCTTGGGTTAGTTGGGCGGCATGAGCGACGATGCAAGCTTAAACGACGTTGAGGCATCATTTTACTTATATTTGAACAAATTTTTGTCGGTTAACATTTGAGTCTCTGTGTCGAGTCACAGTCAGTGAGTCAGTCAGTTCGTCATTCTTAACGTTTCGTAAATTTTGCATTAAAAGTTTTCCATCATCATCATCGTCATCGTCAATAAAACAAGTTATAAAAAGAAAAATGTTCTGATGTACATGAGTGCAGTTTTTGAATTTGGGGTTTAGTTGCAAGTTGAATGCTGATCCTCAAAATTGGACAGGAAGCGAGTGTCCCGTGTTATGTGTTTATATCTTTTGCATTGCTTAAGTGTTTAAAAGTTTCTAAAAGTATCTTAAGACAGCTCAATGCTTAAAGGGAGAGGTTCTAGGGGTAAAAGAAAACCCCGGTAAGACATTTAAATGGTACTTAAGGGATATGTTCATACTAATTAAATAATACGATTCTGAATGTTTCAGATTGCCCTCCACCCTCCACATACAGTGTGTGTGTAACACATAGAAGGAAGGGAGAGCGATCCCATGAAGTATACATGTATATTCTTGATCAGGACGACAAGAAAAATTGATCGAGCCATGTCTGTCCGTCTGTATTCACCAATGGTTCTCGGAAGCTATAAGAACTAGAGATTTAGATTTGAAATTTGTTGGATGGACTCGTTAAGCCGTTTTTTTCGCCTTTTCTTGATATCCAATTGAGTGAGAGATCTGAGATCTGAAACTTGTACCCCTGAGACCTTTGTATAGTTGTTTTTCTTTCCGATTCAAAGTGTTTGTATTATAAAAAGTACTTCTTGTAACATCACTCTTACGTTTTTGTTAAATTGTCATATTTTTCTTAAGTCTTGTATATATTCTTTAAACCTTCTTTTACAATTTGTTTTCACTTTTGCTTTAAATTGTACAAGAACATATTTTTGTGCCTTACAGCACTTTTTGTATATTTTCGTACAAGTATCTTTACATCTAAATTTGTAATGTATCTCTTTTTCTTTTGTCTATACCGAATTAGCGTTAAGCAACCACACGAGAACAAAGTCGACCCGCCGCTCATCATAATTAGTACTTCATGGCTGATTATGTCTCGTATTGCCGTAACAACTTTTGTCACTTTAGCGGCTTATAGAATTTATATCTTGGTCGCATTTTTTCTCGCAACTCATTTTGGTTGCGGTTGTCATAATACAAATGTATGTATAATGTATAACGATGATGCACGGTTTTCTCTGGTTTTTTGTCTTTTATTTTTTTGTTAGACATATGAAGACATAATCTTGTCTAAAAAAGTACGCCAACATTCGCGATTTTTTTTTTGCTTTACTTTGTTGTTGTTGCTGTCGCTGCTGCTGCATCTTTTATACAAGAAGTTGAGCGCTGCGATTTATCATCGTCGACATGGTGATTCTGCTGGCTGGCTGGCATGGCATGGCATGCTGATGATGCGACATCATGTCAGTCAGTGGCAATGACAACGAGAAGAAGCAGATAATACATGTGAAAGTAAAGGATTCGGCAATTGACGAATATATAAATGCGCTGTAAAATACTCCCTCAAAGAAGGTCTTATCAAAGTGCATGTCTTGATAAAATTATATATCTTTAACTATCCATACAAAATGCTACAACAATTCAACTGAATTTGTTTTATAATGAATAGACTTATGTTGCATAGGAACGTACGGCACATATGGCATTTAAACTTGGTTTTTGGCTTGATTGGTAGCGTATAAGCTTATGTTACTTAGTGATAGATGGCACATACAGCAATAAAAATTGGTCATGTGACTGATGCTTTGTATGTGCTTAATTGCAGTGCGTCGCTATGTAACAAAGGAGTATTCTAAGTTTAAAAATGTTTTTTAAAGGTTATTGAGGTCCTCTCTAATACACATGGCATACATTAGCACTAATTATATATGGCCATGTGTCAATGTGTGCAGTGTATAGAAAAGACCAACGACAACATAATTTGAATGCCGCAACATGTTGGCAGTGACTTGCGGCTGTGGCATAACACACTTTTTAACTCTTGCCACTGTCGCAAATCTGTCTTTTCGCGGCGTCGCTAAATTATAATATTTCGAATGCGTAGAAATGTGCGCTACATGCTGATGTGAGTAATACACGTGCGCAGACATTGAGATACATCTCATTTGCGTTACACAACAATGTAACTACACCTCACCTGCAACTGTATTAAATTTGGCTAGACATAAATTGTTATTAATGTGTCTTAAACTTGTTGAATTTGTGCTTTAACAAAAGTGCGCGTCAACATCATCATTTCCATGACCATCATGATGAACATTCTGATGATTTACACTCCAAAACTAAACTGCAATACTTAAGTTTTTCTTTAGCATCGTCTTTCTACAGTCTTCAAACTTCACTGAGCATTATTTTAGTTGCGGATTTTTCGCTTGGCGCATAAAGCATATAATTTCTTTACAGCATTTACATAAACAGCTTGTAGTGTTGTGGTAGAACAGAACAGAACAGCATAGAACATTTAACCTCTGCAGTGAACCCACTTGAAAAGTCTTTGACACGCGAAAAAAAAGTTATAATAAGAGAAAAACAGAGAGAGAGAGAGGAAAAAAGAATTAACACAAGCCGTGCAAGTGTGTTTAGTAAGGCTAAGGCATATGTGGGTGAAAGCGGCGGCTACGGGTGAGTGGTGTGTTCAGTTTAAGCACTCGTTTGCTTTCTAACGCGTTAATGGGTTAAGATGCCTTTGTAAATGTGTGTGAATTTCTATGAACATCTCTCTATGTGTGTGTTTGTGTATTTGACACATGCTTTTGTTGCTCATTGCGTATGTGTATGTGTATGTGTGTTTTAAGGCCTCAAAAGTTTGCCAGTTTTCAAAGCGCTTTTCATCATAGCTTTTGATGTTGTTGACGCGATGTGTTGATCCTATGTCGTCGTCGACGAAGCAGCAGCGGCAGCAGCAACACAATTTTGCCGCTGGCATTTGTAATTAGTCGGCGTTGTCGTGGCTACTGTCATAATTGACAACCAGTCAGCAACAGCGACAGTGGCAACATTGGTGGGGCGTACGGTTGTTCGGTTGTTTGCTTTACACGTGTTTATTTGTCATTTCGGTTTGCCTCAGACCAAATGTCTGGCCGAAGTTTTTGTCGCCTTTGCTTGCTGCCTTGCACAAACTTCACCTTACAACAGTTCAGTTTAGTTCAGCTCACTTCACTTTACTTCACTACACCGCAACCTTATCACTTGTATGTTGCTATTGTTGCCTTCTTGCTCTTTCGCATATATTTTCCTTGTGGCTCATTTTGTGGACAAATTTAAAGTCATTTTGCGGTGGCGGCAGCGGCGGCGACGTTGGGCGGGCGATGGGCGTTAATAATGGCGACTTTAGTTGGTGTTTTCTAATTGTTATTATGTGGTTAGAAAAGTCATTGTAAACCACGCCAAAATGTTGCCTAACTGCCCGACCGCGTGCCTTCCTGGCAAGTCTGCCTGCCATTTTCGAGTGGTGCCAAGCATTGCGGTTAGTTTTGACTTTGTTCGCTTGGTTTTGACGCTTTTGTCAGTCTTTCAGTCACAGTCGTCAATCAGAGGCGTTGAGTGTTGCGGCTTGAAGTGCTTTGCCGCAGTTTTGCTCAAGTGCGAGTTGTTTGAAACTTTTTTTATGCTGTTGCTAACGTAAAAAACGGGGAAAAAAGCAAAAGAATTGTTAGTCAAAGAACTGCTGAGTATTATTTTAGTTTCTATTACGATAAGTTTTTAAAATTTTAATTAAATAATTATTTAATTTTGTGCTAATTATGTTATCAGAGTAAAATCACCATTTAATATTAAAAAAAAACGGTTTTGCAATCGGAAAATTGAAGCATCGGTTATCGGTTTGCTTTATCAATATAAGCGCCACCTGTTTACTTATTTTCTACAACTGATCATATTACAAATCACCTGTTGCTCATCGATTTCGTTTGACCTCTCGCTCGTTTACTTGATCAACGTACATCTGCTCTAACTATCCTCTCGTTCTTTTTTATTCGCATCGGTGGCTTTTATGTTAGAAGAAAAAGCGCCACCTGTTCAATTCTACTTAGTTTGGATACACATTTACATTTTACCTCTCGCTCGTCAACTTCATAAACCAAAAGCAGCCCTGGCTATGCAAAGTTAATGGTCATGCACATCTTTTCTTTTATTCGGTGACCCTCAAAGTGAACGTGTGTCTCGTGTGTGTTAATTTAATGTGCGTGTTAATAAAAGTAATAAACATATATTGAATATATGTAAACGCTTAGTGAATTTTATTTTAGTATGTAATATGTGACTTTGCAGTATTTAAGAAATATAATTGTGCATACGCTTAACGAACATTTTAAAGGTAATTTGCTTATCTCTGCTACATTTAATTTTTTTATATCACACAATCCCGTTATCTATATGTACATTTGTACGCAAAAAAGGGAGAGTGTCGCTTGCTCTTCTACGCATAATGTCCATTAATTACACAAACAATGTGAGATTTTATTCTTTTTCCTTCTCTAACCTGTCTACTTGCCTTGACTTGTATGCTGAACCTAATGCATACTCATTTTACTGTTTAATTACACAAACAACTTTCATTTTAACTGACGCTCTTCTCTCACTCGTTTGAATGTCTGTTGCTTTGGTCGTGGAGGTGACTTTGCATTGTTGTTTTAATAATTGATTTTGTTTCAATTATTCTCTTTTTTTTTGTATGCATGGAATTTGCTTGGATTAATTTGCTCTAGAAGTTTATTGTGCTTGTGCAATAAGCTCTCATTCATTTGGTTGACACATTCGCGTGTCAATTGCGGCGATTCATTTTTTCTTTTTTTTTTTTTTGTTTTCGCAGCATCAGCGCCACATGCTTCACAGCGCGTCATCTGTCTGTCTGTCCTGTCGGCTTGTCTTTCATTCTCTGGTTGGTGTTGATGCATTGCGGGTTTGTGTTTTAATTTTCTTGGTTAGCGATTCTACTTTGTTGTTTTTTATTCTTGCGTGCACGTTTTTTTTTTGTAACCATCATGCTTATGCACACTCAAACGCTCAGGCAACTCCTTCTTCTTGTTTTTTTTGTTTTTCCTTTATTTTTTTTTGTGAGAGCCAACTTGTAATCCTGCGCACAGCTGCGACATATTCTTGCTTCTAGTTTTTGTACTTTAGCGGTTTTGGTAATATTTTTAATGTTTTTTTTTTTTACTGGTTTCAAGCGCCAGCACTTCACCCTTTTTCGGTTTTTTGTATGTTTTGCAATGACATATATTTGCCATTTTGCCAAGCAAAGTCAAGCCAAGTCAAGCCCAAACTTGAACATCAGCAGCGCCTACTTTTGCCGCCTACAACAGCGAGACAGACAGACAGAAAGACAACATATATTTTTAAATTATATGCTTGCTTTTAGAGCTTCTCTACTGCAGCTCTTCCTCTTGCTGTGTGCTGCTGCTGCTTCTTCTTTATAAAGCCAAGCCGGCAACGCTATTTTTCGGTCGCTTTTACTTGGTAATAACGAGGCTCAACTTTGTCATAATTTCCCACACACACACACACACACACACACTGTTGACACTGTCGACTGAAAATGCATTTTGTTTGTTGTTGGCATTGCCGGCAAATGTTGTTGTTGTTGTCATACTTCTCATCGTCATTACTCGCCGGTTTTTCGTGCTTGCTGCTCAACATAACTCGACTGCTTTTGTTGTTGTTATAGTTGTTGTTGTTGTTGGTGATGCTGTTGCAGTCAGCGTAGTGTCAGCATGATAACTCCTTTTCGTGTTAAACATTTTAAACTTGGCCGGTTTGCCTGCCTCAGTATGTTTGTGTTTATTTAAGTGTGTATGGTTGTGTGTGTGTGTGTGTGCCTACTTGTAAGCCATCCTGCTATCCTGTTGCCGTCGACAGCAGATGCTGTCGAGTCGACTCGACTCGAGTTGAGGCGTCGTAGTTTGTCTATGCGGTGCACAATTACAACGCCAACCAGCTAGTCAGACCGACAGACGGACGGACAGTCAGAGCGCCTCAGAGAGCCTGCCTGCCTGCCTGCCTTGCCATCAACATGTTCTTTATGTGAGAACGACGGGCGGACGAACGAACGAACGCTCGTTTGCTTTGCTTGATACTCACTGCACTTTCAACCTCACGCCCTCTCGCGCCTTTTGGAGTCAACTGATGTCACATGTTTGTGTTATTGTCGCTGAGTGTTTGTGTTTATATATGTGTGTATTTGTGTGTGTGTGTGTGGCAGGGCATGGCATGGCTTGCCGCGTTTAAGTAGCGTTGCTGCAACTTAGCGTAGCATGGCATCAGTCGTGTTTTTTTCTTCTTTTTTTTCCTTTTCCTTTTCGTCGTGTTTTGTTGTTTTATTTTTTGGCTTTGCGCGCGTACACACATATTCTTTTCGCGCTTTTAGTGCTTGTCTGCAGCTGTGCTTGTGTGACTGTGTTTGATTACAATGCGTTTGCAGTGTACGTGAGTGTGTGTGTGAGTGTGAGCGTGAGTGCTTGTGTCTCACTGCTTATCTGTCCGTCTGTCCGCCTGTGTTAGCGTCGTTTGCACTGATAACACGTAAAGTGTGCTTTGCTGCCAACTGCTGCTGCAGCTTGTTTATCCTTGAGATAATTTGGACAAGTGTCACCTCGGATTTTCACGCTTGCAATACAAAGCAAAAAAGGAAACTAAAAAAAATAATATTAATAATACTAACGAACTTCTAAAACGCCCATTTCGAAATGTGTTTGCACTTATGAAAAATACATGTTTGCAGAAATATATTCTTTGTCTTTTTGGATAGTAAAAATTTCCTATTAACAATTTAGGTGATTTTTGGGGTGAAGAGAAGATGTTTTCTTATTTAATTGCTTGGAATTTAAAATGGCTGAAATACTTGTTTAGCTTGTTTATTTTTGCGGTCAAAAAGAAGAAAGAAAAGTCAAATGGGGTTGAATATGATAAGGTTTCCTCCCCTGCCACCAATTTTTTGAAGGTTTGAGCATTTTAGATGGAGTTGAGACAGCTGATTGAGGAGGATTAAATTGCTAAGATATTTATTAGATATACACACAAAAAGGGACTGATTTCTTTGCCTCCCCCTTTTTAAATCAAGACCAAAAGCAACGGTAAAAAAAATCGCGTCAATTTGGTTAACAAACAAAAGCTGAAAAATCGCACAGAGAAATTTTTGTCCGAAATCAGATGTTTGTAAATATATATAAAACGAAACATGTAAGAAGACAACGAAGCAGAATAACAAAACAAAAACGTGAAAGTGAAATGTTTACAACACGTGCATGATGACTGGAAAGAAGTAAAAGCGCTCCAAAGAGTTTGTTGAGCAGATCGAAAACTAAAGAGACGACGGCGCGTTGAAGTAAACCTGGGACAACATCAACAACAGTAATAGAAGTCAATCAGCAGCAATAATAATGAACAAAGCTGTAAATGTCAAACGACAATATGTCATGCGCACAGCAGCAAAAGCAGCGACACAAACAGCTGAATAAAGAGCAAAGAAAGAGTGAGAGCAAACGAGAGAGTAAGTGGACCAAAGCCAAGCAAGCAGCTGAACATGAACAATTGGAAATACGTTGCGTTGTGTGACGAAAGAGAGAGAGAGAGAAAGCGTGAACCGAAAGCTTTTTTTGATGCTGCTGCTGACGTTGACGCTGCTTTTGGTAGCATTGCTGTTTTGCTGTTGTTGTTATTGTTATTGTAGCGTGACAGCGCTCGCCCAGGATAAGCGAAACGAATAGCATTGCGCTATTGCGGCAACGAGCACTGCCAGTAGTTGGAACAAGGACGCGTAACGTGTTGTACATCAGTTGCTGTTGTCGTCGCGTGAAAACTGTCGTCGCGCAGCGGAAAAAAAACATTCGAATTTTCACTTTTTGCCACATTCATGTTTATATGCTTAGAAACACGCAAAGTGTGCGTAAAGTGTGTCTAAATTAAAGAAATGAAAAACAAACAAAAAAAAAAATCTCAATACACAAACAAATTATAGTAAAAGTTATATAAATTAGAATATTTTTGCGCGCGCGCTCATAAAAGTAGGCAACATTAAATTAAAGACGAACATGTGTGACATATATAAATTTAAAACATGTTGTCGTGCTACAAGATTATGAAAGCAGAAATGATTTAAAAGTTTTAAAGAAAAAAAAAAAAATTAAGCCAAAAAAGTGAGGAAAAAGTTTTTTAAAGTTTAAGAAGCCAAAACAAAAATATTAACTAACTTTGCTTTTGCTCTTCATCAACAACAACATCTGTGCATGTTTCAATGCTCAAGGTTGCCGCCTGACTGCCAATGCACAGACAGACAGACGGACTGACTGGCTGCCTGTAAATAAAACAAAAAATTAAATAAGAGCAGAAAAAACCCGCCGCTCGCGTTTACGCTTTGCACTGCCGGACAATTTGTCCTTCGGTCGGTCGTTTCGTTTAGTCGTTGCTCGCTCGTTCGTTCGCCTTTTGCCTTGCTCTGACTTGGCTTGGCTTGGCTCTGCTTGCGTGTGTGTGCGGCGTTTGTGATGAGTCTCGGTTTTGTGAACGGTTCGTTAAATAACGCAATCAATTTACGTCACTAGCGTCAAATAAATTGTATACGAAAAAAGAAACACGAAACACACAAAAATAAAACCAAAAAAACGAATTATGTTTGCCAACTTGAAAAAGTAAAAAGAAAAACAAAAGCGAAAGCGAAATTCCGAAAAGGCAAGGCTAAAACAAATTAAGCCGACGTAAGTGTGCAAAACAGTTGTTGATACGGCAAGAGAGAAACCCCCATCGATGGCAAAACTTTTCGGCAAATAAAATCAAATCCGACAAAAATCAAAAGGAATTAAAGTGAGAAATTTTGTGGCATTGACTTGACTGGCATCGACAACGACGTCTTTACGCCAAATCTTGTGAAAATGTTACGTTAAAAAGAAAGCAGAAAAAACTCCCGAATAAAGTATAAAAGGGATAGCAAAGGAGCAAGAAAAGGCGTGCAGGCAAATCGCGCCTATTTGGCACACAGCACACAGGAGGAAAAAAGGGCAATCGGAAAGCCACACGGTAAATAAACGATAATATAGGTTACAAAATACAATAACAAAGAGACAGAAAAGAGGAGAGGAGAGGAGAGAAAAACAAAAGAAAAAGTTTTGCAAAAACCGAATTGAATTTACTTGACAAGTTTACTTACGGCTTATAACGTCGTATGTTTGTACGTGTGTAAGTGAACTGAAATAAACCAAATGAAAAGAAAATACAAGAAAAATCCTTAAAGAAAGAAAGACAGACAGATAGACGTATAAGCAGCTGCTCTGTCACTTTCACCACGTGTGCATAAGACGAACTTTAGAGTGCATGCACATGTGTGTGTGTGTGTGTAAATAGAAAAAAGGCTCACAACTTTAAGCCTTTGCACAAATACACATGCAAGACAAGAACAAGCCGTAGACAATGAGTGAGACAGACACAGTCGGGTGTCGCAGTCGCACAGTCAGCCGTCGCAGCATCAGCAGCGCCGCAAACGTCAACTAAATTGTTATAGGACAACGAACTGTATGGTTATTTTTGTCTTGTCTTGTCTTGTGTTGTGCTGTCTAGTGTCTTTGCTTGTCTGCGCCTCACGCCCACATAAAATGTTGTAAAGATATTTCTACACACACCCACAGTGACAACACAAAGACGTTGCAACCGAGACTAATACCGACACAGCATCGACAGCGACTGTGACAGCAGCTGTGCGCATTGTGGCTTTTGTGCAAGGCGATTTTCATATGACACAGTTACTTTGGCACGAATAAGACCTTTCATAATATAACTATACAACTACAAACACACACAATTGTACTTTGCCTATAACGATTTTTACATTCTTTCGTTCATTGGCTTGTTTGCTGATTATGTGAGCAAGCAATGTGCTGATTTTTCATCTTTGCCCCTTTATTTGTTGTTGTTTGAATTTGTGTGGTTGCCGCCGACTACTACAGCAGTTACCTCAGACAACAGCAACGAGTAGGCTCAAATGTATCTCAAGGTATGTGTCAGACTGACAAGCAATGGAAAAATTGACACACATTGCGTATGAGTAATGCCACCTTTGGTATGAGTTTGTTTACCATCAAAATCAATATTTGCAATTTTTGTTGAAATTTGTTGATTTTGCAAAAAAAGCAAAGATTTAAATAGAACATGAGACATGTTTGTATAATAAATATTTTCAATTGAATTGAAACAAATAAATAATGTTGACTTAGGAAGGCATGTGAGATGTGTAAGATGAGAAGAGTAAATTTTAGTTGATTATATGTTGAGATTTTATTATTTCCGTCGTTTGAGATGAACACGACTTATATTTTTTTGGCATTAAAGACATTAGCATAAAGAGCCAGTATATTAGACTTATTTTGTGTCTATAAGTAATCTCAATTAAAAACAGTTATAAATTGTATTATTTTATTTAAGGGGTTAGAGCTAGTTGGAACATGCAAAAAAAGATCTTTTTTAAGATGTTTTTCTGGCAACACAAGAAATCATTAATACTAAATGTTTCTCCACATGAAGTAAATGTATTTAAAGAAGTTCTGAAAAAAATTGTATTTCATTATATTTAAAAAAATGAAAAAAGTGTTTTGTGGTGATCACTCTAGCTCATCACTGGATCATCGGAATTCAAAAAGTAAAAAAGATCGACAGATAATTGCATAATGCTCCCGTTGTACGGAAGGACTTAAACAATTTTGAATTTTGACAAAATGGCGGACGCACCAACTCAAAACTATGCATTTTGCCAACATTTTACTAACATAATAAATAATTATCCAAAAACTCTCAGAAAATGCAAAAATAAAAAAAAAATGCATTTATTTTTAAATTCTAGTCGTGACTCTGAATTAACTTTCTTATTTTGTGATATAAACTTCATTAGTTATGCGCTTTATTTCTATAATATGTGCGGAGAAGAAGTTACACATTATCCTATGAGTCGTATGATTAATATTGACTTACGATGTTGTAGCAGTTAAATAATTATTTCTGACAATATTAATTCTGTCAACTTGAAAGGTACTTTTTTTTACTCTCTAATTACAGTAGTGAATTACTGTTATTGTAACTTGCACGGAAAAATCATTCATTACAGCTTCTTTATTAACGCTTTGATGATGAATGCTTTTAGTTTGCTTTTCTGCCATTTTAATAATCTGAAATGCGATAAGGTTAATCTGAAAGCATGTTAAAAAATATTTCAATAAAAATAAATACATGTTAATTACAGCAACGAGTGCAAAAGAATTATAATAAAAAAAAGTAATCAATTTACTCAAAACCGCCCTTCTCCTCCGCCGTCCTACTAGCACAGTCGTCATTCGCACATTAAACCTCAATTCTGATTTCATATTAGTTTGTTGCCATTTGCGCCAATTAAATTTTCATGCCTCGTGCACATTTTATAACATTTTACAAGCGACTATTTTCAATTTCCGTCGGGCAGCATTGAAAGAATGAGCGCAAACGACGGACTGAGTGAGTCAGTAAGAGTGGAGAACATGTACAAACAGAGTGAGAAAAAACAGGAATTCCTATATTGCTTTTATGGCACTATACATCACACACACACATATACACACATGAACATGGACACATGCACATGCAAATATACAACTAAACTCGGTCATTCATGGCATACGTAAGTCTATCTGTCTGTCAGTCTGTCAGTCACTCATTCAATCAGTCAGTCAGTTAGTCAGACAGTCAGTCAACGGTCCAGTTGAGTTCACTCACATGTGTCCGTACTCAAATGTCTTTGTATGCTTGCACGTGTGTGTGTGTCTATTTGTAGTAGTATTGGTTGTAGCAACTGCCATACGAAGGACAACACATGAAGCGAAGCTTAGCCTTACAGCGACAGCGCCTCGTCGCGCCATTGGCAAAGTCGAGTCGAGTCAACTGCCCTTTTATTGAGATTTAAGCATTTGGGTCATTTCCGAATTGTGTTTGTATCGTTTAAATATTAAAAAACAAAAAACAAAAAAAATGCCAAAAAGGAAATCAACAATATAGTGAGAAAGAGAGAGAGAGACAGGGCCAGAGACAGAAGAGTCGACAATCGCAACACGACGTGTGGACAAGTTTTATTGTGTCGCTCTATGAAATAACAAGAATAGCATAAATAAAAAAAAAAATAAATAAATAAAAAACAAGAATCAATATTGCGCACACAAATACACGCAAATGCTAAAATAGAAATGGTTTGGAAATGAATTTGAGATAAAAGTTTGTCGAAGCATATAAAAAAAAGGCGCGCTCAAAAGTAGGCAACAATATATTGTGGAACGAAGCAAAAAATAAACGCACGCTCAAAAGTAGGCAACAAAATATTTTTTTATAAGGTTTTAGCAGAATCTTTGTTTTGTTTTTGGCTTTTATTACTGTTTTGTCTTTTTGCAATACAGATTAACAACAAAAAAGTGTTTTATTGGCTTTTAGCTTTTAAATATGATTTGCAAAGTAAAGGGTATCCGCACGAGACGGACGGCAACGAAGAGCAATTGCGGCGTTACATCACGTCACTTTGCCATCCGTCACTCTCTACCAGTAACGTTATGTTTTTGCTCGTTTGCATTGCGTGTCCATGTTTAATATTTCGAGCCTAACATATGTGAGCCGAGCCTTGCATGTTGAACATGGCAATAAAAATGAATAAAAAAGAAGAAATGAAATGAAGCAATGAAAAAACTATGTCGAAAAATGGCCATGTAAACCGCGCTCAAGGACGAATAAATGAACCAACAAACACGAACAGATGCAATCTGCTTTTGTTGCATGATAGCGGTAGCAGCAGCAGCAGCGGCAGCGGCAACAAGGACTTGTTTGTTTGGTTGCTTCGCTTTGTTGTTGTAGTTGTTGTAGTACGACTAACATGAGTGTTTTTGAAATTATATTGTGTTGTAGACAAGGATAATGTGCGGATTATTGCTACTCAAACTAAAAGAAACCGCGCACACACACAGATACACTTAACCACATTCATTTTTATATGCAAGCAGCAAATGTTAATGCATGTTGTTACTGAAAGAGAGAAGATTGGCTTTTGAACTTTACTGCAAATGAAAATGACGGTTTATAAATAATTAAATTTCTTTGCTTTGCGTTTCCTTTTTTATTTTTTGTTTGGTTTTTTTTTTCTTTTTGTATTACAAGTGCTCGCGCACACAAACAGACATGCTTTATCTCTGCCTGCCTTCCTTCCTTTCACTGCCGTCTCTTTTGCACACTTCCGTTTGTTCATCATTTCGTATGTGTGTGCGCGCAATCGTCATGTTTGAAAAGTGAAATTAGCGCAGGGTCATGTTTAATTAGTTAAGTTTCTTTGCCTCACATTTTTCACCGCTCCTTACTCTACTTCTTTCATCAAGTCTTTTTATTTTTTTAATTGCAATGCATTTTTTTACTTCCGACATGCGCCATTTTGATTAGGATTTTTTTTGTTGTTGGTTGTTTGTTGCTGTGTGCTGAGGCCAAAGTCAATGCACACGCGCTGACAATACTCGGTTGCATTTTTCTTACTTCCGTTTTGTTTTTCAGTTTTCCTTTTGCAACAATTGACTGACTGAGCAGCAGCAGCAAACATAATTTAAGCATGTTGTCCTTTCCAATTGTCTGTCTTTGTGTCCGTCTGCCTTGCTTTTGTTTGTTATGTTGCTAGCCTATGTAGTTTTTGTACTCTTTTGCTTACTATTTGTTTTGCTGCTTCTATTTTGCTCTCGCTTTGTTGTTGTAGAGTTGCCGTATCGTTTGAAAAAGAGTTTTTGTATTGTGTCTGCCGGAAACGGATGCATGAAATTTGCATTTTTTTGTTTGGTTGCAATAGCGACAATATCAACAACAACAACGATCATACAAGCCGCCGCCGCTTCATATAGCCTTCATTTTTTGTTTGTGTGACTCTTCTATCACTAAAGTCATCAGACACATCATCAACTTGCCGCTCCCCACCCCCTTGCCTGCCATTAATAATACTTTCTATGTGCCGCAAGCGACCAACGAAAGCGCTTAGTTGGTCTGGTCACACTCAAAAGTTGCTTTACGACATTAACTGCCCATCAGTCTGTATGTCGTACTTTTGCCTGCCTTGCCTTAGCCAACACTTGTCTTATATGTCGCTCGTTCTCTATCAAAATCACTGCCTCGCTATCTTTTGAATCTGCTGTCGGTTCAATAGTTCAACAAGGGTCTTTGGCTGCTGCCACTGCTGCTGCTTGACCAACGTTCGGGGTCACATGTGGAAGCGTGTGCAATATCTTTATTTCATCAATGGATGTGTCCCTTTTTTTCGATAGTCTCTTTTTTAATTTGTCATAGTTTATGCCCCCATGGAATTTGCTCAATATGAAATTTTATTTTTTCTCTATTTTAGTTTCATTTTTTGTTGATTTTGTTGCTGCAAAACTTTCTTCGAAATGAAATTGTACCAAAAGTCGGCCGCTTGGTGAAAGTTGCCGCCACCATCGTCGTCGTTGTTGTCGTTGTCGTCATCGATGCTCTGCTCTGCTGATGGTGCAAGCCTCTAGAGTATCTTGTATGATCTCGTTTACGGTTGTGTGTTTCTATATATGTGATCCCATTTTTTGTGTTTTTGCTTTTGCTTTTGCCAGCATCTGTCTAACAAACAAACAAATGGGCACGATTTGCTACTGCTCCTCAGCCTTTGCTTATTCGCTTGTTTGCTTACTCATACTTGCTCACTTGAACTTTCTCTCTCTCCTCGATTGTTTGACGCTTTTCATTTTGAAGCAATTTTTCTTTTCGTATGTCAAACTTTATAAGTTGTACGTTTGCCTTCTGCTGATTTTCCAACCATGCCTTTGCCGCTTCATCTTCTCGGCTTGTGCCAAAATCAATTTGATAAACTTGGCGCCAGTCTTTAATATTTTTTATTCATGTGTGTGTATGCTTATGTGCATATGTTTGTTTGTCAGTGTGTGTGTGTGTGTGTGTGTGTGTGATGTTTGAGAAATGGCAAAGATATCATTTCATTTCGTTATGTCTTGCGCTGTGCTTCGCCTTTTTGCTACTTGGCTTCATATTTGCTGTTGTTATTGTTACACGCAATTTAGTTTCGCTTTGCATATTCATTCATTTCTATCCATTTTCATTTTTCTTTTCTTTGCTTGTTGTTGTTGCTGTTGAGTATTCTTTATTTCGCCATTATGAATATGAGTTATCTTTATTTTTCTGATATTTATTTGTTTGTCAACAGTCATGACCGAAAGCGAAGCAAACGAACCAAAACGTCGTTCGTCAAACCAAGTTTTCTGTTCTTTTTTTCTTATTTTTTATTTATTTTTTTTTTTTTGTTTTTGCTTTCTAACAAAAGATAATTTAAAATATCAACGTCTTGTATTCTTAGTCAGCGTCGCTGCCGCCAACGACGTCTACGACGAGACTAATAAATAAAAGATATGCTGAATCAATGTGGAAAAAGTTTATTTGACTTGATTTTTGTTATGACAAGTGCTGCAATTTTCTTTATTTTGTTTTTGCTACATAAAATTGAGATAATTTATTTGTGGAATATATAATTCGGGCCAACTAATCTCCAATTTTTGGTTTGAGGCATTGCCGTCTAACAAATAATATCATGGCTAAGAGCAATACAGACTTTTTGGCTGACACGAAGAGGAGCAAGAAAGCTGCGAAATCAATATGCGAAAAAATTGTTGCATAATTTTTGTCAGCTTTTTTTTATAGTTTAATGAATAGACTTAAATTTTAAATTTCATTGAATGAGCAAAACAAAATGTGAAAAAGGTAATGAAAAATCATTAAATAAGCCTTCTAATTAGAGGTGGGCGCGGGCCGGGCTTTTTTTCGTGGCACGCGGGCTTACACAGGCCCGGAGCGGGCCCGGGCCTTAAAATCAAGATTCGTGCAGGCTTCGTGCGGGCCCGGGCCTTAGCAAAAAAGCCCGGCCCGTAGAAGCCCGTAAAAGCCCGAAATAAGGCCCGTAAAAGCCCGAAAACAATTTTGATTTGTTCGTGCTATTTTTCTATATGCTCGAATTAGAACCACCATTTATAGCATTTTAATTGTTTATCAATACTACTATCGATTTGGTTATACATATTTTACTTGT
The DNA here is from genome assembly GCA_037044515.1 of Phortica magna. Classification (NCBI taxonomy): domain Eukaryota; kingdom Metazoa; phylum Arthropoda; class Insecta; order Diptera; family Drosophilidae; genus Phortica; species Phortica magna. Next base: position 178,268 of record JBAMBP010001270.1, read on the forward strand.
TTGCACACCACTAATCTAAAATTGGCTTCCTATTGTGAAATTGATAAAACTTTGATATATAAAATATGACGCGACTTAACAGTAAGCTCTCAAAAACACTGAAACAGCAAGTTAAAACACGCTGGAACTCTACATTTTTTATGCTTTTGAGTGTATTTGATGTAAAAGAGGAAATAAAAACTATTTTACTTAAAAAAGATGAGCTACAGCGAATTAGTAATTTATATTTTTCATTACTTGAAAACATTTTATGCTTCTTAAAACCTTTTAAGGACTGCTCTGAAGCACTTAGCTCTGACAAGGAACCAACAATGCAAATATTTGCATTGTGGTCAGAAAAATTATGTAAACTTTGCAGAACTAGCACACTTGATTCCCAAATAATAACTGAGTTTAAAACCAATAACCCAAATTGCATGTCTTTTAAATTTCCTTATATGTATATGTAAATAAATTTCGTGCGGGCCGGGCCGGGCCCGGGCCTTGGTAAAAAGTTTCGTGTTTGGACGGGCCGGGCCTCTCAAAACAGAGTTCGTTTTCGTGCGGGCCCGGGCCTCAAAATACAGGCCCGCGCCCACCTCTACTTCTAATCTTTTTAAAAGTACAGTTAAACCAGATTGAAGTCACTGCGCTGTCAAATGCTTAGCATGTTGTGTCATACACACGCACACATAAATAATCTGGTTATCAAAGTGCATTTAATTGTTATTTGGCATAACGTGCATTAACCCCATTTGACGCCCAGAAATATGGGCAATAAATGTATGATTCTCGAATGGACAGTTATATGCCAAATAAAGATTTAAACGCACAAAAATTCGCTGCTTTTGTATGACAACTTCTAATAAAAACCATTAAAATGAGCATGTTTCTGGTCAATAAAAAATGCATAGCATTTTGCATAGTAAATCAAATTTGTTGTTATTGTTGTTGTAGTTGTTGTTGCGCTGCATTGTATTTCATTTCCGGACTTTGAAGTGTCAACAAAAATGCGTTTTCAAAATTGATGCAAAAATTTTAATTTTTTTTTTTTAATAAAAAAAATTGTCATCAATTGCGGCATGAAAAGTTATAAAAACTAAAAAATAATGTAAACAAAGCGTAACATTTAATCAAATGCAACTCAAATGACATTTTATATAAAAATATATATGCATGCCACCATTTGAGTGCTGTGACATGATACACACATGATAAAAGAAGCGTTCGCTTATGTGTGTGAAACTGAGTATTTTTTTTTGTTGTTTTATTTGTTGATGACACGCTAACAATTTTATTATTATTGCATGAAGCTTTGGCAGACAAGCGTGAAGTGCCAATAAATACCGAAAAAAAAAACGAAGAAGAGCACAAAAAAATAAAGAGAAAATTTCACATTAAACACGCGCGCATCGACTTGAACTGACAAAAGAAAAACAACCACACAACATTTTTAGGCCACAAACTGTAAAAACAAGCGCCAAGTGATGAAGGCAAACCGGCATTGACGTCGCTGCCGCCGTCGGCGTCGCTGCTGCCGCTGCCATTGCCGCCAATCAACAATCAACGCTCTGAAAGTACAAACTCAAAGACAGTTAATAAACAATGAGATGTTTAGGTGAGGCGTGGGGTGGGTTTTGTATGAAAGGCGCAGCATGAAGGCTTTAGTGGCTGTTGTCTAAGGGGTTGGGGTAGGTAGGTGAGAACTGACTTAGGCATGGCTAAAGGATGTGCTGAAAATTTCAATTTATAATATCAAAGGCAATAAAGTATTTGGCATGAGATTTAGACAGAAGGTTTGTGGGGGTAGGTGAAGGGTAAGCTAAGCTAAGAAGAGAGTTTCTATAGTATAGAGAAATTGTTGTTGTTGAGCCTTCCTTTAATGCTTGGCTGTCTGTCTCTCTGCACGAGTCTTGACTAAAGTTTGTATGTCTAAAGACTTGACAGACTCTCTAACAGTCTTGGCAGTTTTATTAAGAAATTGGGCCGTTGCGCTTTCACTTGGCTCTCCAGTTCTCCTTTATCATTTCTAACAAAGGCGCAAAAAAGTTAAAAGTTAAAGTGAATGCGGCATGAGACACAATTTTCAGCTTAAGCAAGACTAAAGAAATGAGACCAAATGTGTGAGATCAACTTGCTTTGTTTGAGTATGTTTTCTTTTATTGATTACATTAGCAATCAGACGCGGTCTGTTGACGCCAAAGACAAGTTGTGTTGAATCAATTGCTGATTTCAGGCCTTCAAAACGAAGCGTGAGATTTATTTGACGCCGCCGCAAATGAAATGTTTACACATTGGTTGGTTGGTTGCTTTTTACGCTCTTTACCAACTCGGCTTGAGTTGTTTCTTGCTCTGATTGCCCAAGCTCAAATTACGGTCCAAACATTAAAATTCAATTTAGGCCGTAAGAGCGGGCATTAGTGGGGCGTTAGGCATAACAGCAAATAAGGTGTTTGGGGCAGCTTAAAAATAAATAGAAGCATGGTTTACTTGTTTACTGACAGTTTGAAGTTTAATTGAGGAAATGGCATGAGTAATGCTTTTTTTTTTTTTTACTATAAAATATATTTTTTTTTTATTCTTGTTGGACTTCTTTTAGGCACGCACGTTTCTTCGACTCAATGCCCATCGAAAGCAACGAGAGCTGACAAGTCACATTTTTTGATAAGGGTCATTGATAACATAAGCGCAGCTGAAATGTGAAATGAGAAAGAAAAATATATAAATTACAAAGAAACACGAAAACAAAAACAAAAGTCAAAACAGAAAATATAACAAAACATGCGTGAAATTTATGAAGCAACTTAGGAACACCTTTGCACACAAATACACACACGCGCCTTTTAACAAATTAAGTCATCAACACATATACACACGCACAATTTGAAATCATGTTGCGTCACTTTTTTGTATTTCCGCCTACGAAATTTCTATGCAAATATTTACAATGAAAACACTGTCAAATGTCAGAAATTTGTCATTTAATCATTAGTGTATGTCAACTAAACTAACCAAAAGGTAGAACAACAACAACAACGACAACAAATATAACTTGATTGTTGACAAAGGCCTTTCACATAGTATATGTGGGTATGTGTGTGTGTCTATTAAAATGCTAAGGTGTCGCAATGTAGTTCTTGTTGTTGTTGCAGCCTATGCAAACAGGTGTCGCGTTTTTGTTATTGTTACTGTTGTTGTTGTTGTTGTTGAAATTCTTAACTAATTAAGGCATACTCGAAAAGACCATGAACTGTACTGTACTGTTGTATGAAGCCACAGCGCCTAAAATAACACAACATTCTTGTTGACAACAAAACAATGAAGGCAACTAATGTGCGACAGACACGCAAAAGTGTAAGAACGATAAAGACGATGGCGCTGGCGCTGGCGACGTCGGCCATTGTTACTAAAGTGAAGCGCCGAATAACATGTCACGTCATCAAATAATTTAGCGTAATTTGACTTTGCTTTGACTGAAGTTTTTTATTTCCCTGCCTTACTCTATCTCTCTCTCTCTCTGTCTCTCTCTCTCTCTCTCTATTGGCTAAAGCATGCCTCACCTGCTGATGAATTGTGCAAATGAATGAGTGCGAAAAAGCAAAGCGGCGTTTTAATGCAAATAAAATGATTTTATTATATATATAAATTTGGAAAGTTTGTAAAGTTTACGAGATTTTCCAACTTGTTGTCGACAACTCATTTATTTGCTAAGCTGTTCTCGTTTGTTGGTCTGTTGTATTTGGCCATGGCTTAGTTTTTTATGTGTTTTTTTGTGCGCTAACTTGCAAATTAACATGTTTTGTGCTTCGCTTCTGTTGTGCAAGCATATAAAATGGGTTAATAGGCTTCTAAAGTGGCGCATTTAATTGATTTTAATTGGCATTAATCGATGCTATTTGGTGTGAGCGCTTACTCATTTTTTTATGCCAAAAGGGTTGCTTGTGCTCATTGTTGCGCTTGTGAAAGTTTTTGCCAGCCGAGTTGTAAAGAGTGAAAGTTGTGCGCCAAGTCTAAGTAGCTAAACAAAGCAGAGGTGTAAGAAGTGAGACTGCAGCGCGAAACTCATCGATCCAGTTTGCTGACTCAATGGCATGCTGAATTGGAACAAATTCTCAAGATACATGCAGAAAATGAAAACAAATTTTCCTTGTTGTAAAAGAAACTTGCCAACGAACCCTTTTCGAGTTCAAGAAGTGTTCGGTGGCTTGTTTCTTGAAAAGTTGATTCGTTTCTCAATGTTTGACATATTGAAGAAAAATAAACCATAAAAATGCACGTATTGATTGCTGCAAGCTTCTTTAGAAGTTGCTTTGATAAAACATTCTGTTAAGTCGGCAAATTAATTGTAACAAAAGGTGCATTGAGGTTAAATTTTCTAGTCTTAGCATAGGTGAGCAGAAGCAACTCTATCGGTGCTATTTCATCAACTCTATTAAAAAAATGTTAAGTGTGCTTTTGATAGTTTTTTTAATAGAAAAGTAAATGGGGTTTTTATTTCTATTTTATCAACTCTATTAAAAATAATGTTAAGTGCGCTTTAAATAAAAAAGTGAATAGGGTTCATATTTCAAATTCAGTAACTCTATTAAAAAAATGTTAAGGGTTATTTTTCCTACTTCGACAACTCTATTGATAAAATGTTAAGTGCACTTTTAATAGTTTCTTTAATAGAAAAGTAAGTACGGATCTTATTTCTATCCCTATTACGGCAACTCTATTAAAAATAATGTTAAGTGCGCTTTTAATAGTTTCTTTAATAGAAAAACAAATAGGGTTCTTAATCCAGTCACTTTACATTCTAATGCAGTAATTTTTATCAATTGTAATGCCTTATGTTATGCTGAATTTCAAAGGAACATAACGAATTACTTTTACTAGCAATGATTGAAATTGGAATACAAATTCCTATTAATATTCCTATTAACAGAGCTTAATACAGTTGCCAGAATAGGGAGATACATAAGTATTTTAATCTTGTATAAGATTTCCATAAGTTCAATGTAAACTGTAATATTCTCTTCAACTTTTGAGTGCTGAAAAGCCAAAGCAAAATAATAACTTTGCTACTTAAGTTTTCTAATGTGTTAAGTGATGCCACAAATTACATAAATAAAGTGCAATTACACCAACTTATAATACTATTTTGCTGTTTATAAAACTCTTGTTTGTGTGTGTATTTAAATTCTTTTAGTTTTGTTGAGATCAACTCACACACACACACATATGCACAGCTTATATAAACAAGCACTAACAAGGCAATTTATCAACATTTAAGTGGTCTTTTACTTTTGCATAATAATTATTCACATATTTATACACTTTGACACTTTGACTTCAAGAAGAAGAAGCAGCAGCATCAAAAGCAAAAGAAGATGACAAATTTAACTAAGAACTTAACACACAACAAATCTGTATAATCTCATGTTGTAAACTTTTACTAATTAAACTTGCATATACTCATTTAAACACACGCTTTTCACACACACACACATTCACACACATGCATACATATACAAACAAACAACTCATCCAATTTTAAATTGAGCACAATTTTAATTAAATTGTAAAAATATCTCAACTGAACTCAACTGAGAGTAAACCAACGCTAGGTTGTTTAAGCTACTTCTCTGCTGGTACTGCTGCTGCTGTTGTTGCTACTTTGGCGTTACATCAATTAAAGGCACACAGATACACACATGCGTATGTGTATGTGTGCTAAATGCATGTATTCATTCTTTATAAAGTTAATATTTATATGCAAACGGCGCCGTTGCCAATTACGGCACGGAAAAACTAACGAAATTCCCAGTGTGTGTTTTGGCAACAATTTATGTTCATAAATATAAATATCGCACCTTTTTTCCGGCCGTAGTTTGTGTTGTGTGTTGTTGATATATTCAGGTGGGTGAAGCTAAAAAGATACACAGATATACTAAGAGAGACAGAGATACACACACATGCACACATACACATGTGCATAAGTGGAGTAGCTTAGCATTGTTTAAATTTTTGGCATAGTTAAAGGGTTGGCGTGGGGAGGAGTGAGGCAGAAAGGAAAAAAAAAAAACAATGTACACATTGAGTAAGAATAGTGTGACTATTTGTTGTTGTTAGTGTGTGTGTGTATGTGTGTGTGTGTGTGTGTATGTGTGTGTGTGTGTGTGTATTGAAGTAATCAAAAATGCAAATCGAGCCCATGAATTTCGAATTAGTTTTTAGTTTGCTGCGAGTAGAAGAAGGTTCGTTTTTAGCGGCGCTCTTGTACTAAACGAAAGTTAAAAGGGTGGGTTGCAGGGAAATGGAAAGAAATCAAAAAAAGAAGAAGATAAATGAAAGCAACGCGGATTTTAGAATAACAAATACATGTGTTACTCATGGAGAGACAGACAGAGGCAGAGGCACATGGCGGCATAAAAGCAACGAGAATCAAGCGCTGGAAGGCAAAAGTCGCAGCAACAAATTTTTCGTACGTGTGCCTAATCCATAAACGCATGTCAGATGACAGAATGACAACAACAACAACAACAACAATGCAGCAACACAGCAACAACAACAGGAACACTGACAACAACAACGATGACAACGACAACAATCAACAATGACGATGAGGTGTTTTTGCTGCGAGCAGAAACGGAAACTTGTCTTTTTTTTTTTGGTACAGAATACTTTTTGCTGTTGTTTCTCAAAGTCAGTGTGCTGAACATAGGCCTCTGCCATACTTACCCGCCTGCCACCCGCCGTGTGCGTATATTTGTGGTTTTCACTCACTCGCTCGCTTGGTCGTCGGTCGTTGGTTTGAACGCCCGCAGCGTTTAACTATAAAATAGTTGGCGGCGTTTCTCGCAGCGTTCTGAACGCGCTTCGTGTCGTGTCACATTTGACGGCAGCGGTTTTGCGTACCGTGGACGACAGGTGTTGCATACGCACTTTTCTCACACACACACACACACACACAGACATACACACACACACGCCTAACTCACGCTTCACGCTGCTGTTGATTTCACTTTGAATTGTTGGTCGGTTGGTTAGTTGGTTCGCTTCGGTTTGGCTTGGCTTGGCTTGGCTTGGTTTTTGACTTGTCGTTCGATTTTTGTTCGACATTTGTATTCGGTTTTGTTGCTTTTACTGCTTTGCTTATTCCTTTCGTTCTTTTCATTTTTGCATTTGGCTTTTGAATGTTTACTGCAACGCGTACGTGATTCGTTTGCCAAAAAGCAATTTCCGATACGTTAAAAATAAAAGCAAAGAAAAACGCGCTGAAATCAGCCAGCAAACAAAAATTAAGCAGGCCCTCACCACCCACGCCGCCCACCGCCTAACTGCTTGTTATTTTCGCTTTTTTTTTGGTGAGCAGTCAATGCTCGCTTGAATTCTTCGCTTCACAGTAACAAATATGAAGCGAAATTGCAATGAAATAAAATGAAGCAAAGAAAAAATACAAAAAATAAAATAAAAAAAGAAAACCAAAAATGAAAAGAAACTTCAAATAATCCAATAAATATAAAGTGACGGCATTTTAAATTGTAAGTCGTGCGTTACTGTTTAAATATATTTTGCCATTCAAAGCTGTGCACTTTTCTTTTTTCAACGCTCGCCTTTTTTACTTTATTTTTATAGTTTGTTTTGTTTTTTTTTTTTTTCATTCATTCATTCATGTTTACAGTTGAGTTCAATATTCAAAGCCAAATAAAATAGTTGGCCAAAGTTGAATTGGAAATTTTGGTTTTATTTTTTGTTTGTATTTTTTTTTCATGATTTTGAAATTCTCTCTTTCGGCGTTGCTTTGGTAATTCTACAAATTTTTACTTTATATGCAAATTTTGGCATACTTGATTTGAATGCAAGCACTCACGTTGGAGGCATGTGTTTTTGGCGCATAGAACTTCCAAGTAAAGCAGTTTTGGTCAATAAAATAAAGTGCAAGAAAAAAAAGAAAACAGACTAAATTTGCTTAAAGCACAAATTGAAGTAAAATATATTTTTTGCTAAGAAAGAAGATACACAACTTGTGTACATCTGCTTTAAGCGCTTTAAGCAAGAAGAAGTAAAAAAGGCACTAAGAACACGTACAATGGAGTGAACAATAAAACAGCAGAAACTGCGGCAGCATCAGCAATAGCCTGCGCGCTATACATGTGCCTAAAAAGACCCGCATACAGATACAGCGATACATTATTTGTATCTCTGTATCTGCATATGTACATATGTATGTATGTATGAGGAACATGTACTCACGTAGACGTAGAAGCGAATTTTTAGCGCAAATGTAAGCCGCCGCTAGCGCACTAATGGCGCATGTCGTGCTGCTCACACACACACGCACACACACTCACATGCGAAAAGACACAGACAATGACAAGGGCAAACATAAAGACGCAGGCAAGCACAAGGATAAGCTTGAGCATGAGCAAGAAGATGAGGACAAGAGACGTCGTGTGTGTATGTGTGTGTGTGTGTGTGTGTTACGACAAAGAAAACCCTTAAACGCTTCCGTTGGGAAAGTGTCAAAGTGCTAAAGAATGTTGCAAGATTCATAAGGTTGTCTTTGCTTCAAATTATTGATAAAGGTTGCGGTTTAGCTTGACTTACATTACAGGTATACGCCAGCAACACCAACGCCAGTGCCACCAAACTTACAAACATACATGTGATCAAGCCGTGGGCTTTGATAGACTATTGGCGTGGGTGAATATTTGCTTGGTTAGCTGGGAAAGAGGAGCATAAGGACAACGGCGGCTTAGATGGATGGGCAATTTCGTTGACACTAACAAATTAAGTTTTTGTATAAACGGAAAAAGTGTGTGCTTTTGTGTGTGTGTGTGTGTGGGAAGAGTTATGTATGTATGTGGCAGCGCATGTGCCTAAGTGCAGACCAATCTTGTTAACGTTTCTCTTTTGAATAAAGTAAAATATTTGCAAAGTTATTTTTAGCACAGGATTATCTTAAAGTCAACTATTTTCCTTACTCGTTTTTTACCTTCTTCTAAAAAATTAAAGTAATCCTATATTTTATATAAAATAATACTTTACTTTAAGCTTCTTCTTCATTGTCGTTGTGCTTGTGCGTCTTTGTCACATTTTGGCATAAGCAGAAGAGTCAAAAACAGTCCTTCGTACGCTACTTGACTCCTACTCTTGTTCTCGTTCTCGTTCTCGTTCTCTCACCACGCACTGCCTTGTTAAATCATAATCACTGTGGGCGTTCGTCATCCAACTGTGCGTGCATAGCATTAAATAAAGCAGAATAAAACAGACGACCAAACCAACGAACAACCGACCGACCGACCGACCGACCAAGTGTTGCTGTACCTTGGGGTGCTTACTTACTTGCCCACACACGCATTTCAATCAAAGCTCAACGCGCCACGCAAAACAACTTCAAGTCTGTCTCTGCTTATGTCTGTCTGTCTGTCAACGTTACTTTGAGTGCGTGCCGTGCGTTGGCGAGGCGAGGCGGCTTCACTGACAGTTTGTCACACAGTGACATTTCCGTTGCCAGTTGAGAGTTGTGTTATATAATGACTATTAGCGCAGCGGTTAACTCACTGGGGAGTTTAAGTAACCTGACCGCGTCCTGACAGCCAACCAGTCAGTCAGTCAGTCTGTCAGTCAGTTCGTTCGCCTAGCTAGCATGCTGATGAGCGTCATGTGCAATTCAGATTGTGCCAGTTTTCTATATAATGTTAACTTGATGTTAATTTAAAATTTAAATTTTATAAAAATATGAAATATGAAAACCGTAATTTCACGTATTCTATAATATATGCGAAATATGATGCCTGCTATTATAGAGGTTGCTTTCTTTACTTTGTGTGTTGTCCCTTACAAAAGCACAGCTGTTTTTATGTTTGGCATCGAGCCGATTCCATGAATTCTATTAAATAAATGTTGAGAGTGCTTTTAATAGGTTTGTTAATAGCCAATAAAATATATATCCTTTCTTCTTTTCTTCGTTTGTTATCTTTTCCAAAAATACAGTTATTTTAACGCTCCTTTTTCAACAACTCTCTTTAAAAAATGTTAAGAGTACTTTTAGTAGGTTTCTTAATAGAAAATTAAATAGGGTTCTTTTTTATTTTTTCAATTGTATTGCCTTATGTCGTGTCGAACCTCAACGTAACATAAGAAATTACAATGCTGTAAGTTGGAATGCAAAGTAGCAGCAATTTAACATGACCAAAAGATGAGCTATTAAAAAACTGTTAACTATTAATAAAACACGCAGTTCCTATCCTATTTGCATGTCATTTGATACAACGTGTCTATTAATAGAGCGTAATAGAGTTGCCAGAATAGGAGGGTAAAATTGTTATTGCTCATATGCATGCCAAATTGAGTTGTTATTCTTCTTGTTTTCGCTACATTAAAATTTACAATGTTGTTTGTCTTGAAATGTTGCACAAACAAAGTGTATGCAACTTTGTTTTGAGGCATAAAATGTTGCAAATCACAGTTCAGTTATGATAAGACATTTCAACTTATCTAACAAAAAAACTTTGCCATGACTTTAAGCCAAGAAATTGGAGAGTAAAATAAAAGAAAACCAAGTAGAAAAAATACTTGTCATTTTGTGTAGCGGAAAAAGTAGAACACTTAAATTTTTAATGATGCTTACGATTACAAACTACTTTTCTCATTTTATCATTTTTTGGAATGCTTACTTAACGAATTTTGCCTTACACTTTTTTGCTGAAGATGATTTTTTTTGTATTATTTTTTTGTCTTACATTTTTATTGCTTTTGACATTAACTCAATGACTTTTGTCATCATGCCGCTCAACCATTTGTCTTTTCTTTGCGGTGTGTAAGAGGAAAGGATACGAAACCGCCGCCAAGCATGATAAGCAATAAAAAAGATGCTGCCAAACAAAACAAAATTAAAAAAAAAAGTATTGCCTTATTATAGGCGCTGCTTTGTTTGGCCGGCTTGTGCTGTGTGTGTGAATATTGATCGACGTGAATGAATGGCATTTTAATACAACAATGATTTGTTTTGAATGCTTTGGTTTTTATAGACGCTTGATTGAAGTGTATTCATAATGATGATGTTTATTTTCTTGTGATTAAATGACAAAATTTGCTAATAATTTATCGCTGCAGCCGTGAGCAAATAACTTTGCTAATCAAAATTTGTGCATATTTTAGACACAACCTTTGGCCATTTTGGCCTTGCCAACGTGCTCGGCAATTAAACAAGATAAAAACTATTAATTTAATAACTTTGCCAGTGGAAAATTTTTAACTTCTTTGGGTCGCTCGGTCGATCGTCTTAATAAAACGAACATTTGTGCTTTGCAATTAACTGTGTAGCCAAGACAAGATATCGTTCGAACGTCGCTCCGTCTCTCAATTTGTAAAGTCGGTCTATGAGGCATGAATTATCTGCGTAGCGCACGAAAAATCACGTTCGACCGGCACACGCACACACACACACACAAAAACACACAAATGCTCATTAGAGTAGCTACAAATATACTTTAACGGCAGTCGACGCCATTAGGCGACGCCATTTTCTTTCTTATTTTATTTGGTCTCTTGTTTTTTTTTTTCGTTTCAAGGAACACAATCATTGTAGGCTCGACGTAATCTTTGTCATTTCTCAAACAAAAGGCAAAGCATTTGAACAAATTTTTGTGAGTCTGATTTTTTTCTTTTTTTTTTTTGACTCTCCCTTCCACTCTTTTTAATGTGCTGTGTTATTTGTGTATCTGTTTTGGTGTATAAGTGTGTGTGAGAGCCACTTTTGTGCCGTCATTTATTGTACAACAGTCGTTGTCATTTGCTGAAAGTCGTTGGTCGGTTGATTTGTCTGTCTCTCTGTCTGTCTGTCTGTCTGTCGTTTTATTTGTTCATTTGTATTTGTATTTACTTGGGCACGCTGTTTGTTGCCCCTTGGCAGCACACACACACACACACACACACACACATAGGTGCTGCAACTACCTCTGCCGCTTCAGTTGCTTATGACAGCTTTGCTGCTTCTCGGTTCGCTCTGTAGTGAATTCCCGTTTTGGCTTTATGACTTAACTTGACTAAGCTTTGTTCGTTGCCTAAGGCATGATTTTTCTTTATTTTTCTTCTGTTTTCTGCCAACTTTTGTATTTTGTGTTTTTTCTTTTCTTTTTTATATTTTGTTACCTCACAGCCACTTGATTTACCTTTGTCGCTTTGCATTTTGCGCTTCAATGTGCCCGTCACTTGTTTCTTCTTTGCCTTCTCTTCATTGGTTTCTTGTTGCCCACGACCGACCATGCCTTAATTCAAATATTCCCCGAGTGACGATTAGGGTCACACACACTTTTTATTTGCTTAAGAAATCACAAGATCAGAGTAAGCCAACCAATCGCACCCGCCCATATTCCCCCCAACCAACGCTTTTCACTTAGCTTGGCCTTTACCGCTAATGGCTTTGTTATGCTAATTTTTTTTGTATTTTCTTTTTGTTTATTTTTTTTAATACTTTTACTTGCAGCAGCAGCAGCTTGATGTCCTTCTATCGTTGCTCCTGTTTAGTGCCCATTTTGCTTTAACAGTTTTCTTCATTTTATTTACCTTTTTCTTTCGTTCTTTGTTTTGTTTTTTTATCCTTCTTTTTTTTATTGCAATTGCTCCAAAGAAATTTGTTTGCAAATACGCGACGCGCATTTGTTGTGCTTTGCTTTGCTAAAGAAGCCGCTTAATTTAATTATGTTGTTTTTCTTGCTCACCCGCTCCCACTCCCTCACTCATTGCGCTGCCATTTCATACGCCATCATTTCGCATGTCATTTTGTCCCTTGTCGTGGGGCGCAAAAAAAAAGTATCCTTTCAACCAATACAAATGTTCGCATTTGCAACATCATTTTGCAGCAATTTTCTGCGCGCATTTTTGTCACAGCCCCCCAACCGTCCCGCCAGCCATCGACTTTCTTTCAATTTCATTTTTGTCTCGCTCATTTGGCATGTCCTTGTGCCGTTTGTGCTTCACGCTCCGCCTTCTCTTCGCCATGTTGCTGCTTGCATCGTGTTGTCTGTCTTGTTCCGGTTTGCCTTGACTTGGCTCTTGTTTCTGTGCTCGCGTTGTCCTTTTGCCCATTTGTGCAAGTTCGTCTCTGTCTGCCCCTCACTTCTCGCTCTTTCGCACGCCATTACTTTGTGCCATGCACGTTGCTGCCATAATGTCGGTTTTGTGCGTTTTCCTTTATGATTGTGTCTTGCTTAAAAGTTGTCCTCCTTCTTTTTTTTTCACCCTTTTTCGACTTTTCTATTGTTGTTACTGCTGTTGTTGTTGTTGTTGTTGTTGTTGTCGTCAGTGGGTTACATTTTGTCTCATTGCTGTTTCACTTGGACTTTTCAGCGTTGACTGAGTTTATTTAACGTTGTCACTCTTTCGTTCTTTATCCTCTTTTTTCGCCCACATATGCTCAACGCATGGCAAGTCTTGCTTCGGCTTGGTTGCCTTCCATTTATGCCAACAAACCTTCCCTAAAGGAGTTAACGGATGAATATGCATTTCATGCTCAGCTTTCCCCCCAACCGTCTCTCTGTCTATGTCATATGTATCGTATCACAGTTTGCTCGTTTGCTGCCGCATAATCTGTAAGCCTTTCATAAACAACGCATAAACTCTTCTCTCGCTTTGTCTCTCAATTGTGGCAAATATTGTTGGCTTTTTTTTGCACTCCTCTTTTTTCAAGTTTTAGTTTCACTTTATCCTTGTTTGGTTAGTTTGATAAAACGTCACTAATGGCAACTGCAAGCAATAAACCCAACTTCACATGTAACAATATGTCTCTGTTTTTTTTTTTTTTTTTTGTAACCCTTTTCTTGTTTGTGCTTTCCACTTCGCCATTATAGTGCTTGCCTAGGCAACTGTTACTTGCTACAAATCGCTTATGCATGCGTTGCTTTGCTTACCTTATTTGACATTCAAATGAGAAATTGTTCATTTTGAATGACTTCTTGCTGTGCTGAAAAAGACCCAAGACGACACGCGTCGACATTTCGCAATGCCTCATGTTTTTCACTCATATACTCATACAATTTTCTTAGCATTTTGATTGGCTTTTGCATTAAGTTGGCTTCGTTGACTTTTCGTTGCTTTTGTTGTTTGTTATTGTTGTTGTGCGCGTTGTCGATTTTAATCAACTACTATCAAAAACCAATAATAAATGCCTTCAGCTACAACACACAAATACATGCGTAGAAGCGAGAATAATGAGAAACTTCATCAATAAATCAAGTTAAGTTAAGCTCGAAGCGCGGTTGTCGCAAACGTTTAACTTTTGTATGTAAATGTGTATATATGTGTGTGTGTGTGTGAAGAAGCATAGATTTCGATTTAAAATGTCTTCGTGCTCAATAAGAAAAGACGACACAAACATACATAATTGTTGTTATACAAGAAGGTGTTGTCATTCTATGCTTTGCGCTCTATATGTGCCAACTTGCCCTTTGATCCCGTCACCGTCATCGCAGAGTTCCCGTCGTTGCCATGTGTGAGAGTGAGTGTGCTAGAAAGAGAGAGAGAGAGACGCTTTGAGCGCCGCCCTTAGCACCTTTGGCAACGTTTGTGATTTTATTGCGCTTGCTACGTGGCTGCTGACGTCTGACGACGACTCTGCATTTCACCCTTTAACTTTATCGTCGTTTTATATTATTTTTTTTTTCTCATATTTTCTTTATTTTTTTCTTTTTTTTTTGTTTTTTTTTTGTTTTTTTTTTGTTTCATTTACCTTACATTTTATTTTGCTGCTTTACTTTTTTTTACGTTCGTCGTTCGCTTGCTGAAGTGTTTACAACACTTCCGGCATATAATGGAAAACAAAAGGCTTAAAAGGATACACAAAGGATTTGAGCAATCAAGTGCGATTTAAGGACTTACCTATACCAATAACATGCGCCGTGCCGAGCCAGAGTCTCGAGGCAAGTTGAGACGAGTTGAGTTGAGTAGTGACTGTAGTGTAGTAGCAAGGCAAGGCAAGCCATGGCGTGTGTATGTGCGTGTGTGCGTGTGTGTGTGTGTATGAGAATCGACATGCGGAAAAGGCAAAGCCCAAGACGAAACATGTCGTCGTCGTCGTCATCGATTCTGAGCCAGGACAGCAGCGCAGAGCAGAGCAGAGCGTAGGCCAGGCCGACGACAACAACGTACAAGTCGATGATGCCTGTCCGTCCGTCCGTCCTGTCTGTCGTCGTTGTTGGCTGCGCCGCTTTGCCATGCTCTATTTCATTTCGTAGTTGGATTTGTGTGTTTGGAGGCGCCTCTGCTTAGTCGAAGAGATGCTTATGCCAACACAACAACATGTATGCAAAACGCGCTACGCTTGGCACACTTTTCACTGCCCCGGCTCCTTTCGCCACGCCTCCGTTTTCCTGCTTCAGTTTTTTTTTTTTTTGTTTGTATGCAAATTTTGTTGTTTGTTTCAAAGTCGTCATAACAATGCCGATGCCGAAGCGATGCGAAGCGAAGCAAAGCAGTTTTCAATATCCTTGTTGTGTCCGCATTTTAATGCTGCTCTTGTTGAGTTGCCTGCCAGGACGTTTACGCTTAGCAGAAGAAGAAGAAGCAGGCAGCTTTAAGAACATCGAACAAAGTTCTAATTGTATGAGAGAGAAAGAAGCGTGCAAAACGGCCAAGAATCGTCGATGGCTATGGCGAAGTCTTGTTCCTAATACCTTTTTCAATGTTGTGGAAAACGTTTAAAGTCATGTTGTTGCTGTTGTTGTTGTTCTTCTTATAGTTGTAATACCTGACATAACTCGAACCGCAAACTTTGCGCTCTTCTTGCTTTGTTATTTCTTCGTTGCCTTTTTTTGTATTCATGCTTTTTCAACATTTTTCTTTTATATTTCATTTTTTTTAATATACTTTTTCTGTATATCATCTTCGTTGTCCTTGTCCTCATGCTCGTCGACAGCAACAACAACAACAACAGCAGCACTTAAAATACATTAAATTCGATTATGTTGCGCATCAAAAAAAAAAAAAAAATCCGAAAAAACCATGAATAAATAAAGAATAAAGAATATATGACGTTAAGAAAGAGTAGTTTTTAAAAGCTTAACAAAAAAATCACTCATACGTCTAGTGTGCTTCCACATAGAAAGCAAGCAAGCAAAGTAAAGCAAACTACGCTACACATAAATTATTAACATTTTTTTTTTACCGCAGTTCCACGCCTCTCAATTTAACCCTTCTCTTGCGAACATACACATGATAATATCTCATATACTATAAACTAACTCTTGTTGTTGTTTATTTTTGCAGATGACGATGATGACGGGAGCGTTATCGTCGACAATGCAACTCACGTGTAAGCGACGTGTGTGGTGGTCGCTGCTCGTGTTGCACGCGCTGCTTGCGCTCGCCTGCGCCTGTCGCGTCTCTGAGTTTCCGTGCAAAGGCAGCACCAGCATTTGTGTGCCACTGGACAAGTACTGCGATGGTCGTAATGACTGCGAGGATGGCAGCGATGAGCCAAAGCATTGTTCCGGTGAGTGTTATTTAATTACATACACTGTGCGAAATTTGAAGAGCTTTGTTATTGTTGTTGGTTGGTTGCTTGGTTGGACTGTTAATTGATTAATGTCTAAAATGCTTACTGCAATATAAACTCATCAATTGAGCTTAGATTAAGTGTCTTAAAACTTCTGTGCAAGAGGGTCATTACTTTAAATTTAAGACGTGGCACCACTTAATGTGCCATCTAGCGTTTGAAATGATAAGTTTGATATATTTTA
Source organism: Phortica magna (assembly GCA_037044515.1). Lineage (NCBI taxonomy): Eukaryota > Metazoa > Arthropoda > Insecta > Diptera > Drosophilidae > Phortica > Phortica magna. The sequence goes on from JBAMBP010001270.1 coordinate 194,971, forward strand.
GACATCAATTGCTTTAGAATGTTTTCGAAAAAATATAATACACTTGTTTCTGAAGACAAAATGCTTAAATCAATACAGATAACTTATAACTCCAAATTGTGCCAAAGAATTTTATGCCCCCAATATGTCAAACTTGGCGCTAGATGGCGTCTCTTAATGCTTGTTGTGTCCAATGCGCGAAACAAAAGTAATAACCCTCGTAAATTTTCGCAGTGTGGTTTCGGTTTGAGCATCTTTTCGGCAAGTTTCGCTTACATAATGAAGCGGAAATTAATTGTTGTGGTGCCTGCAACGGCTTAGAAGATTACTTGAATCAGCTTAGCGACTCTGACAAAGTACTTTGATTTGATTTAATGCTTCGTTGGTTGCTTTGTCTTGCCTTGCCTTGCCTTGTCTCTCTATGCCGCCTTGAATGAAAACCGCTTTGTGCTGCACTAAAAATATTAACATGCTCTTAAATACTTTACTAACTAAACTCTTCTTGTTACAGTATGCAATCGCACCTATTATGGCGATATTGGACGGACATACGCCATAAAAGTGCCAACGCCACAATGGAATAAATTGCCTTTCCTGTGTCACTTGACATTCACCGCGTCCGGGCATGATCAAGGCGACATTGTGCAGGTGAGTGTTGTAAAGATTATAATACACACACACACACACACACACATTGTTAGGTGATTGTGTAAGCGTGTGTTATGTTTATGCATTGCAACACAGTTTATGCAACGGCATTTGCTTTTATGCCGAGGCAAAGATTAGTTGAAAATATATGTGGCAACGATGTGACGCACACACACACACTCATACACACAGACATTGTAAAGTGCGAAAAAGAAAAATATGATGGTTTTTCCGCTTGTTGGGTAAAATATTTCGAGACAAATAAAATGTTTTCGCTGTCATGGTCATGGATACTTCCTTCCTGTCACAGTAAATGAGAGACTGACGTATGGACAGACCGACAGACAGACTGAAGGACGGACGTACGAACGAACTGAATGTCAACATCAAGGTGTGCACGAATGAAGGTTGTAAGGCATTGGCCATTGTGCATGCATGTGTGTGTGTGTGTGAGTGAGCCCAACTGCATGAGGCGTTTGTATGAATGAGATAGACATGTTAAATGATGGCGGCACGTGATGCATTGCGCCATTGTCTGTGTGTGTGAGTGTGTTGGTGTTTGTTTATGCGTGTATGAATACAAGGGTGTGTGTGTGTGTGTGTATGGATTAATGATGAGTTTTGGGTGAAAAGCGCTTTGTGTGTGTTTCGCTTCAATTGCTGCCTTTGTGTATGTGTGTAAATCTGTTTAGTTGTGAGTGTGTGTTGCCTCCGAGTAAAGTATGAGCGCTGCGTGCTTAATTAGCTCTATTGTCATGTTGCCCTGCCTCACGTCTGTCTGCCTGTCTGTCTGCTTGTCTCACTGCATTTTGAGTTTTGCCTTTCGTTGTTACGCGGCTTCGAGCGCAAAATGTCTGTAAAATTACTTCTGCATTCAAGTTTACTTGTGAAATGCGATTAGTGCGCAAAACGGAAAGTCTTCTGCTTCTGCTTCTTGACGAAAAATAAAATAAAATAAAATTAGACATACTTGAAAATATTTGTCAGCGAATTTACGTCAATTTCAACAGGAAAATAATTGATTTCTTGCAATTTACTGTTGTATTAAATGAGCAACGACGGCGGCGGCGACGGCGCTGACATGAAGTTTGAAGATGATGATGAGATGAGATGAGGCGACGCCCACGTTTTGAATAATTTACGAAATTATTCAAGTCGTCAATGTCATTATTTGTGTGTGTTGTAGACGACGTGTAGACTCACTTTAGACTTTTACATTGTCACGCCCCCTATGTTGTTGTTGTTCTTATTCGATGATGCTGATGACGACGACGATGATAATCACATTTAGCGGGCGCATGTCTTTGAGCGCTCATAAAGTCGACTCATGCCACTCTTGTTGTTGCTGATGTAATGATATAAAATTGTTTCCTGCAATCAAAATTCATGCTTCACACGGAGAAATAAAAAATAGTAAAAGAAAGAAAAAATGTGTTGCCTACCTTGCGGCGTTACGATTTTTGCCAGCTCATGGCATTGAGCACAGCCTTGAATCATTGCGTTGATCATATGTTGAGGAAGCGAAAATCTGTCATGCAAAAGTTACAAGTTTTATTTTTTCGGCATTTCCGCATCATACTGAGAGAGCGAGAGTGGGAGATACAGCGATGATAAACGAAGCTGATTTGCATGTATGACGTGCGTCGTCGCCTGTGCTTTGGCATGAGCGACTTTCACTTTTATTACGCATGTACTTCACGCGCGCAAGTAACAGTCAGACGGACGGACAGATATACCGTTATTCAGTCACAATCAGTCAGTGACGAGATCCCAAAGCGCTTGGCTCTTCCGTCTCTTGTGTGTGCGTGTGCGTGTGTGTGTGCGGAAATTGCTTGAAATAATAACATTATACGGCTTGCTTGGCTTCTGCTGTGTTACTGCGTTCATATTGATTGATAGATTGCTTGATGAATGTCAGACGCTTTCACACAAACACACTCACAGAGAGTTAAGACATTTTCTTTACTTCCGTTGAAAAACTTTAAAAACAAATTCCGACATTTTTCAACGCAACAAAACTCATCTTTGTGATTTACTTCTTGCTGCCATTTTTTCTTCCTCTCCCTCTCTCTCTGCTCATGTGGCATGCTTAATGCCCTCGGCTGCTCAGCTGATGGCAAATAACTTACGCTAGTTCATCGTGTAGCTTAGCATAACAACATATTTTCCACTTTTTATTATTAATTTTTCGCACTTTAATCAAATACCTTTTCGTGTGAATAAGCGCGCAAAGTGGCGTTGATAAAGATGATGGCGACGGCGAAGGTGAAGCTGAACACGACTTTGGCTGCTGTTGCCGGCAGCACATTTTTCACACTGATGATGGGTTAATAAAAATTATGCATAAAAAAACAAGCAAAGATTAACAATGCAAAAAAAAATAGCAAAGCGTGAAGATAAATGTCTGTAGTAAGCGCACAAAGATGCAAAGGTGAAGAAACGCTTAAGGTAGAAAAATATTATGCAAAAGCACATAATTCTATAGATTTTTTATTAGACAAGTTCAACGAAACTTGAAATAAATTAAAATTAGCGATTTTTTTGGGCTCAAAAAAAAGATTGTTTTATTAAAAAAAATGTAGCAGGCCGTAAACACATCTACTATCTGAGAATGTCCTCTCGCTCTTTCGTGATCGTAGCCGGCACGCTTGATTGAGGAACAGAACTCGCGAGAAGCCACAAGTCAGTCGAAGTTAGAAACTGAAGCGAATCATTTTAAAGGCTTTAAAATATCATTTTAGTACTCAAAGCCGTTCTGAAACTTTTTTTTACAAAACTCTATGTAATTTGCCTTTTACAACACATGGTATTTGAAGAAATTCTTTATTTTTAACGCAAGGTTAACGTATGTGTTACGCGCATTCTTGATAAACATAGGACTCTATCATATTGTATATTACCGCTTGTTTTTTTAATAAAAAACGTCATATAATTTAGAATATAACCTTTTTTTAAATGCTAGTGCGCCGTATGTATCCATTGTCAGTACCTAACATATGATTTTATTGGGTTTTTTTTTTCGATTTAATTTAAAAAAAAAAAATCATATTTATCAGTTTATTTTTTGCCCGATAACTTTTGAAATATTTCTGTCATGCAACATTTGCAACAGAAAATGCAATTTGTGGCATATAACACCTTCTCTAAATAAGTTCGTCATTGATGCCTCGTCAACTTACCGCCCTCACACCCCTAAGCTGTCGAGTCTATGTTGTTTTACGACATTAAAAATATTTTTCATATAATTTCATGTATATTTTAAAAAATATTTTTACGAACGATGATGACTATTTTATATATATATATGTATATACGAAAACATGCATGTACGTATATTTTTTATAGCCTCGAGACAATTTGATGGTAAAGAGTTATGACAATGTTGACCAGTCATTTGACAATATTATTTTCGGTTTTATTTTACATTTTTACGACAGAAAATAACAAAACGAAAAAAAATAAAATAAAATAAAAATAAAATAGGAATGCATCGAGTAAGATGAGTAAAAAATAATAAAGACAGCAGCAAGAAATTTTTGTGTGAAAAAGAATTTGACTCAATTTATTTGGTTTACATTTTCTCTCGTAGCTTGCGATTTTGTTGGTGCCATTGGTTGGTCAGTCAGTCAGTCATACACAGCTTACGACATGACAGAGAAAATTGAAGATGAAGAATTTTTTGTTTTATTTTTATAATTTGTTTTACGTTTTTCCAGTACTTCATTTTATTTCCATGTATTTTTGCTGTAAATTTGAGCAAATTACGTATACGTTTAATTCTAAGAAAAAATATATATGTATATATATTTTCATGAGAAACAATTTCAATTGCTGAAGCACTTTATGTTTGTTCTTTTGTATGGGCATTATTTTTTTTCTTCTGCGCTTTTTCATTTCCATTTCGACGTATTTTTACCTTGGCGCACCTTCAATGGACATAATTTCATTGCATACTTTCAAGAGCAACATAAACTTACACGTGTTGTTACACAAAAAGACACACACACACAGAAAGTTGTTTATTGAATAAAATTTGTTGCCTGTGGTTAATTTTTTGCTGCTGAAAGTTTGTTTTTTTTTTGGTAATTTTTCTTTCACTTTTTTTTTTGGACGTTTCAAAGCCATAAAGCAAGAATTATTGCAAATGTTGTTTCCGGCTTGTTCATGTTCGCACATTGAACTTTTGTTGCACGAATAACGAACAACGAACAAGAAACAACAACAACAACAACGTAAAAAATAAACAAATAAATAAGTCAAATCCCCGCGGACATACAAAATTATTGATAAGGGTCAGTTTAGTTGAGTCGACTCAACTCGAACCGAATCGAGTTTGAATCATGAATTGTGTCAGGTCCTCTGAGTGACTGAATGAATGAGTGCTACTTGTATTAGTCTGTGTGCTTTGTGCGTGTGTATGTGCGTGTTTGTATTGTAGTTTTTATTTTTACTGTTGCAATTTTAGTCTCTAAAACTTGATTGCTGCTGCGAGAAACTTTTCTTTACTTTTCATAAACTTTTACTCAACCTTCTTGCCAGGCGTTTCTCTCGAATAGCCACTAATGAGCCTGAGCACGCTCGGGCCTTGCGTTGAGTGGAGTTGAGTTGACCTAAGTTGAGCGCACGTCTGACCTTTATTTTTCACAAACATTTTCAATATTTCTTCAGCTAAAAGAAACTTTTCACTTGTAGTGCGCTAACAAATTTACGACTCTTTGGTTACGCTCTGCTCGCAGTGTGGGTGTTTGTGTGGGTGTGTAGTGTGCGTGGCTGTGTGTTGTGTTGGCTTGGCTGTTTTTCACACTACGCACTCATTTATTTGCATATTTTATTAAAAAAGCGTTCATCCATCGCATAAATGTGTTGCGGCACAGCCTCTCGAACGCCTTCGCTCTCCCACTCACTCACACTCTCTGTTACTTTTGCTAAATTGAAGCCAAATAAGATAAGCAGCAAATCTTCTTCAGCTGTTTTTATGGCTTTTTCACTTGATGATGCCAACGCTGCTTTATCTCAACTTAGCTCAACTTGGCTCTGCTCGGCTCGGTTCGGCTCGACTTGTCTTGTTTGTCTGATGTTGACATCAGCTTTTCTTGGCGTTGCCTTGTCTTTAGTTTGATGCTTGGCTGTGTTGTGTAACTCTGTGTGTGACGACCTTGACTTTTTATTGGCAATCAAATATGCAAACGTACCCGCAATGAATAATAAAAGCAAAACCAAATGTACAAAACACGAATTTATTGCACAACGCATCGCAACGCAACGTAGCGCAACCAAAACCCACGCACAACTTCTGTGATAAGATATTTTTTCATTTTCTTTCTGGCAGAAGTCGCGCAATTGAATTTTATTTGCATAACTTGTCTTGAGTTGCCTGCCTGCCCGTCGACAACATTACACTATACAACAAGTTATTTATATTTAAATGTGTATAAATAAAATATTCGTAGTAAAAAACATTTATTTATTTATTTTTTATGTTTATCTCATATTTTTTACTCTTACTGACTCGCTCGTTTTTTTTTTTTTTTTGTTTTTTGCAGATTATCTTTGACGGCTTCACTGTTGGTCGCTTCGACGAGGGCATGGTCGATACGGACGTTGATGGTTATGAAACGAATTTGAGTCCCACTGGCGAACTGCCCGGCTGTCCGGAAGGTTTTATGCAGGTAAGCGAACAAACAAAAAACAACAACAACAACACTTATTTTATGTAACATTTCAAATGAAATTTTCAAGTATTTTTTTTTTGTTTTATTATGGCAAATACAAGTAGTGATATAAAAAATGATTGCCAAGTATAAAAAATAGACAGTCATAACGGATGTGCCAAAATTTATGTTCATCATCAAAGTGAAAACAACAAGAATATTGTGTAATCATATGTCACATAGGCTCACGCGATACATAAGGCAAACTAGTCTAATGTTAGACAGGTATTATGTTCACCAAACGACTTTGTTAACAATTTATACTCTTATGTTAGCTATAGCACCATAATACATAAATCAATTTAATTTTTAAAAATCAGGACGCCAAAAGGATTCTTTCTTAGCCATGTCTGTCCATCTGTCTCTACTCACGAATGGTTCTCGGAAAGTATATGAGCTGAAGACTTGAAATTCGAGATTCCTCATTTTTCCCCGAGTAGTAGTTTTATAAAAATATCTATCCTGATAAACTATAATACGAAACGGTACGAACATTAAATGTTATTTCTAAGCTTAGTAAAAATACCTCTTTAAATCTGCGTACAAAATACAACCGCTCTTCGCATTGCTGCTCCTCAAAGACCTTCAATCAAGTATTGTTCATAAATTGCACATATTTTGAACAAATTTCTTGATATTTTGAACAATATTGAAAATTTTGGGTGTGCAGGGTGTAATATGGTCGACATGACTCGACTCTTCCTTCCTGACTGGTTTTGATTTGATGGAATTCAAAATTTTCACGATATTTAGCACACCCTTTTGGAAGAGTGTTTAACGACTGAACATTTATTAGCCATAATCGCATGTAATAGCGAAGTTTTTCATTACTTTTGAAGCTGTCGCCGTCATACACGCATGCATGCGTGTGAGTAGAAGACGTCAAGTTTTCACTAACGATTTTGTTTGTACGCTCAACATGATGGTCCCTTTTATATCTTCCTCCTGCATATGATGTTCGTCTGTCCGTGTTATCTGTGTCTTTCTTACTCTTCATATATCACCAGCATTCGTTCGTGCTAACACTCAATAAACGTGCAGCAATTCATCGAACCGTTCATTCATCTCAATAGTTGAATCAAACATTCATTCATTTGTTCGTCTGTCTATATGTCTGTCCGTCCGACCGTCTATGCGTTCTTTCGTTCGTTCGTTTGCTTCAATTCAATCAATGTCCGAGTAATTCTGTAATTTTCTGTTTTGGGTTCTGTTGACAAATACCACATTAGCCCAACAAATTGAATTGAATTGTGCTCAAATGCGCCCTCTGTGTTCTGTGTTGTGTGTTGTGTTGCGATGTGCTGTGCTGTGCGGTGCTCAACTTCAGACCACTCGTCGTTTCTTTGCCCTTAATTCAAACTGACCGAACGACCGACCAGCCACTGTTCCATTTGTCTGTCGGACTGACAGACGGTCAGCCTGCTTAGCTGTCTGCCTATGCGGATTAGTAGTTTGCCGTATTGTTGTTGTTGTTGGCGGTGGCGGCTTTATTTGCCTTGACTTGACTGCTGAGTCTGAATTTAGTTTGCTTCGATTTCGTTGATTTGTACAAAGTCGTCATCCGAATTGGTTTTATTTATGTTTGGTCGTTCGTTCCTTTGGTCTGTTGGTCAGACTTTAGCATTCTCTCTGCATTATATTACATAGCTTGTGGCGAAATTTATATCATGGTTTATATATCTGTGAGTCTATGTTTCGAAACTATTTCTCTCTTCATGAGTTTATTTTTCTATTATTTTCAGTATATAAATACTTTTTGATTTTATTTCAATTCTTGACTCGACTCAATGCAACGTTATTCTTCAACGACACCGCCGTTGACATGTTTGCTTGCCACACACATATATTTTGGTTTTTGCGTTATTTACACACTCACACTTACACATACATATATGTGAGTTCTTTTCAGTAAACGTAATGGACGAAAACCACAATCGAAAGCCAACGAGAAACCATAAATATACAAAATGCATGCGAATAAAAGTGAAATCTCTGTAATTGACTTGTCTCACAATATTGCCATTATTTCATTTGGCTTTTGGTCTGTCAATGTGTGTGTGTGTGTTTGTGTGTGATTGACACTAAATACATTTAACGTTTGATTGTCGAAAAATTAGGACAAACACAAATGAAGTCAATCAAAGAGTCGTTCACTAATAGAAAACTCAAGTAAAATCAATGAATTTGCTTTGTGGGTCGCTGATTTGTTTTGTGTAGCATACTTTTTGGCTTAATTAGTTAAAGTGTTAAGATCAAATGAGTCTTTAGTTTCACATCAAGTTGTCTTCTCATTCTCGTTGTTTTGCTTTTCGATTTTTATAGGCCTCAAGCCATTGTTGTAACTTTGCCTTTGCTTGAAATTTTTACACAGTCAACTGCTAATAAACATTATTTGTAATGTGCAAAATATGCATAATTACTTCATAAAAGAAATGTTTGTGTTTTGTTTTGTCATTAAACTTAAAAAAAAAAACAAAAAAATAATGTTAATTAAACTTTAAAGCGCGTTTTCTCAACACTTTAGTGACATCCAAAACGAAAACCGCCAACTCATGTTCAGCACAGCAAAATGCCGAACGACAAAACTGAAACCATTTTGCGGTTTTGTTGTTTATTCCTGACCGCCGCCTCCTTTGACATAACCAAACCAAACCGGCCTTTGGTGTTTTTGCTATGCTTTTTCTTTTTTCTTCTTGTCGCATATGTCAACAGTCAAAAAAAAAAAAAATAGCTTGGTTAGTGTATTTGATTACGGTTTAAACGAAATTTCGATACGCTCTCAGCAGAGCATATTTTTTATGCATGTATCTACGCTTCTTTTGCATAGCTAAGTTCAAATACGAAAGCCCGGAAAAAAATGTGTCCCGCTGTGAGTTTTTAATCAAGTTACTTGTGCAACTTGCTGACTGAACAACGCTTTACCAGAACTGCCGCATGGGTTAACACGGCTCGGCAAAATGGGAATCTTTTTCTTTTTTCATTGTTTTGCGTAGTGAGTACTCGTATGTTACATTGCGATACACGCAACATACGATGTTGGACTTGCTTTTGGTTTGATGCGTTAGACTGACGTATGTGTAATGCATTACCATATAGCATGAGGTACGCGCCTATTAGATTATGTTTTGTGTGTGTTACCAACATGATGACTAAATGCAAATACACTTTTTCAACAACAATTGTGCAAAGCGACTTTAAATTAAACAAACCAAAAATAAAAATTATAAAAGTAGAGAAAAATTCAAAATAAAAGCAGAAAATCTAATAATTTTAGATTTTTTTTCATTTGCTTGGCTGATGTTTTTTTTAAATGCATAATAAATTTAACAAACGTTTGGGCGTGTCTATCGTCGCTGCTTCTGGCCTCCTGCCACAACTGCACACACACATGTTGGCCGTGCACGTTCGCACACTTGCTCGGTTGAGGTTTCATTTGGCACTTGACATATGCGCTTGCTGCTGGCATTGTCATTTGCTTGGTTTGCTTGGCGCTTTTCACATTGCTCACTTGTTTATTTGTCGTTTGGTCATTCCTGTTGACTTGTCTGACAAATATGGGCGTGTTTGACTGTGTATGTGTGTTTATTATTGTGTGTGCTTAGTGAAAAAAGACTATAATAAAAATTGTTACTCACCGTTGCGCAGGTTTGCTGCAGAATATGCCAAGTTTTGTGAGTAGCAAATAATAGAATAAAACAATCGCACAAAACTATGCTACATTTTTTTTCTTTCCGGTGAAAGTCGAATAAGAGTAGCATAAAAAACTATGCTACAATTTTTTTGCTTTGCGCTATAAAATAAATGCAGTTGAGCAACACTTTTGGCTGGCTGCTCATTTAAAGAGAAGTCTCAAAAAACGGATATCTTTTTTTGTTGGTGTGGTGGGCGCAATGTCCGCGTGTATATTTATGTGCTGAGGTTTTAATGCCAACCATTTAGTTTTGTATTTATTTACCACAAACGCAAACACACACGCACACACACTCACACAGGCACACGCACAGGAAGTCTCGCATTGAACGCATAAATAATTCTCGGTCTCGTACTATTTCATGTTGCTGTTGGCATACGCGCGCGCCTTTTTATTCAATTCTATTATGTCTTTTTTAGACTCATTTCTTTTTTTCTCATACTCTTCTTTCGCCGTGTTTTTATACTTGCATAAATATTTATAGGTTATTTTCATGCACAAACATAAAATTGCGTTTGGTTTGTATTTATTTTTTGTTCTTTGTCTTCATTTTTGTTATTATTTATTTCGTTTTATTTCTGCTCAACAGAAATTTATTAGTTTTATGAATTAACTTTTTTTGTGTTTCTTTTTGTTTACTGTTTTGTTTTTGTTTTATGCCAAGTTTTCTTTGTAGAAAATTTTGTTTTATAATGAAATTCAATATTAAAAAAAATAAGTTATTTTATGTGCATTTCAATTCCAACATGATTCGTTGACTTACATTTCATATATGAATGTTCTGAAGCAGAAAAATACAGAAATTGCGTAAAGAAAATAAAAGAAGTGAAATGGGGGAAGAAAAATTGAGGGCCGAAACTTTTTGCTGTTTGCTACTCATTCATGCGTGTGTATTCAATTTAGTTAGACATTTTGTCTCATGCATTTTTTATAAGGCGCCGACATGTTTTTACAACGCCGCCCAAGCGCCGCTGGCAGTGCTGTCCACCCCCTTGCCTTACTGCCTGTCTGCCTGCCACTCCACATTGGTCTTAATACATGTCATAGCACCTTAACATATGTTTTTGCCCTTTTGCTGACCTTTTGTTGATTGTTTTTAATAATTTATCATGATGCTTATTGCAATTATTAAGCCACGCGCGCATTGAAAAGTAAGAAGGAAAGAAGAAAGTTTGAATGAACAACTTTTTAAAACCAAAGTGTGCGTGCCTTAGTGTAAATGGTGTGAGTTGGCGTAACAATTTATGCATATTGCGGCACATAAATTTAGCAAGTTTATATAACTTTAAATGTATTAAGTGTATTGTCCTAAACAAACACAAAGTCAGTCAGTCGAGTCGATAAGTAAAACTAACAAAAATAACAAAAACAAACAGCAAACTGCCAACACATGCTTTGTCTTGAATTATGAATTCTTTGTTTTGACCCTCAATTCATTTTATGCGCAATTCACTTAGTCAGTCAGTTGGTCGGTCGGTTGTTCTGTCTGTCTGTCTGTCTGTCGATTGGTCTTTCCGTTGGTACCAACTTGAGTAAATGACTCAATATTTGACAATCATAACATCCGCTTACATGTTACTCGATACTCCTAACCATCATCACTCACTCTACTTCTTCTTGACCAAACTTATCAAACATGCTAACAGCTAAGCATGCTTTCCTGCTCACTCTCACTCTCCTTCTCACTCTTGCTGCTTCTTAATACAATAAATGCTGTTTATTTGTCTATGCGCGTTCATATTTCCAAACATGTGCGTGTGTGTGTGTGTGTTTGTTTGTTTGTATTTAAGTAGAAGTTTTGACATGATTGTCTTTCGCCTTTGCTTTGCGCTTTGCTGCTTCGACTTAAGACAATAGCACATTGCGCTTGTCAATTGTTTGTGTTGGCATTTATGTAACTCCGACAGCATCAGCGACAACAACAACAACAACATATACAACAACAATAACCAACAACAAACTCATAACTCAACTCAACAATACGAGTAATAACAACAACAACACCAACAATGGCAATGTGCCCCGCCGCCGGCAAATTTGTGTGTGTGCAACAACAAATGCGTTGAAATCGCTTGAATCTCTTTGTCCTTCACTCTTTCCCTCTCTCTCTCTCTCTCGCCCACACCATCACCAGCATTGCCAAGTGCGGAAAGCAATTTCATAATGCTTAGTTTGTCTGATTTGTCTGTCTGTCTATCTGTCTATCGTTGTTGATGGTTTTCAATGCTGGCAGTCGTCATCGTTGTTCGTTGTCCGTTGTCCGTCTTCTCTGTCGGCAGCTAAAGTGCATTCGAGTGCGAAAAAATGGCAAATTGCTTACACATTTAAAAAAAGAGAAACAAAAAACAGTGAAAGCTGCTTAAGTGGTACAAGTTACCTCAGCTAACACAGCGCAGTAGTAAGTTTTATACTTAAATCGTGTGACTAAATTATGCACTTTGATTAAAGGAGTTGAGGGAGAGGAAGAAGGAAATAGGCTAAAAAATTATTACTTTCTCTTTAACATATAAAAAACATCTTTGAGCTAAAATTAAATTAAGAAGAACAAAATTGCATAACAAACACAAAAAAATCAGGCGTGGTATTTGAGAACTGTTGGCTGGTGACCTCTTAGAAGAAGAAAAAGTGTTCTTGCAGTGGTCATCAAACCTTATAACAGTTTCTATGAAGGACTGAAAGTGGTATTATTTTTTAAGAGATGCCCGAACTGAGGCTTTGATAGATTTGGCTTTGAGTTGCGATTTTTGAAAGATATTTAATTGTGGTGATTTTTTAGATATTTTTTTGATATTTTTCAAAGCTTTTTATTTAAGAATAATTAATGTAAAAAATTACTTCCATGCCATTTGGCAGTAATTTTAGTTTAATTACGAGCATATTTTTATGCCTCCTGTCTATTTCGGCATTATTTTTGTAATTTACTTTTAATTATTTTATAATGATAAAAATATTCGCGTTGAAAAAATACAACTGCTTTTGCAAACAAATAAAAAATAAAAAAAAATGTAAATAAAGGAATAAATTTTATAAAATAAAACAGTAAATCAGCTCGAGGATTGTGTGAAAAATTCATACGCACAAATGAAGGCGCATTATGCGCTTAAATTGTTGCGCAATTAAGATAAAACTTCTCATTAGGGTGCAGCGAAAAACGGACATGGAAATTTACAAATTAATTTAAATTTATGCGAATTAATTATGAAACAACTGTTTAGTGTGCAACCTATGAGTAGAATAAAAGTCTAACAATTTATATAATTTTTCAATTTTTCTCTAAAAAATTGATCTAACATGTTGTATAAGTTATTTTTATGAAGAGTGACGCATGTTGCCAAGCATATAGGCAACACATACAACAATCTATCGCTAAAATCTGTTGGGAGTCTTTTGATGTTCCATACAACTTTGTCTATTTGTCGCACTCCCTCTTCCTCTTTCTGTCACTAGTTCTCAACAAACTCATTGACCTTCGTACATTGACTTCTGTTCGCTGAACTATTTGTATCCCTTCTTTATTGTATGTAAAATTACTGTTGTTTGTTTTGCAACTCGCACCACCCTAATTTAAAATTCATGCATGCATTTTAATTATCGTTTTTATAATCGCGCATTGAATTCTGCGATTACAACAAAGATTTGTGCGGCGATAAATTTTCCGTTACTTTTTGTTTCGAGTAAATAATAAAGTCTTTAAAATTGTTTGGGTAACTTTTCGTTTACTCTTCAAAATGTTGTTTACTTTTTGTGTGAAAATTCTGTAAATTTTGCAACTGTTCAATGTCTCTTTGCCTTGCCCGCCACCCCGCACACCTTAAAGTCATATAACTAATAATCGAAAATGACTCAACTTGACTTGAAATGCATTTGCACATGAACGTTTTTCATAAAACTAATTTTCTCAAATGCTCAAAAGGGAGAAATATTTAAAAAACTTGTGGCATGCTTGCAGGCGCCCTTGGTCGGTCGGTCGATGGCATGTTATCAGCCATGAAAATTCAAATTATGTGCTTTGGCTTTGGCTTGACTGTGATGACCAAAGCAAGGCAAACTGAACCATGCGGCAGTACAATAATAATTCAATCAATTTAAAACCAACACTAAATCAACTTGGATAACGAAGTGAACGAAGCTGCTGTGCTGTTGTTGTTGTTGTTGTTGCTTCCACTGCTGTTGCAAGAAAGAGCAAAAAGTTCAAATAATAATTCGTTATGAAGTCAATGCTAATATGCTAAAGCAAAGGACTATGAAGTTGAAATTGCTGCTCAGCTTTGCTCGCTGCGATTCGGTCTGCTGCTGATGAGCCTGAGCCTGAACCAAAGCCTCAACTGTAAGTGTGTGTTTGTTGTGTAGCATTTTGTATGGTCAGGCGGCAATGGTGATGTTGATGAAGAAAGCTATGAAAAATGGGAAGCAGAAAAAAATAAAATTACGCCAAAAACGTAATGAAAGTAAGCAAAGTCGATACGACAACGACTTCACGTTAAACTTCAACGTCATCGTCAACTCTTACTCACTCAACCACTCACTCACTCACCATGCTATAATAATCGAACAGCAAAAGATTGGCATAACAGGAAGTAGAAAAAGAAGAAATGGTAAGAAAGAAAAAAAAGTAATCGAAATGAAACAGAAAATAGCCAACTGACATTATACATTTCCGAATGGTCGCATGGTTGGTCGGTCGTTTGTTCCGTGCGTCCGTCCGTCCGTCGGCTGTTGATGTTCATGCAACACACCACAGACGCTGTTGGTGCGCTGGTAGAGTTCTGCTTGTTTGTTGCACTATTGAAAGGTTTGTTGTTGTTGTTGTTGTTGGTGGGCACATTGGTTGCTTGCTTGGTTGATTCAATAGGTTTGGTTCGGTCTCACGGACTAACAGATAGACTGAGTGGGTGGGTGGCTGGCTTGGCCTTGCTTGTTTTGCTGTTCAGTCTGATCTGATTGGTTCATTGGTTTTGGTCATCTTTTGCAATGAATTTACACAAAATCGAAATCAGAAAATTACCATTATGTTGGACACACAACGAACGAGAGCGAGCTAACTTAAATAGAGAGATATTGTAGAGTTGTCTATGCCATAAATGTGCGCGCGGCATAAGCAGAATAAGTTGATAGTCAGTCAGTCAGTCATGCCGCCGCCGCCGCCATTCTTTGCCACCTTTGCCAACGATGACTTGTCACAATTGTTATTGGTTTCTCCATAGGCAGGCAATGGCAAAGGGCAAGCAAAAGCAAGAGCAAGACTAAACGACGTACCAACAAACTGCTAACCTACGACTAATATGCATTGGGCTGTGCTATCATTCTGCATTGCCATTAAAGTAAAATTGCTATTTGAGCTTGTTGAAATTGCAGGGCCCGAACGACAGCACCGTATAGTTGAGCCAAGACAGGCAACAGTGAGGCACTGAGTGGCCGAGTGAAGTGGGGAAAAAAAGGGTGAAATGAACAAACCGACATTAGATTTGCTATTTGCCGACAAAACCCCTTTTGTCGTCGTCGTTTGTCGTTGTCGTTGTTGGTCATGGTTGAAGAACTTTACTAGCAGACAGAGGTTCTTCTATTCCTCGTTATTCTTTGGTGACTTTGACGCTCTCTCAAGCAGTTCAAATAACCCATTAACTAAAAACTTAATCAATTGGAACCTAATATGAGTGGCGATGTCTCATGCCCCAAGCGCTGTCTGTCGGCTGCTTAATGTCTTCAACAGTGACTGAGTGATGAAATTACAGGCGACTGAAAAGTAGCAGGAGCTGCATGGCTTCAAAGGCAAAGGCAAAAGGCCATCAAATGAAGTACAATTACAAAATGATATTAGTAACAGAACAAGTCTAACATAACAAAAATGTTTCGTCATGCAGAAGTTGATAGGCGGCAAAATGTTTGATAGAATTGAAGTTGACTTGATTAAACAAGTGTCACAGAAAGCAGTTTCTACACTCTATTCACTAAAGTATTTGTGCTATTTTATTATAAATATAATAAGTTAAAGTTGAGCAGCAAATAACCGACATCAACATGTTTGTGGTTGTTGAGGCAGAGTGCTGACAAAAACAGTCTTTGTACTGAACATATTAACCTTTGTTGTTGTTAATGGTCGGAGCGGTTTGTTTGGCGTTGGCGCTGGGGTTCCTTGTGTAACTTCATTTGTGGCTTTGTTCCTTCTATTTTTTATTTTATGGTTTCAGCATTTCTGTCAATTGCAATCTTGCATTGCATTGTATTGTCACAAGCCACAGCTGCAAATAAAAGTGACGCCTATTGGTATGCAACATTTTTTTCCCCGAAAGCCAAAAAATAATATTGCATATATGCAAAAATCAAGTAAACACACATTTTGTGCGCCTCTGTTTGGTTCTGTTGTTTTGCATTTTGCATTTTCTTATTCATTTGCTCGTTCGTTGGCAAATACAAATAAATTGCAATCAATTTTCACACCCAAACGCGTTTTCAACTGTGCACAAACACAGACACATGCACATATGCAATATAAAATAAAAGAAATACAACACAAGCGGAAATGCATTATACACTTGGAAGTGTGCATATGGCTGTGTGTGTGAGTGTGACTGCGTGTGTGCCTTGCATGCTGCGTCATCCGCACCTCACTTTATTAATATTGCATATTTTTTTGGCATACAAGTTATTTTTTCATGCGACAATATTTATAAATGTGTGTGTGCGTGCGTGCATAAATATAGTTTTTTATATTACTCCCTTTTTTTTTAACCTTTCTTCTTGAATATATTTGTTTACTTGTTTTGTCTCTGTTGGCGGCGACGACACACATTAATTTTATTTGTATATATATTTGTTTTTATTTTGTTTTTAATATTTTATTATTCAACAATAAAATCAATAAAGGAAAAATTGTATCTCGACTTAACCTACATCAGCAATGGGAGTGTATTGAATATTGTTTGTTTGTTATTGGCGTCAGCAATGCGCAATGCACTTCCATACGCACGCACACTCACAGACGCACAGACACACACATGGACATGCACATGTCGATCGTTTAACTTTATTTGATTGTTTTATACTTGTGATATTTTTTTGTTGTTTTATTTTAATTACAAGTTTTATTTTTGTATGCCACACACACATGCAAGCCAAGCAAACAATGCAATTATGAGCGCTTTCGTTCAAATTATAAATAAAAGCGAACCAAGAAAAAAACTAAAGAAAAATATTGCATAAAATTCAATACAAAAAAGCAGTGTTTGCTACAGAAGGGAAACTCTTGATATTTTTTGTGCCAATTAAGATTGTTTTGTGGCATTCAAATTACTTGCTGGCAAAATTGTATATGTGTGTCTGTGCTTGTTTGTTTCTTTTATATTCAAGTGTATTAAATGATTGAAAGTTTTTCTTTAGGCAAACATTTTGATTCTTTGCCATTCAATGTTTTGAATTCGAATATTCAAACTTTAGTCATTTGACTCAAACAGACATTTCTTTCAACAGAGTGCAATTGGAAATGTATTCTTCAAATTTTTTCAATACATTGTATTATATCGGTATATGTGACACCGTAGAAAGAATATTTTTGGACCAGTTTCGATTTATTTTTGTTTGAAATATAAATTCGTTGAGAGTATTTTTAGCTTTAGTAAAAAAACAGAGTGTTTAAACTTTCACCTTGTCAGCATTGACAAGCTGTTTCATAGGATCTCACACCACGTACTACAGTCGAGTAATTTATTTGGTCTAACCGCCTTATTTTCACAACTCTTTTTAGGCACTGTTAAAATAAACATATTGTTAAGGGTCTATTCATTTATTTGACAACTTAGCGGAAAGGGGGCAAGAGCATATCTTATTTTTACTTACTAAGTGGGGGTCAAAAGCAGGTCAAAATCGTCTTACGTAATGAATTTACGTAAATGTTCGTGTTTATCGAATTTTAATAGCTTATCGTATTCTTGGCAGCGTTAAAAACTGTTTTTTTTTCTGTTAGCCAACCTTTTGATGTTAAAAACAATAGCTAACAGTCTGTAAACACAATTGTTCGTGCAGTAGAATATAAAACCTAACAATTGTATTAATAACAGAACTGTTAAAAACAGTCTATTAATTTTTTTTAATAGAGTGGACAAAAAAAAGGGAGGTTATTTTTTATCTTTTATGACTTGAATCATTTTTTGTTTTAATTTTTTAACCATATTTCTTTGACCTTTCCATAACTTGAGCTTGACGCTTCTGTTATCATGTTAAAATCTTCCATTAATAATTATTTTAAATTATTACAATATATAAAATACAAATAATCAAATTAAAATTTAACTAAAACAAATGAAATATTTTCCTATTTACAGCTCAGTGAACTGGGACGACCTTTCACGGGCGGTTCGTGGTGCGGCAAGGCGACCGGACCGCAATTGTACTTCAGCGAGACGTCAACAGTAACGGCATCTGTGAAGGTGAGTTAATGCATGATTGCGTGAGTGCGTGCGTGAATGAATGAGTTGAGTGATGACGTTTAATCTGCGCTTCATAACCATTAAATGTGTCGTTGCTGTTGTTGTGTGTAAAGTGTGTCCGTCTGTCAACTCGTTTCTGTGTTTAATGCTTCTTCAGTCGCGCAATGCATTTTAATAGAGACAACGTTGCGTTTTACTCATGTTGCCATTGCATCAAAATGTATATTTTTGCGAACACTTTATTTTTTTTTAATTATTTAAATTGAACATGTCGAAAGAATCGTTAAGTTTAAACTTTGCACTGAATGTGGCAGCGCCGGAAAGCATGCAAACACTTATTAACTACACAGGAATACAACAATAAAAAAAAAATATTAAGAGGGCGCAAAAAGTAAGCAAAATTGCAATGTCAGTTGGAAAATTTTTTGATTAATTTTTAAATAAACGCAGCAATAAAAACAATGACAGCTTCAGCGAGAATAATGTCCTTGTTTTTCACGTCGCCACTTAAATATTGCGTATACGCATGGCTATACATAGCAGAATATCGCTGCTTGTTGTTGTTGTCACCGCCATCATCATCATCATCAACATCATCATGTTGCTGCGGCCTCTGTGTATGCTCATAAATTATGAAAATTAATAAAAATTACGTCGACAACGAAATCGAGCGCTGAGAGTTGAGCGAACTGAGTTTCGTTGAGTCGAGTCGAGTTGAGTTGACCTGACCGCTTGTCAACAGTATGAGATTGCCCGTTTTTAATATGAGTTACGCATAATGAAATACGAAAAAGTTAAAAACGACTTTGATGAGAAAAATGTTGAGTGCCACACTCACACACACTCTCACACTCACATTTATACACATAGACATTTTGCAACACTCAACACTTTGCTTGGTTTGATCCTTTCAACATTTTCTTAATGTTTGTCGGCTTGCCTTGCCTTGCCTTGACTATTCGACCCTTCTACCAACTCACATTTTGCCATTTATATAAGATCGCTTGCCTAACCCTTTCTTCCCCTTCCCCTTTCCTTCTTGCCTTTCTTTCATATCGGCTTTGTTAAATGCTTATGCGCTCCTCTCCCAATTCCCGACTGCCAACTCTTGCAACTTACTTGTATTATTCGCATTTGCACTCGTCCAAGCGCATTAAAATTTCAACACATTATTTCCCATTTTAACTTTTAAATTACATTCCAGTACAATGTTTCCGTTTACCTCATTACGTACGTACCGAACGAACGTACATACGTACAAATGTACGGACTGTCGTAGAATTCAACAACGGTAAAACTCATAGAAATAAAATAAATAAAAGCGCAGCAAAGCACAAAATACAGAATACGGAATACAAAAGAGAAGTGAAAGGAGTGAGTGAGAAAAGTCGAAACGTGGCGGAGATGTGTAATGGAAAATGTACTGAAAAGTTGAGTTCTAGTTGAGTAGAAGAATAGAATCAAATAGAATGGAATAAAATAGTATAGAAAAGTACATGGCACAAGAGTGGAGTGCATTGAAAACGAGTTTGAATTCTACTTAGAAATATAGAGGCGTGAATGAGGCGTAGATTTCGAATAAAACTGAGCAGGAGATGTCTCAGTGGATGAGATGAGACGAGACGAGACGATGAATAGAGGGCGGTCGAGTGCACACACTGAGATACGTTTAGTTCTTTTTTCCATTTCCATGCATTACATAAAACTTGAATACTAAGAGCTAAGAGCTCAGTTGCAGTTCAAAAGCAAAGAATTCTATAAAAGGTGTGCGCCGCCGACGCCGCCTTACGTTCTCAAATAGTAACGCTGACCTGAACTAAAGCTGCTGCTGCTGCTGCTGATGATGATGATGCTTCGCTAGTTGGTTGGTTGGTTTGCTTATATGAGTATTGAAATGTGGCATGAAAATGAGTAAAGTTTTGTTTTGTTCTTATTGTTGTTGTTGTTGTTGTTGCTGGTGTATTGTGCCAGAAAGCGTTGCCGACTGAATATCTTCTTTCAATCTGCCAACATTCGTCCAGCGTTAAGATTGCAAAGACTTGCCATGAATCAATGAGCGTACGAATGACTAAATTCGCGTGCATTTGAGTATGCTCATTCACACACACACTCACACACATATACATACTGAAAGACACATATAAAAAACACGAATTGAATTGAATTCGAATCTAGAGAATGTCGATTGTCGCATGCAAGTTGCATTTGACAGCATTGCAATACACAAAAATGTACATTTGTATCTGCAGAACAGCACAAGCACAAGCACAGCTCAGCGCAGTTTAAAAGTGTCTTTAGAGACACGACGGAGCAGAATGTTTCTGTTGCTGTTGCTGTTGCTGTTCGACAACGTGTGTGACACACATTAATAATTCAATAGCACAAAAATATTTGTGTCTCATTTGTCTCATAGATACGCGTTGTGGTGTTGTTTGTGTTGGTAAGTTGACTTTATACAACAGACAGCGCACCTGTGCTGATGTTGCTGCTATGAATGTATCTGTGTGTGAGTGTGTGTGTGTGTTTTATTATAATAGCCGATTTTGTGTATTTGCTTTTACAGCGTTTTTCTTGCTACTCTTGTTCTTTTGTCTTGCTGTCTTTTATGCAACAATTTTAAAATGATTTTGGTTGTGTCATTGCAGGTATTTCATCCGCCAAGGAATATACGAGACGAGAAACCTTTTGAATTTAGCATAAGATACAAATTTATAAGTCAGTCGGATGCAGTTGTTAGGTAAGTATCAAACAACAAACATACATTCGTACATATATGCATATATAAAGCCATAAAACAATATTATAAAGAAGAAGAAATGTTTGAAGAAGGTCGTAGAGAGAGCGTGTGGAAAACGAACAGACTGAACATAGCTCGAAGAATTTAACTCTCGACTGTCTGTCTGTCTGTCTGTCTGACGATTGACATCAAATAAGTTAATGTCATTTGAAGAAAGTTGTTCGAAGACGACTCTAGTGTGTCTGTCTGTCTGTCTGTCTGTTTGTTGGTATGTCTTGCTTGGGGTATGATTTCAATGCAGGGTTGTGCATTGAATAATGAATTGCATAAAATGTGCGCACATTTCAATGTATCTGTATCTGTATGAGTATGAGTATTCGAGTGTGTGTGCGCGTGTACAAGTATGCTTTTGTATGTCAAGCTACATTCTTTAATAATGTACGTAAACGCATATTTGTGTGAAATGAGCACTTGAGTTGAGTTTCTTTTCCACTTAAAGTATTCGACAAGTCAGTTGAATTAATTAAGCGCGCATATTTCTTCTTCGTCTCCCCTCTTCTTCTTACATGTAAATTGTGTAGTGTGCATGGGTGGGATAAATTTAAGTAGTCAACTGGGAACTGTTTACTTGTTTGCTACAACACTTGACTTTAAGTCTGTTAGAAGAGTGGCTGGAACGAATCAATGCTAAAGCCTTCAGCCTTCAGGCTGTTGTATTTGTCCAATTAGCAATTCATTGGAATACAAGAATTGTTTTAATAATTGAAAAGAAATCCTCTGACAGTAAAATTACAAGTTAAATTCAATTTTCTCAATAAAAACACTCGACTAGCAAATGACCATTAAAAAAATATAACCCACGCAACAAATACAAGTGGGAGAGAAAAAAAAAAAATAAAACTGTAGCATAAAACAAGGCGCTTCGTGTGCAAAAAGGGACACTGAGCTTTGAAATGTTTGCAGCAAATACATGTTTCTTAATTCCTTTTTCATACCGTTTCTCTGCCTCACCTTCTCCCACACTCGTTCACTCTGGTTACGTGTTCTGTCCGAGCAATCCTTTTTGTATTTGTTTTGCAAATAAAATCATATTAAGTTTATTAAATGTATATGTCTATGTATAAGGTTCTCTTTCATTCCTTTCATTTCAATTCACCAGATACGGTTTGCCCGATAAGCCGTTGGAATTGGGTCGTGTCACGCCGGGCACATACTGTACGAGGCAATTCGATGAATGCTATCGAAATAAATGCCGTTTGCAAAGCCCAAATTATCCGGGCATGTATCCGAGAAATGTTACCTGCTATTGGACGATACGACAGAAAGAAGTTCCTACAAGTAAGCATGCTATGATTGCCGTCAGCCAAGAGAATCAGCACAAGGCGCTTGTCAAACGGTAAGTTTCATTTCAATAAAATATAACAGAACGTACAATAAATGACGTTCATGAACACATGCACGCACCTGGACATAATCCATACATTGGTACATACATTCGCACAGACGCTCTTTAGTCCCCTTGAATGAATACTATAAAGATTGCACGAGGGTCGTTCGATTGCCAAAAAAAATAATAGGAAAACCTTTATAAAAAATATAATTATTTTATTTTTATACACATTTAATTTTGTTTTCAATATTTTTTCCTCAATCTTATATTAATAATATTATTTTATGTTTTTTAAGTATAATATCTCCCTAAAGTTAATTTTAATTTATTACATAGCTTATCATTATATTTTTATTATTATGTTTTTATAATATATTTTTTTAAGTTTTTTTTTATTATATTTTGTAATATTATATTTTTTATTATTCTATTTTCTATTATTCTTTTTTTTTATTATTATATTTTTTATTAGTAGGTATCTCATTATTAAATTTTTTTAATTATTATGTTTTTAATTAGTATATTATTTTATAATAATGTTTTTGATTATATTTTTTTTTATTATGTTTTTTATTATTATATTTTTTATTAGTATATTTTCTTTGTTATTATTATACGTATATGTATATTATTATAATATTTTTTTTTATTTTTTTTACTATTTTTTCTTTTATTTTGTTATTATTATTATTTTCTCTTAATTTTTTGTTTTTGCATTATTTAACTTTATTTTTTTAGACAATATAATTTTTTTAATATATCTTGATTTTTTTCAACCAAAAACAATAATTGGTAATGCCATCTTTTATATTACCGAAGCACTTTCCAACTGACCCTCATATGAATTCGTCTGTTGCTTGTATTTGTCTTTGTTTCTATTTCTGTTTCTATTTTTGTTGTTCTTGCAACTTGTTTAGTCTATTTCTGTCTTGTCTTATGTTATGTTATGTTGTGCTATGTTGTATAGTGTATTAAATAAGCATTAGGCGCACCCTCACCTCTCACTCACCCCCACTTCGTTCTCACACGCAATTTACCTGTAATGCTGTGCCATGATCTGTCGTGTGTTGTATATTTCATTGTACAGACTCTCGTACATATAATCATTTATTTATTTATTTATATTTAAGCACTTATTTCGCTATGACAAATTTCAATTTGCCAAATTGTTTTTGTGGCCATTTTGGCAAAAGTGCTTAATCCGCACACTTGAACGCTCTCTATTTTCTCTCTCCCTCTCTATCTCGCTTTCTCTTTTACTAACACCGCACTGACCTTTGTCCATGCTTATCTGTTGTGTGCTTGTTGAGCAGCTCAGTTTCTGTTGCAATGTTTTAACTCTCGAACGCTTTTTGACAAAACACAATTGAAAATCTCACGCATTTCATGTTGGTTTGTTTATGTAAGTTATATTGTTGGTGTTGTTACTGCTGCTGTTGCTCCACTTGTTTTTGCCGCCATATTGTTGTTGTTGTCGCCGAAAGCAAAGTCATTCAAATTAAATTGTTGACTTTGGTAAAATATTTTTCAATTAACTTTAGACAACAAAAACAACAACAACGTTGCAAATTTCTTTTCAATTTTTTGTTTATTTTTGTAATTTTCTATGTTTGAAATTAGTTTCGTGTGTGTGTGTGTGTGTGTGTGAGTGTTGCTGTCGACGGCTGCCGAGGGCGCTTAGCATTTCAAAATGGCTTCGTACTTTTACTGTCGATGCATATGTTGTTTTTGTTCACGTTGTTGTTAGTGTTGTGTTTTTTCTAAATTTATTTAATACTTTTACTTAGTAAGCCGCTACTGAACAAATTGAAAATGCTAACATTCGACGTCGTCGTCGTCGTCATTGCAGCATGTTTGTTGATTGCACTTGCCTTTTCATTCATACAACGCACGCTCACTCTGTCCGTCCATCCCTCTGTCTGTCTATTTGATTGCTTTGCTGACATTTGCTGTAAATGAAATTGTTACAAGTGGCATACCAATTGATTGTTTGTGTCTGGCTATGTGTGTGTGTGTGTGTGTGTGTGTGTGTGTGTGTGTGTGTGTCTGTCTGTCGCTAAGCTTTGTGCAAAAACAAATGAATGAATTGAAACGCAAATGTGCATTATTTTTTATTTTTGGCTTTTTCATTTGTTTTTGTTGCTTGGCAGCTTAAAATTTTGCATTTAACTGATGCACTTTGCCAGTCAGAGGATTTCATTTATAAATCTTTTCAATTAAGAACAAAAACAATTGAGCATTTAAATTACACTGAGCAAATATATTTGTTACAATAATATGTAATAGCATGTGACAATGTATTTGAAAGGTCGTGTTTTAGTTTTTCATAAAGATTAAGAAGTGCAAATTATTTTTTCAATAAAATAAAATTTTAATTGATTTCAATTGATCCCTAAAAGTAGTCAATGAAATTTCTTACTTGTTTTCAATTCAATTTAATTATTCAATTGGTGAATAAATTTCAATTAAACCCTGAAAGTAGTCAATCGATTTTTTTTTAGATTGTACTGTAGGCTTTCAAATCTTCAAATTGTCTGGTTGTGTTTCAAACAAAATGCTTACTTACCATTTATTTATTCAATAATATAAGACTTTCTTTTTCAATTTATTTTCTCATACTTCTCAAATACTTTTTCAGTTATTGTTGTAAAATTTCACAACCTTTGTCGTTCAGTGCAATTGCCAACAATGAATTTCATATTTAAATTGAAAGAATCAACAATTGATTTATTACACGTACGATTTTATTTTACTTAATACTGATATTTTCTCTTTTTTATTCCTTTACATTTGCAGTTCAATTGCAAGCTTCAATAAGACATCACGTTCGATACGCGCTTGGTCGGATTGCACCGGCGAACGTGATCATCTCATATTCTACGATGGCAGCTCAACGAACGATCCCGTGTTGGCCAAATACTGCGGCGGTGATTGGTTGCCGCGCGTCGTCTCACGGTAAGTCAAATACACTCTCATGCATGCATACATACATACATGATTTATTAATATGAATGCACATTTCGTTACGATTTCATATTCATTTGCTTATAAGAAATTTACGATGAAAGAAGTGTGCTTAAAATTCGTAAAAAGAAAGTCACGAGCGTTAAAGTGCTGTCTGACTGTGACTGTGTCTGTGTCGATGTGTGTGTGTGTGTGTGACAGAGAAAGACAATCAGTTGGCGTTGCGAATAAAGACAGAAAGCGACGCGCATATAAAACAAAAACCAAGGAGAAGAGGAAGAGAGGAGAAGAACTTCAACATTATTTTCGCTTTTATGAAAAAGTTAAATATGAAAGACTTTTAATACATTTACAAGCAGCAGAGAAGAAGAAGAGACGACGACGATGACGACGCCATTTTAATGACATGTTGCTCTGTTGCCATGTAAGACTGTATGAGTGCGTATGTCTGTCTGTCTGTCGGTCTGTGTGTGTGTGTGCTTTTATGCAATATAAGCAACGCGGTTGTTGTTGTTGTTGTCATTGTTGTTGGCGCACTTCGTTCAGCTGCAGTGCAGTTGACTTGAGGGCACATGTGTTCCAATTCAGGCTCACACACACACACACAAATACATTGAGGCTTTTACTACCATCTATGCGAATAGTGAATGCTTAAGCAAAACCGGAAATTGGGTTGCAAAACACACATACACAAACACACACACTCATACATAAAAAGCATTGCACATTCTGCCATTCATAAATAGATTTATGTATAAAAGTACTTTGAGCTTCATTTTCTCTCTCTCTATGTGTGTGTGTGTGTTTAAGCCAGCTTCCGTCTTGCCTAGCATGTCTGTCTCGCAATCTGCCTTCTTTGTTGCTTGGCTTCCTCCTGCGTGCTTTCGATGTTGTCTATAATGTCAATTTTTGCTTCTGCTTCTTTTTTTTTTGCAACATTTGTAAGACACGTTTTGTAATGATTTGGTTTTGGAAATTTGCTCATTAGTCGCATAATGATTCATGTCAATTTCATTGCTTTGCCAACGCCAACAACTCTTCTGCCACACACACACACACACACACACACATGCAACTTTTTGTTGACTCATTTCGAGTGCATTCAACTTGGTTATCTCTTTCATCAGTCTCGCTCTCTCTTCCACCCGCTTGCTTTTGTCATGGCAGTCGATGAAATAAAGCGCTAATCAATAAAACTGTAATTTCCTTAATGTCGATCACACACACACACACACACACACACACACACATGTGTAAATTTCAATGTCTGTTTTTGTTTTTCTTTGCTCACTTTTTTTTTATTTGTAAAAAGTTTATTCAAAAATAGTTTGCAGCTCTTTTTCACACACACACACACACACACACATACATGCAGACATCAAGAGTGAGCATAAAAGTTTTAATAATGCCATTGATTGAGACTGTGGTGAAGACATGCAAGTGTCGATACACACACACACACACACACACACACACACTGTGTGCTGCAAAACTATGTGTTTGCTGATAGTTTTCGTTTTAACAACATCTTTCAACGTGCGTCATGTTGAATAGAATAGAATAGAAGAGTCGAGAACAGAAGAGAAACTAAACTAAAGTGAAGTTGCCGCAGCGAAAACCGCAAGCTTTAAGAGGCAAGCAGTTGCAGCTGCCAAGATAAGAGTGACGGAGACAGATAGAGAGAGAGAGAGAGAGAGAGAGATGTGCACACCTTGAAGTAAACGCTTCAATGTTGCATGAAGAACGACGCCTGCAGGCGCTAATGGCTGTTGATGCAATGCAATGCGATGCGATGCGATGCTGCTGATGTTGATGTTACTTGGTCTGCGTTGTTGTTGTTGCTATTTTAGCTAGTTGTGCTTACTTGCAGTTGTTCACTCATGCCACAGCCAACACACACACACACACACACGCATACCGGCATATTACTTGGCCATAACATGCAAGCAAGCAAGCCGAGGCGAGCAGCGCAGAGCAGAGCAGAGCACTCAAACACTCAATGAAAAGCACTTGAAACAGCCAATTGAAGCAAATACTTGAACAGCGAACGAAGCGAAGCGCATGAATGAACGCCACCGCCATTGCCAGCCGCGTTTTGCCACCGATCGAACGAACGACCGACCGACCGACCAACTGACTGACTGTATGAATCAACCAAAAAGACACACACACACACATACACACATGTATTAAACTGCAGTTGTAAAGACAGAAGTTGTATTTCTTGGCTCGAAATGAATTCAGCTGTGGAAATGCGTTGCCAATGAGTGCGCGAAGAAGTTGCAGAGGGAGGAGCGGAGGTGGCGGCAGGAAACCTTTAAGTGCCCGCCAGCATTTATCTACTTAGTTGAGAGTTGTGTTTCATTTGAGTTGAGTGTCGCGCAACTTGGCCAAGACTCTTTCGACCAACAGCCAACGCGGCCATATTGTTTTCGCTGACGTTGCTTGCTTCCTTACTTGAGTAGAGTTGTGTTGAGTTGAGTAGAGTGTTGAGTGCTGATGCAGGCAGCGCAGAGTGCCTGAGTGTGTGGTGGCTGGCATGCATGTGTCAGTCCTGACTGTCTTGTCCGCTCGCTTGGTTGCCTGCTGTCATGTCCACTGGTCATTTGTTGCCTGTCGTGAGTTATAATTTTGATTTGCGGTTTGTTACATGTTCGATATTTATTTAAGTCTTTTGACATTTTTTCACATTCAAAATTATTAATTTACACTTCGATTGCCAGTCGTATTTTTTGTGCTTACAAACCCGCTTCTGCTTACAATCCCATATACAAAAAGCGTGGAAGGGATCGTCTTTGTGGGGACAATTCCGCTTACAAGCTCGCACCAAAAAGAAGTGAGTTTGTAAGCACATTTTATATCAAACGAATTATGTATGTAAAGTGACTGTTGTTGGCTGCTGTTAAGCAAAATGTTAACGCGCTCCTGTAGCTGTAACTAGCTCTGTTGAATATATAATTCCCTGCTGTTAAGTCTACAGTAATTACAAAATTAACTCAAATGTGATTTTTAATATATAATTTTTTTTATTTACATCTTAAATTTTTTTATTATTATTATTATCATATTTTTGATTACATTATTTAGTTTTCATGTTATGGCTTTTTGATCATGTGTACAACCTTCCCATGATCGTATTTTTTCAATATTATCTAAAGGAAATTAATGCCCAGCATCAGATCTTGAAGTTGTTTTAGTTATTCAGTTAAATTTTTACTAAATTCTTTATTGGCATTTGCTAAAATATATTTTTTGTCAAAGCCTACTTTTAAATTTAAGAAATATGCATATGAATTCTAGCAGTAGAGATAAAACTACTATGTTAGCATAACAGCAGCGCCTCGTTTTGATGTTAGTGCAATTTAAAGCAAATCGTTTTCTGTTATTATTGTCTTCCTATTATTGTCGTCGGCAAATGTGCTTACATTTCATATTCTGTTTGAAGGTGCTTACATAAAATACAATTGGTATTTTATTTTATTTATGCACACGTGTGTTAAGCAAAGTGCATTTTTATTAAAATAATGTAAAAAGTTCAACATAAAATTAATAATAATGATGATAATGATAATGCTTATAATGAAGTTGTTGGGTAGTTGAAGTGCAGAAGAAGAAGTAACAAAAACAAAGACACGGAAGAAGAAGGCGCGTAAATTAAAAAGAGGCGCTTACAAGGCACACCTGTCATGAACGTCAACACCATCATTGCCATCTTTGCCGCTTTCTTACTTACATACTTCCTTCCTTCCTGCCTGCCTTCCTGCCTTCCTTCCTTACGTCCTGTCGTGCTTCCGCTGGCTGCTTGACAAGCGTCATCTTGGCATGCTTCCTTGCTTGCATCCTGTTTCATTATTATTATTATCATTTGCTCGCTCGCTGGTTGCTGCTGCTGCTTGATTATTATCTTTTACTTGCACTGTCTTTACCTTTTGCACATGTGTGTGTGTGCGTGTGTGTGTGTGCACACGTAAGGCACGTTAATCTCTTAATGAGTTGCCAACCAACCAACCAAGAGTGAAGCCATGCTGTAAGCCCCCCCTCACTCTCTCTCTCTCACTCTCTCTCTCTGCCTTCCTGTTCACTGACTTGCCATGTGAGTGTTGTTGCATATTTATTGACATTTCTTATTGCACACACACAAACACACACACACCCACACACGCACACACACACACATGTGTATAAGTTGAGATAAAATGAACCTGAACCGAAGTTGTTGGTGAGTAAATTGCGACCTAAAAATGCATAAGAGGCGAAATCTTATAGCCAAACACTCATCTATATGCATGCAAACTTTGCTACGTTTTTAGTTTGTTGATGCTGTTGAGTTGTTCCTCTCCTACTGCTTCTGCTTCTTCTGCCGAGGGTAATGCAGGAAGGATGTGTGCATGTGTGTTGGTTAAGCAAAAGGATATGCGTTCAGTGCGTAATAAAAAATGCATACAGCATAAAATGCAACATCACCGCCAATTGTTGGTGTTGTTAGTGTTGTTGTTGTTGTTGTTGTTGCATAAGATGAGATATCATATAAAAACAAACTGACAAACTGAAGGAAATTGCTTTCGTGAATGTCTTCAGCCTTGGCAACACCAACACACACACTCACACACACACACATGCACGCGTGCATAGAGTGCCACTCATTGGCGGGGCTGAGGTGGAGCCTGATGGCGTCGTTGGGTAGATTAAGATGAAGGAGCAGAGGCTTTATAAATGTAGTGTGCCTCAGCAAGTGTTGCCTGTGTGTGTGTCTGCTGCATGCACTTCAACAAAGCTGTGCACGCGTTTCGATATATGTGTGATTTTCGTTTTTCGCATTTTTTCGTTGCATACTTTTCTGCTTACACTGAACGTTGTATCATGTGTACTTTTCTTATGATTTGCGCCCTCTTTCTTACACACAGAAGAACAAAGCAAACTAAAAGTTAAGCCAAAAAGATGAAAAAAATACAACCAACATAAGTTTTGCTTTGTTGCAAAGCATTTTTCTGAGTTAAATTTTTTATCAGCATTTATTCAACACGGCGAAAATTAATAACTTTCAGTCGTCAGGTGAGAGTTGTCGGATTTTGTGGGCTTAAACTTTGACTACGCGGTCTGCGTCTGTATGTGTGTGTGTGTGTGTGAGCATGTGTGTCAGCTGTCACATTTAAACAAACAAACTTTATTATCAACTAAAGAATTTATACAATTCCCATAAAGGCAATAAAAAAATATGCGCAAAACATTCAAATTAAAAAATGAAAACCATTAATTTTATTTAATTTAATTGAACAAAAAAAAAAAAAATAAAAATAATAATAATAATAATAAATAAATAATAATAATTTTTATGAGTCGCCAGACGATTACCGCATGATAAGATCTTTTAATAGCATGAGTAACAATGCTCAAGTGGGTGGAAATAAGGGTGATTAAAAAGTAAGCAGAGCTTCGCATTGGGGCGCCTTAATTAGAGCTTGAATTTGTTAGTATAGATAAAAATTTTAAAAATGTATAAATCATATTTGTTTTAGACCTTGAGAATATAGAAAAAGAGAAACTTCATAAAAGATTTTTTTTTTAAATATTTACATTAATAACTTTCTCGTGTAGGGCACAAAGGAATATCTCCGACTATATATGTAAAAGTATAGCTTAATACTTCGATGAAACGCGTCGTTGAAGTCATGACCGTCGGTCTGCCTGTAGATATACGACCTCCTCCCACAGCTTGGAAACTAGAGACTAGTGATTGGATCACTAGAACTGGTAGTTCCCATACCCATAAAGAAAATAATCGAATGAACAAAATTTAAGTCGTTGCGTTTTAAACATTATTGTTTTTAAAAAAGAGTGCCGAAATTTAAAAGTTCGAATTCTTACACACCTGGACAAGTTGTGCTTTAGAGCCTTTAAGATCTGATCCAAAGAAAACGCACTCTTTAGGCATCCCTTCTTGAAATTTCTACCAACCTTTTTTGGAAAACTTGTTTGTTTCTTCAAAAACTAAAATTCGTTCATATTTTCTGCTCAGACTTTTTCTCATTTCTTATTTTAAAATAGTTTACTTATTGTTTGTAATGTTTTGTTTTATGTCTTGTGTTCTTCATAACGAATTTTTGTCTAACACTTCATTGCCGCTCCTGTGCATTTATTAAAACTTTGCTGGCGTTGTTTTTGTATTTGTTCGCCGCTCATTTCCCTCGCGTATACTTTATCAAAATTTCCTTCGTGCTTTCAAACTAAAAATAACACGCATTAAGTGTACAAATGACAACTTTGACACGACTTGCTTATGTCTGTTTGTCTGTCTGTCTGTTTGTTCGTTTCGCTGTTTTGTGGTAACTAACATGGTGTGCTGAGTAGCGGCGTGGAGAGATGATGGGAGCTGGGCACACATCATCGTACCGCTTCAGTCATGCTCATTGACGTTCTTCTAAGCACAAAAAGCGTTTTACTGCCATTGCCAGTTGTGTGTTTTTTGTTACTCAAGAGGAATTGAATTTGTACCTTTAACTGTGCCCCTCGCCCACATGCGTCTGTCTCTCTGTCTGTTTGGCCATTCATGAGCGATGTTCATCTGATGTGCTCGAATTGGAGTTTCGTTCGTTCGTTGTTGGCGCTCATGTTGATTTTACGACACCCACAAGTGCCACAAGCAATAAACCAAGTAGTCGTCGTCCTCTCACTCTCTCTTCCCCTACCACCCTTCTCTTTGACAGCGTCGCCAATGACAACTTTTGCTCGCACTCTCGATATTCATGCGAAACTCATGCTGCTTGTTGCTAACATCAGTTTGCAATTTTGCACATGCTTTCGAATACATTGCTGCGTTTTTATGTATATGTGTGTATGTATGTGTGTGTGTATGTGTGTGTGTTTGTGCTTTATTAAAAATTAATTTACTTTTCATTTGCAGTTTATTGCAATAAGCGTGTGTGTGTGTGTGTGTGCCGCTCTCTCTTTCTCGCTCTAGCTCTCTTGGTAGCTTTGAATGTGCGTTTTTTCTGCTTCTTGTGCATTGTGCGTAATTTTTCAACAGCGCTGTGTATGTGTGTGTTTGTGTGTGTGCATTTATGACGCAACGTGCTTGAACCAATCGGCCAACTGACTGTCCATTTGCCTGCCGCGCCTGACGACATGGCTGCCCTCCTCTCCTCTCCTCTGCTCTGCACTACTTGCTCTACATGCTCTTTGAAATAATAATACAGCTGTTGCTCTGCCGCCGCTCACTTTCAAATTAAAAAGTAATTTTGCTGTCATTTTTTACGACTCTTCTGCTTCTGCTTCTTCTTCTGCTGCTGCTGCTGCGCTCAGGTAGCATCATCGACAACGCGCGCCATTTTGTTGCATTTTAATGGCAGCGCATGAAATATTTATATGACATACATTAAGCGCAAAGAACACGCATACGCCGTGTTGCCTGCTGACGCCACTGCTGCCCTTCACCCCTTGCTGTCACGCCTAAAGTATGCTCGATAAGTTTTGTCGATGAGTTGAAATTTGAAGCGTTTCTTTTTTTGTTTTTATTTTTTATTAATACATGAGCGAAATTTAATGAAAATGTGCGCCATTTTGTTTTTTTTTTTTCTTTTAATACCTTACACTTTAATAAGACTTTTATTGCTTAATGAAGTTCTTTATGTCTTCATTATATATTAAAAAAAAAAAAAAAACACAAAATAAGATTTCTTATTATTGGCAAACAAACAGAAAACAAAAACAAAAGACGCCTTTTCACTTCGTCCTTTTGCATTTAAGCGCAACTATTTACTTTGAGCGCTCAGCGTTTCAGCTTCTATTTGAGTTTTGTACAACTGAGAAAAATAAATAAATATATAAACAAAAATTAGCAGATGGTGTCATTGCCATAGGCGCAAAGACCGTCGCTGACATAAATAAACAACAGCCAGCCACCGCAGGACACTACAGTAGAGCGTAGTGTTGCTTAATTTGTGCGCGTTGCCCAAAGACAAACGATATTTCTAGCAACGTTGTCGTCATTTTTCTCACGCCCTAAACTAACAAATGGCGCGTTTTGCTTTTATTTCTTTAGTTATAACATGTATTTCTTGTTTATTATTATTATTTTTATATATTTGTTGTTTCTGCTTTGACGTCATTGAGGAAAAAGCACCAAAACTTGCCTAAAACAAGAAGAGGAATACGAAATAAGAAATAAGCATAAGAATGAGAATGAGAAAAAAGTTAATTTGGCAGGCGAAATGCAAACAGAGGAATAAAAACAAGTGGGAAGTGTCGAGCAAAGTTGAAGCGGAGAGGAGAAGAGTCAACGGCGACGCAAATTTGTCACAACTCGTTGAGGGCGTTGTGTGTGTGTGTGTGTGTGAGAGTATGCTAAATGGCAAACCAAAAAATTACTAAAACTACAAAAAGGATGAAGAAGAAGGAAAAGTATGAAAATAAAAAAAAAAAACTAATATAAATAAAAGAAGTACAAAAATTGTTCTGCGGCATTTCTCAAGGGTTCATACGTATTTCTGTTTGTGTCGCTTGCCGGCAAACCGCCCTTATACCCTACACTTGCCTCGCGCGTTTTGTGTATTGTCATATTTTTGTTAGTTTTTTAGTTTTCTTTTGGTAAAAGTGGCAATGCCGAAAACTTTGGCGGCGGCGTCGACAACGACATGAATCGACGCCAAGGGAGACTTTTTGGCAGTCATGTTGTGCCGTTGTACGAACTCAAAACTACAA
Organism: Phortica magna; assembly: GCA_037044515.1. Taxonomy (NCBI): domain Eukaryota; kingdom Metazoa; phylum Arthropoda; class Insecta; order Diptera; family Drosophilidae; genus Phortica; species Phortica magna. The sequence goes on from JBAMBP010001270.1 coordinate 229,211, forward strand.
CATGACAATTGCAAATACAAATATTATAAAATAAAATAAAAATAATAAGAAGAATTTTTGTTTAGCAGCCAACATGTTGTATGCGTGATTTTTATGCCTTGTGAAATTATTACGCATACGCATTGTTGGTCAATTATAATGTGCTTGTTGTTTATTACACATTTTCGCGCAAGTTAATTAAATTTGCTGCACTAACACACACACTCACACACACACAGACACATACATATACAATTACGCTTTCATTCATGCAGACACTTAATTTATACATGTTGTATACGTAATTTTTCTTATACACTGATTTAACAAGCTCTTTTCTTTGTACATTTCGCAGCGGCTCGGAAATGTTGGTCGCATTCCATTCGAGCCCATTCTCAGCGCCACTGCAACAGGGCATACCGAATCGTGGCTTCGAGCTGGACGTCGACATACTCTTCACGGACTCGGACTCGTTTGATTTTGCGCAAGGCTCAAAGAATCTTTGTGAATTTCATATCAATGCATCGAATCCGGGTAAGTGAATTAAAATGCTTTCTTTTTTTCTTGCTCTTTTCTCTCTGCTTCTTCTCGCCACTTGTGCGATGCCTCTTCTTAACTCCTCTCGGCTTAACATTTTTATCGAGATGACGACAACGTTTTTAACTCAACTTGATTGCAAGCTCGACTGCATAAATTCACAGCAATATTTCTTTTTTTTTCTTTTCGGGAGGTTTTTTTATTCGGGCAATCTTTTAAAGTAAACATAATTGAGTGAGTGTGAGTGTGAGTATTGAAGAAGCGCATGTGTGTGTGTGTGTGACTCACTACTCTTTTGATTGGCTGCAAGCCAATTTGAATGCAATTCAGCTACATAGCTGTGTAAGTGCTCAGGGGTAGGGGGTTGGGTTTACTATTTGGTGGGTCGGGGGGTTACAGTAAACCAAAAAGTAGGTCAACCGTAAGAACAACGTGATATTCAACTTATCGTTAATGCGTTCAAGAGTTACGTTTTTTGTTTTTAGTTTTGCTTACGCTCTTTCACCCTCCTTTGCTCTGTCCCCCCACTCACTCACTGTGATTTGTTGCTTGATGATTTCTGCTCATTGCTTGTTCTTAGCCACGTAGCGGCATTGACGTGCCTGCCTGTTATTTGTTATTGTTGTTGTAGCTCATTTGTTCAACATGTCTAGCTTGCAGGCATGCAAATCATGTGTGGCGGTCCTTTGCCTCCCAACACCACTTCATTACTGACTCAACTTGCAAGTGCACGCTTAATGAACTAAACAAGTCAATGCATACTTCATTGCTTTTATTTTTCAATGTAAATTTGAAATATTTGTCAGTCACAAATTTCTCTCTTTTAAGTCTTGTTTCTTGACATACTTTTATAAAAAAAACTGCGCTTTCTTTTTTATCAATTAACTTTTGTTTAAAAATATTTCTTAAAATATGTTTTATACTAAGGAAAACTTTTTCAAATTATTACAATTAGCGTTGTTTCTCTCAACTCAACTCAACTCTCGCAATTTAGCAGTTGTCTTTTGCACTCAAAGCTTTGCAGCTCTCGTTTCATTTCTTTAGTTTTCTTCTTTCTTTTTCGCCACCGAAATATCTTATAAAGGCAAAGTATAAATGTGTGTGTGTGTGTGTGTGTGTGTGTGTGTGTGTGTGTGTGAGTCTGAGAAAAGAAAAGAAACGAAACGAAATGAATTAGCTAAAGGCAGACAAAAATGATATTTTAATTAAATCCAACAAGGTTGCCATGATGCTGGCGGCTCCCTCTGTCTGTCTGTCGGTCTGTCTGTCTGTCCATAATGCCGCTGTCCAGCATATGGCAATGCGCAGTTGCCTTGAGCTGCGCTGCGCTGCGCTGCTTGCCGGCAGCAGAGCATGTCTTGTCTACTTAGCTTGCCACTTCATTCCTGTACTTACTTACAAAGCTCAATTTTCTTTTAATAGCGCCGTTTACGGGCTCATTTTCTTGCCGTGACTGTAACCATTACAGTCGTGTCTCAGTGTCTCGTGTCATGTCGTCTCGTGTGGGTGGTTGGTTGGTTTGAGTCTCTACTACGGCCGCTACTTGTACTTTGTATGTGTAAATCAGTAAACGGTTAAATATAATTGCGCTAAATTATTGCAGTAACACAAAAAAGGAGCAAGTGGTGGCCGGCAGCATGAAAGAGAAGGATAATCAAGTCGTCGGTTGCATTTAATTGAAAAATTATGAAGCGAAATTTTTAGTTTTCAACGGAACGGAAATTTCTTGCAGTGAATTTTGCTTAAAGCGCGTGTCAGTTTTTCTGTCTGTCTGTCTGTCTGTTGTCTGCTTAGTCGTTCGGTCGGTCGGTCGGTCTTTCAGTTGGTCTGTGTGAGTTTTCTGTAATGATGCCATATTTCCTGTTTGCCTTTGGTGATCGCATTTCCGGACACTCATTATTTTACGCTTAATAAACTTTTTCGTATAAGTTTTGTTGCATACATTTCGGCGCTCATTTATTACAACTCATTATAACAGCTTTTCGACGAATATGCCCAACCAAAATGGGCAATGGGCATTGCCGAAACGTATTTGCTGTCAAAGAAGCAAAGCAGCCAAAAAAAGAGTGTCAGAAACAGCAAATAAGATAAATTAGTTTGAAAACATTTCACTTTTTGAAAGACGTTTAGGAACATTTTCGCTTGGTAATTATTCAAACGCATATCCTTGACCTAACAAACTTGGCTTCGTAGTGAAGTCAGTGAAAGGGTGGTGTGGTATATAAAGTATGAAAGCAAAAGTCTCTATTTAATTAAATGTAATTGGGGAAAAGTTATGAAATCAAACTGAATTAACTATGCAACAGATTTCATTTCATTACATTACATTATAATACAATTTCGTTCGTTACGTACATTTATTGGACAAAGGCCAACAAAATGTTGCAAGTACAAATGTGGCAACGGTTCGGGTTCGAGTTCGAGTTCGGTTAGAATCCTTTGTTGTTAATCATCTCGTTTATATATGTATATATGTTGTGTGGCTTCGAACGTTGAAGTAATTTATTTACTCACTATTTATATATGCAATATGCCATGTGTGTGTGTGTGTGTATTTGCATTTTAAATTTGTATGGCAATTATAATCTCACCACACATGCACACAACGAACCCTTTCAACGCACAAATTATTATATATATTTTAGTCATTGAATTTTATTACGTTTGAAAATTTCACACAATAATCATTACTTTGTTTCTCATTCCGTCCGCCACCGCCATGCCATTAAAATGACCAAAAGTTTTTCAACCAAATGACTGCAATTGAAAATATTTGTCACTTCTCTTCACCGCTTCCATGTCCATAAATATTCAATTGGATAATGATGTTCGTTTTGTTTGTTTTCTCGCTTTGGCACTCGCGTTAGTTTCATTTCGCTTTTTGTCGAATTTCTCACAGCAGAGGAATCGCGTAAATGTTTTTTTTTTTGCAGCCTTCCCGCAAACAAACAATAAATATTTGGTTTTTATTGAAGCTTTAATTAAAACCAGGCACCCACAACAATTTATTGTTGCTTTAATAAAGCATCACCGAATTATTTAAAAAAAAAAAGGAGAAATTTCATTACAGAAAAACGTCATTTTGCTTTTTGCTTTGATTAAAGTTTATTTATTAAATGCTCATTGCATTTTTGTAGTGTTTAACCTTAAATATACAATTGCAATATACAAATTAGCTATTTGAAAATATCTCTAATACTATAGCAATATTAACACGTGTAACACTACGTTTATTTTGAGCCTTGCAACACCAAGGACAACCAAGAGCTGTCAGGCGCCATCTAACGTCTTGAATGGAAAGCTCAACGTTTTGCACCATACAATTAATTCTTCACGACATTTTGTCATTAATGCCAAGATTTGTGTTGTTCGCAGTGACTTAAAAATTAAATACAAAATCAAGTCACTCATTGCAAGACAAATCGCTTCAATGGTAATTTGCTCCGAAGAAGGTTACGAACAAATATGTTTAACTTTCCATTGAAGACGTTAGATGGCGCCTGACAACAGCTCTTGGTGTTAATAGGGCTTATAATATAAGTATGTAGTAATTTATAGTAATATTTCTTGAGTGGTTTGATAAGTAAGTGATTTTTTCAAATTGTCCGTGTAATAACTTTAAATACTCCCGTAAACTATCATCTGTTAATAGCCTAATCGTCAAATTTTGAACAAGCTGCGCCATTTTACCGTCGTAATAAGACATGCTCTGGTGCACGTCGCCAGGAAAAACCCTGACTTGATTAAAACGTTGTCTTTGGTGTGGTGTGATGGATCCATATCTCCATTATACTTCACTACGGACCATGTTAACCATCAAGACATAGGGTTTCTCCTGGCAAACGTGCACCAGAGGATATTTTATTACGATGGCTGTTAAACACAAACTAAATGACGCAGCTTGTTCAAAATTTGTCAGTAATCTATTAATAGAAGGTAGACTTAAAAGGTCAGTTTGATAAGTCCTTCTGAAGTTCGTTTCACAATAAATCCGTCTGACAAAAATCATATGTCAGACAGTTTTCTTGCATCAAGACGCATTTGACATTGTCATATGCCAAACGTTGACAAAGAAAAGGCACTTTTTTTAGATGATGCAATTTTATTTAGTAATAATTTTGAGCATGAGATTCCTTACATTTTATAATAATATAATATAATATAATATTGACATTCTTGACATTCTTAAATATATAATATATAATATATATATAATATATATAATATAATATAATATAATATAATATAATATAATATAATATAATATAATATAATATAATATAATATAATATAATATAATATAATATAATATAATATAATATAATATAATATAATATAATATAATATAATATAATATAATATATAATAGATTCTTAAGATTCGTAAATATAATAATATATAATAATATATATAATAATCGTTTAAGAATGTCAAGATCGTCGATATTATATAATAATAATGGGTAAAAGGATATATTATATAATAACGACACTATATAGGAAAATTAACAAACTTTGCACCTATCCTCCATAGCGTCGAAAAAATTCATTACATCAGCCGTTCCTCCCCAGCGCCGAAAGTCCGGTTAGCCCAAAAAGTGAGCGGGGCTAACCTTTGCTAACTAAGCTCGTTGCTAGCCAACCGAACCACTTTGCCAAGTAGTCCGTGACCGCTCCAAAAAATGGCCAACATGTCAATATTCTCACTTGCATCCTTACCAAAATCTACAAATAATAATACTAACACATTGGCCAGTTTCTGGTTCAGCCAAATAACTTGGCTAGTAGCTCCAGTCGACTAGCTACTAGCCTAGCAAGAAATGGGACCTTTCATACTTACTTCCATTCTTTCCTAAGGTATTGCCAGCTTAATTAGCAGACTAGGTGACGACGTATTTTATTGCTAGTTTTTTATAGTTGGCGACCACTCAGTCTCATGAGCTAGCAAAATCCAAAGTCCTTCAAGTGCGGAAATGAAATGACCACGAAGAGATGTGCAGAGTGCTGTAAGAGAACAAAAACAAAAAATTGTTGTTATTTTGCTTTAGTAATTGATTCAATAAACTAATAAAATGTGCAAAAAATAATCTTAAATTGTTTATGTTAACTTAGAGAAGGGGAGCTTTTTATTGTGCTATAACTGCAAATGAGCCAGAAAAATAGTAGAAACCAGGCAATAATATACTATTTTATATTGAGGAAATATTGCTTTCTTCCCCTTATGAAGACAAGCGCATGTTTACCAGAAAACGCCAACAGTTTACTATTGATCAGACCACCAACACAACCTTAAAGCTTACAAAAGCTATGCCTAAAAGTATGCAATGCAATATTGCCAGAGTTGATGCCTAAAGTATGCAATGCAATATAGCCAGAGTTGATCATTTAAAGTGTGGCTAACATGAGGACTTGCTGTAAAGTTTAAAATATTTATTTTTAAATTGAACAAAAGATGTTTGTTCCAAAGGTAAAAAATATTGTTTCAATTCGCCTGTATTTGTTAAACTAAAACAATGTTAGCTTAACAAGCAAAACAAGTTTTTGAATTTGATTTTCGATTTTGTTAAATTAAAATCAAATATTTCAAACTTTGTATTTTTTGTATTCTCAACTCTTTATAAGAATAGACAAATTGCAAAGTTTTGTTTTAAATCTTTTTCATTTGAGTTATTAAAAACAACTAGAAGAAATCAAAGAAAATAAAGCAAAAGGCAAAAAAAAAAAAATGTTACAAAGTTTTGCTTGCCTTGCAAAGCAAATGTCGTCTTAGATAAGTTTGTTGTTGTTTGGAGCATTTTGTTCGTCGATTGTTGCTTGTTTGCAAGTTGTCTGTGTATATTTTTCAAAAATAACTACAAAGTTGTCTTCGTCACTTATCAGGCTACACATGCCCCTACTTCTACTTTACTTAATCTTATGTTGCTTATTTTGATATCATGCTCTGTTGGCTTGTTGGGCCACCTTAACCCATCACTTAACAGTAATCCGTAAATCAACGAAAAAAGAAAATAAAAAAGGGCAATGAGTGAGGAAAAGAATGTGTATATTTTTTCGATTCGTCTCTGTTTTCTAATGAAATATTGTATCTTTGCAATAAAACGTCGCGTTTACTCGTTTTTATCTCGTTCACTTTTTGCCTCATGCCCCACGACTTTGTATTGTTTTTCTGCACATTTTGAAGAGATTTTAAGCGCGTTTTACTTAATATGTCCGTCTAATTTTCTTTTGCTGTTCACTTTGCTGTTTTTCTTTTCGTGTAATGCAATAAATTTTATACTTCTAATGGTTGGGGGTGATATGTATTTTGGAAGTTGGAATTACTTGCAACAAATCTCATACCGATTTTGTGATTTATTGTTGTGGTTCTAAATTGCGAGCGATACGCTCCTCTGCTCGGCTCTGTTAACTATAGCTCAGAGATTGCGCAACGCGCATATAAATTTTATTCATTATAATGGCGGTCAATAAAAAAAAAGAACCAAACAAAAAGTGATTTTAGAAAGTCGTTGAGCTAAAACTGTTATCAATAACAGCAGCAAAACAACAGCATACGAAAGTATGTTTCATCAAATGTAATTCGATAGCTGCAGATTTGCTGTCGTGAACATTTGATGTAGCATACTTTTGTGCTTTGCTGCAATTACCGATTGCTGCTTATCAACGGGAAATGCAATTAAATATTATTAATAATTTAAATATATGTTTTCACATTTACAGTTATAATTTACTTTTGCATTATTATTGACTTTCATGCCATTATAAATTTTATTATAAATTATATAAGAGATTCGGATCAAATATGCTAGCACACATTTAATATGTTAAGCGATCCGTAACTTTGCATAAATATATTTTATTTGAATAAATTTAATTGAAATTAGTTTGCTTTTTGTATGCCAAATAATGTTTTGGCAAAAGATTAATTTGATAAGAAATTGTTATGTATTTTAAATTAAACAAATATGAATAAAATTGATGATTTGAAATTATTATTTTGTTGTTTTTATTTTGAAAGTTTTTGTTTTGATTTTTAGTTAAGTCAAATTTTTGTAAGCAAATTACTAATAAGAAAAAATATTATGAAAGGTTATGTTTTGTGTAAGGCGTACAAATAACAACAACAACAATAAATATTGATTACAATTAAGTATAGTTTTGTTTTTTTTTGGAAAATCTTCGCCAGAAATCAACATTAAAATTAAAGTCACGTCACATATTTATTTCTGGCAACAATTAAACGGAAACAAGAAAATATTGTATCGTGCCAGCCAAGCATTTAATCAATATTTCGCTCATTTATTCATTCATTATTGCATGATGTGCTGATAATATTGCTGTTGTTGTACTGTCGCCTACACAAACTCAAAACGCAGGAGAAAAGAAATAAAGGAGGGAAAATCACAGCTTGAAACGCGTTCAGCATAATTAAAATTCAGCGAAAAATGGTTTACTTTTGGCCGAAGAGACGAAAAAGACGGCAGAAGCATAAAAACACCAATAAATAATGAGAAAAAGTGAAAATATTAATTTTGTTTGTGGCGTGCGAAAAATATTACCGGCAAAGGCAAAGAAACCAAGTTAATTATGTTTTGCGTCGAAAAAGTGAGAGGGGTTGGGGACCAAAAACAAAAAGTGAAGAAAAAGCTTAAGCCAAAATGCCAACAAACAAACAAAATTAGTTGCAAGTTACATGTGTGTGTGCGTGTGTGTGTGTGTGTGTATTGACTATATGCATGAAAAGCTTCGTGCGCAATAATAATTAACCAATTGCCATTGCATATAAGCAGAATAAAGAAGAATAAAAACGAAACCAATTAATTCATTCATTCGTTTGTTCAACCCACGAATATCCGAAGAGCTCCTGCTGTTGCTTTATGACAATTACAAGCGACTTTCTTTGCCTTTGTTGTATTGTTATTTGGCCAAAAACTAAGCAAGAACAAGCGTACAAAAAATATATATATATTATATATAGAATAATTATAATTATTATGTTAATTATAAATGAGTGTATGTTTGTATGCAACACCAACAACAATAACAATAATAATAATAATGACAACAAAGCACATAATTCGCACAATCGGCAATCGAATTCAGTTGCTGATTAGTTTCAGTTGGCATCATGAAGTGATTTACAAATGCAAAATTTGCAGAAATCATCGTACACAAGCCTAACAACAATGACAACTACACAACAACAACAGAACCAATAACAACAACGACCAGGACGAGAACGAGGACAATGTAATTTAATGTATTTGTGATATATCAATTGGTTTTCATGCACGCGATTCTTATTGCTTACACTGCTATTGAGCTAGTGATGTGCCGATACTGATACACTCATTCATTCATGTTATAAAACATGCAAGTAAATTTTTGATATTAGAATTCTTCTTGGAATATTTTTTTTACGCTTAGAATACTCAATTGCTTTATGTTTGTAAACGTTACGTTTTGACATACGACATCATGTGCTTTTATTTCCTCTTTCCTGTTCAATTACCATACAAATGAGTTTTAATACTTCTATTCGTCTTTTATAGTCTCTAGATTAATATCGTTTCATCGTTAGGCACATGATATCACAGCACGCACTTTAACGATCCTAACTACACATTCTCACTACACTTGTTTAAGTTGATTGGCTTTTTGCACAGTGTGGCTGCTTCGCCAGTGCCTTAAGCCAAATCACCTACGCTCGGTAACTTCTCTACTTTATTTGCCGTTACACTCACCGCCCTCAAGCCAACGTAATTTTATTGACGACTCCGCTGGCTCTGTAATAAATTTGTTGTTGTTGTTGTTGTTGTTGTTTTTTTCGTTCCGTTTCGTCGTTTGCTTCATTCGACAATAATAATGGCATCCGCAATTCTGCCACAGCAATACAACAAAGCCAAATGGAAATAATTCATGTGCTTGTGTTTGCTTATATGACGGTGAGTGAGTACGTGTGTGTGTGTGTGTTGATGCACAATTGACCAGTCGATATGACTGTGTGTGTGTGTGTGTGTGTGTGTGTGTGTGTCTGTGTGCAAAGTAATAGTAATAATAATAATATGCTTATCAGTATGCCATAAAGTGTTACTATCGAAAGCACACGCATAACACACGCAGACACCTACACCGAAAGACTCACGCACGCACGCACGCACGAACGCACACTCACACGCAATAAAATTGTGTTATTTTTGCGTTTTCGATTTATTATCAGAGTGCATTTGGGATTGGCAGACCAGCGGACTGACCAATGGACCGGGGGACAGCAGACGGACGTACCAACGAAAACCGCACAATAATAGCTAACACAGCATTGACCGTAACAAAACTCAGCGTGTCGTTGCGCCAACCAACACAGCTTGACGTAACACACGTATTGTACGTAACGTTATGTTGTAACGCAACGCAACGCAACCATAACGTAAATGTAATGTAGTAAACATCATGCAACCGCATTTCGATAGCAACCAAACAACAAAACGTAAGCCAACAGTAGAGTAAGAGCCACAACAACAGGCCAAATTCTGCCTGATCTCCCGCCCGCTCGCCCGCCATCTACCGTTGCCTAAAATAGAATTCCTATTAAGCCTTTGGTTGTGCGTAAAATTATTGGGTGTTATTTTTATTGATTGAGCCGAACGGACCGGGCCGGAACAGCAGTTGGGGACCACGAATGTTTATACACGCCTAAATACCACCAATTCCTCCTCCGCCATCATCTCTTCCATTACCAAAAGCGCTTGTCGTCCTGTGAATTTGATTGCCTGTGTTTTTATAGTTACTTTGCTCATTTGTTTTTGTTGGCCATGTCGTCGTTGTTGTTCTTGTTGTTCTTGTTGTTTCGTATTATAATTGTTCGCGTTTGTTGCTGTTTTATGTTGGATATCATTTTTCGAGTTCAAGTTTTGGTTTTTGGTTTTGCGTGCGCAAATGAAATTAAATAAAATTCTATTGCACGTAACCGGAAAAGCAACGCCTCTCCATCAACAATCAATTGAAGCAATTAGCATTTTAATATTTAAATTTAACCTGATCAGAATGTGCGTGCCTTGGCATCTTTTATTTGTCTATTTTGGTTGTTAATTGTGCTCAAATTCTTATTAAATATTACAAGTCATTAGCAAACTTTCATGGCTATAAATAAATTGTTGAAGCAAAAAGAATTTAACTTAATTTTTGTTGCTTTTAAATCAAAGTTATTTTCAAAGGTTTTATGTTCGCTAAGATTAGCTTTAAACATGCGACAGATGCTTCTTGAATAAATTATTTTTGTTGGGTTTTTGTTTTAAGAAATAAGAATAAACTCAGGATTCGCATTAAAAATATAGAAGAAGAAAACAACTCGTCTGAGTCATCAAACGATGCGATTTCTCATTCATGTTATTATCTTTTGTATACGTGTTCTTATATAAATCCCCTTTTGTACAAATGGGTATTCATTACGCAATACAAAAATATGATAGACATGTTTCTAACGGTTTGCTTTGAGAGAGTTCCAATAAACTGAAACGATAATGCAACATTTCTGTAACGGATCCGAACTGTTTTATATTGTCTTGACATACACTGGATAAAGTATTTTTAAAGTAATGCTTTCAAATAGATCAATCCCTTATCTCGAAAAACTGATTTACGTTGTCAGTACACTTGTACCCAAAAATATATAATATATTTTTTTAATTCAAATAGAATACGCTTTCTATTTATTATGAATATATTTCCGAAATGCTATCTTAAGTATATATTTCCCGCTACGTTCATACAAAATAACAAAAAAAAATATCAGTACAATAATTTAATAAATAAAAAAAAAATAATTCTCGCTTTCATTCATGCCAAAAATCAGTTACGCGTGCAAACCACAATCTAAAGCAATAAATCGTCACGTCTAATTATTTTCAAGATAGTGTGAGTGCTTCTTGTCTGAAATAGAAAACACTACAATATTGAAAGCAATCAGAACATTGACCGATTTTAAGAGAGTAATTGATTAAAATCTGAGAGTTATAGAAAATGTGCAAATACTTGAAACTTAAACTGTTTCAAACAAATAAACGAAAATACACTTATTACAACTTTGAATTTGTTTTCGAATACCAAGAGCATTACAGTGAAGATGTCATAAATTGAAATGACTTGACTTAATCATCATAATATCATGGAAAATTGTTAGATAAGGACGGGTCATGGACCAAACTTAAGTCTTAGAGAAATATATGAAGTACTTATTAGAGCAAAAAATTAAATAGCTCAAGCAATCTGTCTATTGAGATTATGGTTTTTGGAGAACAGAAGGGCTAAAGAGAAATTAATTCGTAAACATTTTTTCTGTAAACTGTTTTTCAACACAACTTACTCTTTTTTTTAACAAAATGATACCAAAATCAACAACTGATTTTAACAATTTGCTTTAATTGTTAATATCTACAAAACTGAATATCAGATAACTAATCTAATAAAGTATCTCAGCATTTTGAGTGCACTTACATGCATTTCTTGAGGGCTTGTAACAAGTATAAAAGTGCAAATAATTGCATGTAGACATTAGTTCTTTGCTCATCATGAAAGCGTTCTTGATTCTTGCTTTGGCTGTTGCCACCGTCTCCGCCGGTACTATTCCTGCTGCCAAGGATAGCAAGAGAACAAGTATTGACGGTCGCATTACCAACGGCTACAACGCTCCCGAAGATAAGGCTACCTACCTTGTTGGTCTGGGTTTCGACAATGGCGCATGGTGCGGTGGTTCCATCATTTCCAACACTTGGGTTGTGACCGCTGCTCACTGCACTTCAGGTTCAGGTGGCGTCACCATCTACTATGGTACTGCCAACCGTAAGTCGCCACAGTATACCCATCACGTTGGTAGCGGGGACATCATTCAGTGCCAATACTGGCCTAATATCAATGGCAACGACATCTCCCTCATCCGTACCCCACACGTTGACTTCTCGAATCGCGTGAACAAGGTTGAGCTCCCAAGTTTCAACGATCGTTACAACAGCTATGCCGGTTGGTGGGCCGTCGCTTGCGGTTGGGGTGGCACCTACGATGGCAGCCCGATGCCCGACTGGAAACAATGCGTTGATGTTCAAATCATGTCGAACGCCGATTGCAGTCGCACATACAACATCAATGACGGTATTCTATGCACAAGTGTCGTTGACGGCAGGGGTACATGCCAAGGCGATTCTGGCGGCCCATTGGTCACACACGATGGCAACAAATTGGTTGGTGTTACTTCTTTCGCACCTGGTAACGGTTGCCAGTCGGGTGCTCCCGATGGTTTTACTCGTGTCACCAATCACTTGGACTGGATCCGTGAACACACTGGTGTTTCCTACTAAATTTGTTGTTTTTTAATTTCTCAATAAAACTTGTTTGAACATTATGAGTAACTGCATTTCCTTTATATGACCTTAATAAGACATAGCTACCTATGTTGACTAAATTATTGGGAAATACTCCAATGCTCTAAGAAAATTAAAAAAAAAGATATCGTAGAGTACTTTTAAGCAATAATGCAAAGATAATATGGCAGTGTTCTTTACGCAATGAATAGTATTATAACTTTGTCATAAATTTTGTAACACCCAAAAGAAAGCGTGGCCAGCCACACAAGGTACATAAATTCTTGATCAGCTCGACAAGACGGCCTGACTAAGTCAAGTCCGTATGCCTGTGAATATAACATCATACATTCACCTTCAGTTTTGAAGCTATCAACCTGAAATTTTTCAGAGAGCCTTCTTTTTTGTTCATTCAAATTATTTTACCTGCTATACACAATGAAGAAGGAAGAAAGAGAAGCAAATTAAAGTCGTTGTATGCAAAACTTTTTTTTTAAGCTAGTGTACTGAAATTTAAAAAATATACTATTTGCCTGCCTAGACTTAAAAAACATTAGACCTACCAAGGTCCGATCCCAAGAATTGTTAGCTTCAAGTGAGGGATCTTAGAAATATTTACATCCTAAACTTTTATGTTTCTTTAGATTTATATTCTTAATGAGCCGTGAGAACTGAGAATCTTATCTTTAAATGGAAGACAGTGAGTTACCACAATGAATATTTGTGTGTTGGCTTTTAAGATAAAGTGAAGAGATACGTACATTTTTGACAGGATTAATATAATATTTTTACAAAGAGTACAATTAATTGGATAAAATTTAAACTATAAACAAATAATAATAAATTGAGGGGTTTTAATTAACAAATCTACTTTCCAGACTAGAAATATTTTTGTGTTGCATGTACTCCTATTTTAACAAGTGGTGACACGGAGTTAGAAGTTGTTTGCTTAATCAAATTATCGATTGTTCACAATTTGTGTAAAGTATTTTGGTATCTTTATAATTGAAACAATTCGATTAGAACCCTGATAAGAATCAAGTATCCGACTATTGAAAATCATTACTCAAGGGTTTCATGAAGCCGTATAAAAGTACAACGAATCGCCTTACAGAACATCAGTTCTTGTTCGCTCATCATGAAAGCGTTCTTGGTTCTTGCTTTGGCTGTTGCCACCGTCTCTGCCGGTACTATTCCTGCTGCCCAGGAGAATAAGAAAACGGGTATTGATGGTCGCATTACAAACGGCTACGCCGCCCCCGAAGATAAGGCTCCCTACCTGGTTGGACTTCATTTCGACCAGGGCGTGTGGTGCGGTGGTTCCATCATCTCCAACACTTGGGTTGTGACAGCTGCTCACTGCACAAATGGTGCCCCTGGCGTCACCATTAACTATGGTGCTTCCCACCGTACTTCGCCACAGTATACCCATCATGTTGGCAGTGGCAACATCATTCAGTGCCAATACTGGCCTAATATCAATGGCAACGACATCTCCCTTATCCGTACACCACACGTTGACTTCTCGAATCGCGTGAACAAGGTTGAGCTCCCAAGCTTCAACGATCGTTACAACAGCTATGCCGGTTGGTGGGCCGTCACTTGCGGCTGGGGTAAAACCGACGACAACAGCGGAATTGCGGACTACAAACAATGCGTTGATGTTCAAATCATGTCGAACGCCGATTGCAGTCGCACATACAACATCAATGACGGCATTCTATGCACAAGTGTTGTTGACGGAAGGGGCGTCTGCTCAGGCGATTCTGGCGGCCCATTGGTCACACATGACGGCAACAGACTGGTTGGTATTACTTCCTTCGCACCTGGTAATGGTTGCAAATCGGGTGGTCCCGATGGTTTCACTCGTGTCACCAACCATTTGGACTGGATACGTGAACACACTGGTGTTTCCTACTAAGCTTTCTGTTTTCTAATTTTTCAATAAAACTGCCTTGAACATTATATGTAACTGCTGTTCCATTATATGACCTTCGTTGGACAAAGCTAGCAATGCCGATTTAATTATAGGGATATACTTTTTAGTATGAATCAAATAATAATCATTCTATTAAACTCATCAAATCCAAAATGCTCTAAGAAAATTAAAAAAAAAGATGTCGTAGAGTACTCTTTTGCAATGACGCAAAGAAAATATTGGAGTGTTTTTATACTCTTCATGCAATAGTATTTTAAATTTGTCATAAAATTTGTAACACATAAAAGAAGCGTGGCCGGCCACACAAAGTAATATATTCTTGATCAGCTTGACAAGAAGAATTGACTTAGTCAGGTTCGTCTGTCTGTGAATATGAGATCGTATATATTTAGCTAAATTTGAAGCTATCGGCGCAAGTCTTCTTTTTTCCTGTAGTCAATTCATTGACCGAAACCGGCAGAATTGGAACATTGGCTCTAGTACATGCTATACTCAATGAAGAAAAAGAATAGAAACCAATTCAAGTCGTTTTATGGAAAACTTTGTTTTTTTTTTTTAAGCTTGGGTGATGATGTTTGGAAGATAGACTTTTTCCTAAACTTAATATATATTAGACCCACCAAAATCCGATCCTCAGAAATGGTAACTCCCATAAAAGGATCTTGAAAATGTAAACGTCGTAAATTGATTAAAACTTTAGATTTATATGAATGAGGCATGAGAAGTATTTTATCTTAGATTGGAAGTTAGCGAGTTACTACAATGAATATATGTGTATAATTTGTTAAGATAAAGTAAAGAGAACGTATATTTTTGACAGAATTAATGTAATATTTGTAGAAAAATTACAACAGTCGGGATAAAAGTTAAACAATTAACATTTAACAATAAATTGCGGCATTTTTTTTTTTGTTAATCTGCTTGCCAGACTAGAAACATTTTTGTATTGTATGTACTTCTGTATTAACAAGTGGTGACACGGTGTAAGAAGATGTTTGGTTAATCAAATTATCGATTGTTTACAATTTGTGTAAAGTATTTTGGTATCTTTATAATTGAAACAATTCGATTACAACCCTGATAAGAATCAAGTATCCGACTATTGAAATTCATTATTCAAGGGTTTCTCAAAACCGTATAAAAGTACAACGAATAACCTTATAGAACATCAATTCTTGTTCGCTCATCATGCAAGCGTTCTTGATTCTTGCTTTGGCTGTTGCTACCGTCTCCGCCGGTATTATTCCTGCCCCCAAGGACAGTAAGGACATGTCCAAGAAAGCGGGTATTGATGGTCGTATTACCAACGGCTATCCTGCTCCCGAAGGAAAGGCGCCATATCTTGTCGGCCTAAGCTTAGACAACGGTGCATGGTGCGGTGGTTCTATCATTGCCAACAACTGGGTAGTGACCGCGGCTCACTGTACTAATGGTGCCAACGGCGTCACTATTAGTTATGGTGCTTCCTTCCGTACTCAGCCTCAGTATACCCATCATGTTGGCCGCGGTGACATCATTCAGTGCCAATACTGGCCTGACATCAACGGCAACGACATCTCCCTCATCCGTACACCACACGTTGACTTCTCGAATCGCGTGAACAAGGTTGAGCTCCCAAGCTTCAACGATCGTTACAACAGCTATGCCGGTTGGTGGGCCGTCGCTTGCGGTTGGGGTGGCACCTATGATGGTAGCCCGTTGCCTGACTGGGTCCAATGTGCGGATGTGCAAATCATCTCGAACAGCGAGTGCAGTAAGACATACGGCATTAATGACGGTATTCTATGCACAAGTGTTGTTGACGGCAAAGGTACATGTCAAGGCGATTCTGGCGGCCCACTGGTCACACACGACGGCAATAGACTGGTTGGTATTACTTCCTTCGGTCCTGGTAACGGGTGCCAATCTGGTTTGCCTGATGGTTTCACTCGTATCACCAATCACTTGGACTGGATCCGCGATGTCACTGGTGTATCATACTAAACTTTTTGTTCCTATCATATTCAATAAAACCGATTGAACATAATATGAAATTTGATTCTCTGACTATTGAAGTAATTTCTTAAGGGTTTCTAAAAATTATATTATTTATTTTAAGTTTTCTTCTTTTTTTGTATGGGGGTTTCTAGTTCTACTGGACCGATAATGCTGGTTCCGACTGATGTTATCAATTTCTGTGATAACAATCAAGTTATTACCTTAAAGGTTTCTAAAAATCATAGAAAAGTGCAACTAATCGACTGGCCTAATATCAACGGCAACGACATCTCTCTGATCCATACACCACACGTTGAATTTTGGAGCCTTGTGGACAAGGTTGAGTTGCCAAGTTTAAACGATCGCTATAAGAGCTATGACAGTTAGTGGGCAGTTGCTTGCGGTTGAGATGGAACCCACGATGGCAGCCTGTTACCTGACTGGGTCCAATGCGCGAATATGCAAATAATTTCGGCAATGAGTGCAGTCAGGTATACAGCATTAATGACGGTTGTCTATGCTTAAGAGTCGTTGTCGGTAAGGCCGTATGCTTAGGCGATTCCGGCGGCCTATTAGTCACTCATGACGGTAGCAAATTGGTTGGCAATACTTCCTTTGCCCCTGGAGACGGTCGTGCATCTGGCCTTCCTGATGGCTTTACTCGTATCACCAATCACTTGGACTGGATCCGCGATCTCACTGGTGTTTCTTACTATTAGACTTTTAGACAGATTTACAATAACCTAGTGACAATAAGAACCTAACGTAGTCTCAGTTTAGTTTTACACAAAAAAGACATTTCTTTTTCGCATTAGTGGGACTGATATATATAAAGTCTAATCATCCAATTAGTATATGTATTAAATCAGCATTTGCTTAAAAAAAGCAAAGCGTTTTTCTTCTAAAGACCTAAATTTTTTATAATTTTGTTTTTTCTTTTTGCTTATGGGCTACCAGTTCAAGTGGTCCGATCTTGCAAACTTCGAGGTTTGTGGGTAGAGATCGTATTCACAGACTGATGCACATGGCTAAATCAATATAAAAAATTTTCAATCGGAAATTATTACTTAAATTCAATCAATGAAGTGTTTTGAGTACATTTGGTGCGCAGATTATAATTTTTAACTGTAATAAAATTGCGTTCACTGTGTTATCAAGACTGCGAAATTATAAGACAGTTAATTTTAAACATATTATTTTCCTTACAGCTTATCAAGTTGAGATTTAGAGTTGAAAGTGCCCCATTTGAATATCAATCGTAAAGAAAGAAAATAATATAAATAAATAATAATGAAATGATAATACGAAAAAAAGTCAATAAATGGAAACGCATTGACAAAGCTCACAGTCAATATCTCTAATCATACAAACGTATTCAGAAGAGTTGGTTGATAATGTTAGTCAAGATAAGCCACGCAAGCAGGTGGTTTTCCATTGGCCTAAGTGTGCCACCAAAAAAAATCGCATAGTCATGTTAAAATAATATGAGTTATTGACAAATGTGTGACGCTAAAGAACTTGTGTTATCATTTGATTTGATTATTTAAATTTTCAATAATTGTTTTTATATTTTTGCACAAGTTGCATCTATTTAGTATCTGATCATTAGTGTTAAGTATAAAACCTTTGAAATAGATTTAAAGATTAAACTTGCGGTGGTAAAGTCGATTGATTCCTAGAAATATGTCAAGGAAGTTAAGAACTTTTTTTTTGCCGATTAAGGATGTAATGAGAAATGCATTTTTATTGAACATTTCAACTTTTTGGCATTCTTAAAAGTCACTGTGAAAGTTTTACAAAATTTAACCAACCTATGATTGCAATAATAGAAGATAGAAATACTTGTGGTAAGCTATTTTGTACAGGTGTGTTCCTTCGTACCGACAAACATTGCTTAATCGATATCTTTTGCCGTTTTTGTCCCTTCTGTGTATAATTCGTGGAGTCTTTCCCCTTCTCCTATGTGCTTCAACATTTGATATCAAAGAAACCTAACACACGCTATACCCAGATTATAGTCATAAAATGTGTTATGCGAATACTAAAAGCATTTCTATCGGAAATTAAAACTTAAGAATCTGATTTAAGTTTTAAGTGTAAAGTACTTCAAAACTGAAAATTATAATTTTAAATTGTAATAAAACTTGCAAGCCAATTCGTTATCAGCACGACGAACGTAAAACAGAATAAATTGCTTACTTATTCTTTTGCTAACAGCTTATCTCATAGTAATTTAATTTGGCTAAGGAAAACGAAACTTAAATATTTAAAACGAATATAATTTGTCAACGAAAAGATAATCGAAACGTTAAATCGCGTTAATCAAGTAAATAGTCAATATCACGAAACATTCAGACGTGTGTCGAAGAGTTTAGGATGATGACGCTGGTCAAGATAAAAATACATACACAATACATTAAGTGGTTTTTTAGTCGTTCATGTATGGCAGCAAATAATTTCGCATTGATTTATTTAAATATAATATTGAATAATAGATAAGTGGATGACTGACGCTAACGAAGTTCTGTTATCATTTAAGTTGTTTTATATTTGTGCTTAACGTGTGCGCATCTATTTATTATCTGATCGGTAAAGTAAAGTATAAAACCATGAAGAATTTTTCAAACGACATCAGTTCTTGTTCGCTCATCATGAAAGCGTTCTTGGTTCTTGCTTTGGCTGTTGCCACCGTCTCCGCCGGTACTATTCCTGCTGCCCAGGAGAATAAGAAAACGGGTATTGATGGTCGCATTACAAACGGCTACGCCGCCCCCGAAGATAAGGCTCCCTACCTTGTTGGTCTTTATTTCGACCAAGGCGTGTGGTGCGGTGGTTCCATCATCTCCAACACTTGGGTTGTGACAGCTGCTCACTGCACAAATGGTGCCCCTGGCGTCACCATTAACTATGGTGCTTCCCACCGTACTTCGCCACAGTATACCCATCATGTTGGCAGTGGCAACATCATTCAGTGCCAATACTGGCCTAATATCAACGGCAACGACATCTCCCTCATCCGTACCCCACACGTTGACTTCTCGAACCGCGTGAACAAGGTTGAGCTCCCAAGCTTCAACGATCGTTACAACAGCTATGCCGGTTGGTGGGCCGTCGCTTGCGGCTGGGGTAAAACCGACGACAACAGCGGAATTGCGGACTACAAACAATGCGTTGATGTTCAAATCATGTCGAACGCCGATTGCAGTCGCACATACAACATCAATGACGGCATTCTATGCACAAGTGTTGTTGACGGAAGGGGCGTCTGCTCAGGCGATTCTGGCGGCCCATTGGTCACACATGACGGCAACAGACTGGTTGGTATTACTTCCTTCGCACCTGGTAATGGTTGCAAATCTGGTCTTCCTGATGGTTTCACTCGTGTCACCAACCACTTGGACTGGATCCGCGAACACACTGGTGTCGCTTACTACTAAACTTTCATATTTTAATGTTTGAATAAAAAACCTTTGGATCATAATTTGGCTTTATCATTTTGTTTAAAATGTTTAGATGGGGAACATAAAAAAACGCCTTTTTATAACTAAGCTAAATAAAACTAGTAAGGGCGGTATAGTTGAGTGTACTCAACCATATAATACCCTGCACATACCCTCACCTATTTAAATGGTGTTCCAAATATCACAAAAATCAGTCAAAAGTTAAGTATTTTCGAAAAATTCGAGTTTGTTGATCTCTGTGGGGGGAAGCTAGAAATAAAGGGGTGTTTTTCGGTATGCAGTTAAAAGGACGTATATTAACTGAACCTGCATACAAAATTTCAGACATGTATATTTCATAGTTGTGGAGATATACATATTTAAATCAAAATAAACTGGAATTTACCCATAATTTAAGTTTGCCGACCTCTAATGGGTAGTCCAAATACAAAATGGTATTTTCTGGTATGCAGTCTTATGAAGTTATAAATACTTTGCCTACTTACTAAATTTCAGGTCAGTGCCTTTATTAATTTCGGAGATATAGCCATTGACATAAAAACACTATTTGAGGGGTAATAAAGGGTAAGGGGGAAAAATTAAGTATGCAGTTTTAAAGATATACATTTCCTTAATCTGCATACAAAGTTTTAGGTTCGTATCTGTTATAGTTATGGAGATATACAAATTTTTGTAAAAAAAAAGTGAAATTTACGAAAAATTTAAGTTTGATGGTATTTGAGGAGAGTCCTAAATTCAGAGGGGTATTTTCTGGTATGCAGTCTTAAGGGTATGTATTTACTGAGTGTACACACAAAATTTGAGGTTCGTACCTTTCATGGTTTTGAAGATATCGTAATTAACAATAAAACACTTTTTGAGGGGTAATTAAGGGGAGGGGGGAAAATTGGGGTATGCAGTTTTGTAGGTCTTTACCAACTTAGTCGACATACCAACTTTCATTGTTCTAGCGTTTCTGGTGTTCAAGTTATAGCCTTTTCAAAAAGTGGGCGTAGCTGGTTGGGCGGGAAGGAGTGGGCGTGGCTCAAAACCGTTCAAACTTGATCTGCTGCCGAGCATCACGAGTCTATCCTCCAAATCTCAAGTCTCTATCTTTTATAGTTTCCGAGAACCATTGGTGAGGACGGACGGACGGACGGACGGACAGACGGACAGACGGACGGACATGGCTTAATCAATTTGTCTTGTCGTCCTGATCAAGAATATATATACTTTATAGGGTCCCCCTCCCCTCCTTCTCTGCGTTACATACATTTCGGCCAAACAAACACAATATACCCTGGTACAGTATGTACAGGGTATAATAAGTCATATTTGTTTAAACATGTTTTCACAAGGTGAAAAAATACACATTATTTTTTATTCGAGTAGATTTTTAGTAAGTGGTCCATCTTTGATATGGATTTTAATGCATAACCTTGAGATGGTATTTATTACTGATACCTAGAAATATGGGTCTAGGTCTAGCAAGTTGAAGTTTTTTCTTCTAACTAAAGATATTATAGAAAATGCAGATTTCTTGAACATTTCGACTATGTCAAAAATCTCTGGGGAAGTTCTAAAAAACCTTACCAAGCCATCATTATTAAAAAACATTGTTGATGGCGTATAAAATTTCGATTATACTAGACAAAGGTTCGAACAATTTTAAATTTGGTTGACGGTCTTTGTTTGATTATGTGGTAAGATACTTTTAAGAGAGTATTTACCGAGCTGATTTACGAAGTTCAATGTTCGAGACATTTCTTAAAAAAGGTATTTTTAAGTAAAAATATTTGTTAAGATATTTTCTACAGCTGTGTCCACTTAACCTATCTAACGGACCGACAGACATTGCTAGATTAATTTCTTTTGCCGTTTTTGTCAGTCTTGTGTGTACTTGGTGGGGTCTTAATTCCCTTACTTCTCTAAGTCTATGTGCTATATACATTTGGTATGAAATAGCCCTAATATATTCTGACAGGCTCAGAGTCTAATGATAAAAAGTATTGTGCAAAGACAAAAAGCATTTCTATCGGAAATTAAAACTTAAGATTCAGATTTAAGTGTTAAGTGTAACCCCTTGAAAATATAAGAATATAATTTTCAACTGTTATAAAAAACTGTTCACTGCGTTATCACGCTGGGATTTAAATTAAGTAAAGAAACGAAAATTTAATAATGAAAACGAAAATAATTTATCAACGAAAAGATAATAAAACGTTGGCTCGTTGGGCAAGAAAATAATCAATATAGCCAAACAATCAAACGTATCCCGAAGAGTTTTGGATGATGACGCTAGTTAAGATAAGGCAACGTATACAATATACAAAGCAAGTGGGTTCCATATACTTTGGTGGCCAAAATTTCGCATTGTCTAATTTAAATATTATATTAAATACTGACGATAGCAAACTTCTGTTATCAATTGATTTGAAAATTACAATTAAAAAAAATTTTTGGGTGGTTTTTGAAGGTATAAAACTGCGATTCATTATTTTAAACGACATCAGTTTTTGTTCACCATGAAAGCGTTCTTGGTTCTTGCTTTGGCTGTTGCCACCGTCTCCGCCGGTACTATTCCTGCTGCCCAGGAGAATAAGAAAACGGGTATTGGTGGTCGTATTACTAACGGCTACGATGCCCCCGAAGATAAGGCTCCCTACCTTGTCGGTCTAGGTTTCGACAATGGCGCATGGTGCGGTGGTTCCATCATCTCCAACACTTGGGTTGTGACCGCTGCTCACTGCACAAATGGTGCAGGTGGTGTCACTATCAATTTCGGTGCTTCAATCCGTACACAACCGCAGTACTCCCACCATGTTGGTAGCGGAGACATTGTTCAGTGCAAATACTTCCCTGATATCAATGGCAACGACATCTCCCTCATCCGTACCCCACACGTTGACTTCTCGAACCGCGTGAACAAGGTTGAGCTCCCAAGCTTCAACGATCGTTACAACAGCTATGCCGGTTGGTGGGCTGTCGCTTGCGGTTGGGGAAAAACTAGTGACAACAGCGGTTTACCTGAGTGGAAAAAATGCGTTGATGTTCAAATCATGTCGAACGCCGATTGCAGTCGCACATACAACATCAATGACGGTGTTCTATGCACAAGCGTTGTTGACGGCAAAGGTACATGCCAAGGCGATTCCGGTGGCCCATTGGTCACACACGACGGCAACAGATTGGTTGGTATTACTGCCTTTGGACCTGGCTCCGGTTGTCAATCTGGTCTTCCTGATGGTTTCACTCGTGTCACCAACCACTTGGACTGGATCCGCGACGTCACTGGTGTTGCATACTACTGAACATTCGATTTCTTAAAGATATAATAAACCTTTTTCGAACGTTATTAGATGTTTTCATTTTATCCACAATTTTTTTCCAAAAGGGAATTAATGTTTGATGTCTTAAGGGTTTCCAATCTCTTTTTTTCATTTTCTAAAGGTATTCTCTGAAATTTCAAGATGACGACGAATATTTTTAGGTTATTCAACAATTAATGTTGGCATCTCTGACTCTCGCTAGAGAAACGTAATACTTTAAGCGCATTTTTCTTGAACAATTTTTTTGAGTACACATGTAGGTGTGTGCGCTGACTACGGTCATCTTGAAACCGCTCTATGGATTTGATGAAATTCGCACTACTAATTTATAACACATAAATGCCCTCTCGACAAAATCGAAAAAAAATTACTTTTTTCAGGCGATTTTTTATTTAAAAAAATAGATAAGAAATAACAGGCTCGAGGTCAGTTTTGGCTACAAGTTTTAGTAACCAAAATGTCTGCGATTTTTAACAACAAAAATATTGCAAGAACTAGCTCAAAGAACTAGCAGTAGGCAGATCGTACAGCTGTTTCGGGAGTTGCCAAACTTCTTCATCAGCGATCTTAGCTTAACGATAAATCAAAAGTCAAGCACTCTCTTTTGTTTTTCGTGATAAGCTGTATGAGAATCATACGTTATCAACGAAAAACTTCGAGAAGTGCTGCTTTGATCTATCGCCTTGCAAAATTGTTGTTGTTAGGGGCCACTGCGTTGGTGGAGTCAAGTCTTGACTCACGATTCAACTTATTGGTGGACCAAAAAATTTTTTGAAAAATAGCATTATTTTCCAAAGTTTCTGTCATACTACGGCGTGCCCTCCGTTTTATAACGGGTACTAAAACTTGTAGCCAAAACTGACCTCGAGCCTGTTATTTCTTATCTAATTAAGTTATTAAGGTCGTAAAACAAACCACACTATTTTAAATAATATACATTTATTGAAACTAAATTAGTTGACACTAGAGGTCTGCATGAATGCATTCAAAATGGCAAATGAGTCATTCACGCTGTGAACGAATACTTGTTTTAATGTATTCAAATCTCTTATTTGGACCTGAACCCGATTCACTCATTTCACGTTCACTGTACGAAGAACTTTATTTGCATTCATTGAGCATTGAGTATTCTAATAATTTGTACTTTCCCTCTGTGGCCTGTTCACAAAACCTTAATCATCAATGAGTTTCAAATGAATGCATTCATGCAGAAGTCTAGTTGACACCAAAAAAATGAATTATTAATTTTAAAGTGGGATTAAAACCTTTTTTTGATCTATTTTAATACTTTCATTATAACGAATCACATATCGTATATTCAGGAATTGTCCTTATTCAAGAGGGGAATAGTCATAATAATACGAGCTTAAAGATCATTAAGCTTTATAGAGTTTCGTTGATTGTCTCATTTATCTTCACCCCATTCAACTGATTACATTCCTATATCCATTGAAACAATACTGCATTTTTTACTAAACATGGTGAACCAAAAGAAGAATTATTTAACATATTCCACATTATGTCGTCAATATTATTTGAACTTTTCTTCATATAGAAAAACACTTTTTATGCTTGAAAAAGTTTTATTTGATAACTAGAGTACTGAGAGTTTAGTAGTAAGCAACGCCAGTATGTTCGCGGATCCAGTCCAAGTGATTGGTGACGCGAGTGAAACCGTCGGGAGCACCCGATTTGCAACCATTACCAGGTGCGAAAGAAGTAACACCAACCAATTTGTTGCCGTCGTGTGTGACCAATGGGCCGCCAGAATCGCCTTGGCATGTACCCCTGCCGTCAACGACACTTGTGCATAGAATACCGTCATTGATGTTGTATGTGCGACTGCAATCGGCGTTCGACATGATTTGAACATCAACGCATTGTTTCCAGTCGGGCATCGGGCTGCCATCGTAGGTGCCACCCCAACCGCAAGCGACGGCCCACCAACCGGCATAGCTGTTGTAACGATCGTTGAAGCTTGGGAGCTCAACCTTGTTCACGCGGTTCGAGAAGTCAACGTGTGGTGTACGGATGAGGGAGATGTCGTTGCCATTGATATTAGGCCAGTATTGGCACTGGATGATGTCTCCGCTGCCAACGTGATGGGTATACTGTGGCGATTTACGGTTGGAAGCACCATAGTTGATGGTGACGCCACCTGCACCATTTGTGCAGTGAGCAGCGGTCACAACCCAAGTGTTGGAAATGATGGAACCACCACACCATGCGCCATTGTCGAAACCCAGACCGACAAGGTAGGGTGCCTTTCCTTCGGGAGCGTCATAGCCATTGGTGATACGGCCATCTATGCCTGCTTGGTTAGCAGCAGGAATAGTGCCGGCAGAGACGGTGGCAACAGCCAAAGCAAGAACCAAGAACGCTTTCATGATGAGCGAACAAAAACTGATGTCCGCTTGAAAAATGATCGCACTTTTATACTTTCCACAATCGACTTGTGACTTTAAGTCACTTAATTAAGATTTTTAATTTTATAAAATTATCTTTTTTATTAGAATAAAAAAAAGTGATTTTATTAATCAATTGATAATGCAAGTTTGTTAGTATTACTTTCTTGATAAGAATGCCAAATTTGAATTGGCAAAGTTGCACTGGGGGTTTGCAAGTCCCCACAATGTATTAGTACTTCAGATTATCAAAAAAGGTGATGTTCTTATTTTGTCGCATAACTGCCTATTAGTCAAAAAAATAAGTGAAACTGATATCACGTATAGAAGATGTGTTTTTCTTTACGAGATTAGAAGACCACCAAATTTCAGACTGTCAATTGCAACTGTTATGTGACCCATAAATACATTAAAAAATTGTATTAAGGCAAAAAATTAAATAAAAACATATTCAGTAGCAAAATCTATGTTAATATTAAAGCACTCAACGCTTGTCTAAGACCTTTATTGCAGTTGCATGAAATAAAAGTATAAAAATGTTCAAAACTACAACTACTTAATAGTCACACTAACAAAAAAAATCTAACGACACATCTTATGTTGAAATACATCCGGTCGCTTATCAACCATACATGCACTTGAAAGAAACATAATCCTGCTTTCTCCCGAAAACAAAGCCCACTCATAATCGATAAAGGTTGCCTTATCTTTTCATTCATACATTTTAATTGGAGTTACGTTATCATGCCGCAAGCAATTTTGATAGTCTGTTAATTGTTGTATATTATCAAAGCAGAGTCGGAAAAGTATAAAAGTACGACGAGTCACAAGAATCGATATCAGTTCTTGTTCGCTCATCATGAAAGCGTTCTTGGTTTTAGCATTGGCCGTGGCCACCGTCTCTGCAGGCACTGTCCCTGCTAAGCAGGAAGCAGTCTTCGTTAAGGACATGCCCAAGCCCATCGAGGGTCGTATTACCAACGGCTATCCAGCACCCGAAGGCAAGGCTCCCTACATTGTTGGTCTTCGTTTCGACAATGGCGCATGGTGCGGTGGCTCCATCATCTCCAACACCTGGGTTGTGACCGCTGCTCACTGCACTTCTGGTTCAGGTGGCGTCACCATTAACTATGGTGCTTCCATCCGTACCCAGCCTCAGTACTCCCACCATGTTGGTAGCGGTGACATCATTCAGTGCCAATACTACCCAGCAATCGCCGGCAATGACATTTCCCTCATCCGTACACCACATGTTGACTTCTGGCACTTGGTTAACCGTGTTGAGCTCCCAAGCTTCAACGATCGTTACAACAGCTACAACGGTGCCTGGGCTGTCGCCTGCGGCTGGGGTGGTACCTACGATGGCAGCCCATTGCCCGACTGGTTGCAATGCGCTGATGTACAGATCATCGATAACAGCGAATGCAGCAGCGTTTATGGCGGTTTGATTAGTGGTGGTGTCATTTGCACACGTGTCTCTGACGGCAAGGGTACATGCCAAGGCGATTCCGGCGGCCCATTGGTCACACACGACGGCAACAAATTGGTTGGTGTTACTTCCTTCGGCCCTGCTGCCGGTTGCCAATCTGGTCTTCCTGATGGTTTCACTCGTATCACCACCCACTTGGACTGGATCCGTGATGTCACTGGTGTTGCATACTACTAAACTTTCGATTACTTAACTTTTTAATAAAAACCTCTAGAACAAAATTTCTTTTTTGGTTTTTAATATTATATATTTTTATTCGTTGAAGGATAAAAACATACGTGTACCCAATTCAAACTGCAAGAATATTTTTTAGATAGTTGTTGCAGTCATTAGTTATAATTGTGCTTGTCTCAGACTTCGAAAACATGCTTAATTCAGATATTATAAGAAGGAGCAAACTGATCTCTTATAAAATTTTCCTAACAAATCAAATTTATGAGTTGTTTTCAGTGTGGTAGACATGTACTTTGTAACGTTTTTGATTTCCTGATATCATAAATTATAAGTAATTCGATTAAAAACCGCAAAAGCATTTTAATGATAACTACAAAATCTAAACTTACAAAAACAAAACAGTGAACGCGTCCCTTCAAGTTTTTTCCTGTCAAATTCTGTCACGATAGTCTCATATCAAAAATAAAGCTTATCATTTCATTTTGAAGTATACGATTAAGTGTGCCGACCATAAATTTATAAAAATATTTTAATCTTTCCATAAAATATATATCATTAATACACATGTACACCGGCGAACAAAATTGGATGAAATCTAAAAAACTTGTCTAAGATTTCTTGTAGCCTAATCTCCTAATTTGAAATAAGAAACATAACTTTAATGAGCATATGAGAGATGTGAAAAGCTGCAAACTATCAGCAAACGTCGTTTCTTCAAATTTTGAGGTTAAGAAATTTTGTAGGTTTAAAACTTTCGAAAAGGTCGCTTAATCAACAACTGCTATGTTCGTAAGAATATCCCATTTAAATTCTATCAAGATCAGTCAAGTTTGTCTTGAGATTAGTGGGTGATATGATATATATATAGAATACGATATTCACATATACACATTTTTATCGGAATCAGTCCACCAAATTCCACAGGAAATAGGCTAAATTTAAAACAAAAAGTTTTGTTGGCCTGTATAGTTATTTTATTTTCTTCTACCCATTCTATTCCGTAAAACTGAGCAAAATATAAGAAAGTGAATAAGTATTATTCAATTTTGCTCAGCACTGTATGTAAACGAGGGTCATTGCTATTATTTTGAGCCATGTCAAACCTATGTTTGATATTTTTGCCATTCTGCAGAACACTTTGTCTTTTCAAGGTGATTTGGGTTACTTGCAGTGATTTTAACACTTTGTGTTAGTTTAATATTCACAACTTAATTCCAGTGAAAACTCAGAGACAAAGTTATCATGTCACTCCAGACAATACAAATATACAATATTTATACATATATGACGTCTTAATCGTTTCTTACTAAAGAATACAAACAATTAGAAGCATATAAAAAGATATAGATACACAACATCAAAATCTTTATTGCATTCTGGATATTGTATATTTTAGTTGCTATCATTTATTCTTATTAAGTGCCTTCATCCTAAAAGTATGTTTTGTTTTATTTGCCCAAAAAAAATTTGGAGCTGAAACTGACCAGTAGATAATGGAACTTGTACAGAACTACGGTTTTTACTAGTTCAAATGTACCCAGTACTTGGTGCCGCTACAATCTACTCTGCCTGCTTTCAAATGTAGAGTTTACTAGAGAGTCATAGGCAGGGGTCAATTGTCACAAATCTACCACCTTTAATTAGTTACCGTACTATTCTACTGTACCATTTTTGGGCATATGAACATTAATGTTAAGAAACACAATAATTGTTTTTTTTATTACCAATTCAGTTAATTTATTTTATATAATTGTTAACTAAATAATATTATTTTTTGTAGTTCTAGTTTCGAACTCGTCAGATTGATACTAATCATAAACTATCGAAAATGGGATAATTTACACAAAGAGAACTGCTATTACTTTTAATGTCTTACCAGCTAGCAGATTAAGTATTTTTATTTGACAAATGGTAACTCATTTCGAACAAAAGCAAATCAAAATTTGATATTAACCTTTAATTAGTTTTCACCAACCAATCACACCATCAAAAAACCTTGAAATCAATCAAGTATGCACACGTTTGTATTACTTATACCAAAAAGTCACGCGATGTCGTTAAAATCCGCCAACATCTATTTGGCGTTCTAACTTTTTTTTTATAATTTATATATTTTGCAATAGGTTTAGCAATGAATTCCAAATGCAAAGTTAAGTGGTGCTTCACTCCCACAATGGCATTTAGTCTTGATTAGTCAAATAATAAAGCATAATACCGTCAATTGTGTGACAGCAACGGGCTGTTTTTATCAATTGATTGCTAAATGTCACTTCATTTGCAAATCTTTATCTCACACCTGTAGCAAACATATTATAATTTTAAACGCATTTTAAATGTTTAACTAATGCGTTGAAAGTCTTTGAAAGTATAAAAGTGCGTTGTTTTTTCAAACGACATCAGTCTTTGTCTGCTCATCATGAAAGTATTCTTGGTTCTTGCTTTGGCCATTGCCACCGTCTCTGCCGGCACTATTGTAGCCACAAATCAATCAGGTATAGATGGTCGTATAACCAATGGCTATGATGCCCCCAACGGAACGATACCCTACATTGTCGGACTTAATTTTGACGACGGTAGGTGGTGCAGCGGTTCTATTATCTCTAACACCTGGGTTGTGACCGCGGCTCACTGCACAAACGGCACTGCTGGCGTGACTATATACTACGGTGCTAGAATTCGTATAAAACCTCAGTTTGGAAAGCACGTCAATAAAGTTAACTACATTCAGAACGAAAACTGGCCAGATATCAACGGCAATGACATCACTGTCATCCGTACACCACATGTCGATTTCACGAACCTGATTAACAAGATTGAACTCCCAAGCTTGAACGATCGTAACAAGAGTTATGCTGATGAGTGGGCCATTGCAAGCGGCTGGGGTCGTACCTACGATGGCAGTGCATTGCCCGAATGGTTGCAATCCGTGCAGCTTCAAATAATGTCAAATGCCGCGTGTAAAAAAATATTTGCCATTAACGAAGGCATTTTGTGCACAAGAGTCGTTGATGGAAAAGCAATATGCCAGGGCGATTCTGGTGGACCACTGGTCACAGATAACAAATTGGTTGGAATTGCTTCCTGGGCTCCTCTTGCCGGCTGCCAATCTGGTCTTCCTGATGGATTTACTCGTGTCACTGGCCAGTTAGACTGGATCCGCAATAAAACTGGTATTTCTTACTAAGCTAATTCTGTAGCTATTTTTTCAATAAAATCTTTCGATATTCGATAATTACAAGTTGTTAACATTTAATTCACAATAGGAAGGTTCGGGTATGTTATCAAGCGGAATAAAACTGTACTTAACTAAATGTTCAAAGATGACTTATGACTTCCCCTACACATATATATTATAATTCCTTAGCCATGCCTAGAAAAGTATCTCGTCTTATCAAAAAAATCGCATTCTATTGTTTGTTATTCAATAATATGCCTCCGGAGTACTTTGCTTATCTTCGAACTTGCTATGACACTTTTATTACATTGAAGAACAATTTAGGGCTCAGTCGTTTAGCATTGGCCGTTAGTTAAAAGTATAAATACGCAATGAAATGGACAAAATGGTATCAGTTGTTTTTCACTCATCATGAAAGCGTTCTTGTTTCTAGCACTGGCCGTGGCCGCCGTCTCTGCAGGCACTGTGCCTGCTAAAGAGAAGGCAGTCTTTGTTAAGGATATGCCCAAGGCTATCGAGGGTCGTATTACCAACGGCTATCCAGCACCCGAAGGCAAGGCTCCCTACATTGTTGGTCTTCGTTTCGACAATGGCGCATGGTGCGGTGGCTCCATCATCTCCAACACCTGGGTTGTGACCGCTGCTCACTGCACTTCCGGTTCAGGTGGTGTCACCATTAACTATGGTGCTTCCATCCGTACCCAGCCTCAGTACTCTCACCATGTCGGTAGCGGTGACATCATTCAGTGCCAATACTACCCAGCAATCGCCGGCAACGACATTTCCCTCATCCGTACACCACATGTTGACTTCTGGCACTTGGTGAACCGGGTTGAGCTCCCAAGCTTCAACGATCGTTACAACAGCTACAACGGTGCCTGGGCTGTCGCCTGCGGCTGGGGTGGTACCTACGATGGCAGCCCATTGCCCGACTGGTTGCAATGCGCTGATGTTCAGATCATCGATAACAGCGAATGCAGCGGCGTTTATGGCGGTTTGATTAGTGGTGGTGTCATTTGCACACGTGTCTCTGACGGCAAGGGTACATGCCAAGGCGATTCCGGCGGCCCATTGGTCACACACGACGGCAACAAATTGGTTGGTGTTACTTCCTTCGGCCCTGCTGCCGGTTGCCAATCTGGTCTTCCTGATGGTTTCACTCGTATCACCACCCACTTGGACTGGATCCGTGATGTCACTGGTGTTGCATACTACTAAACTTTCGATTCTTTAAGAATTTAATAAAAGCATTTCAAACATAATCATTTTTAAACACTTTTAATTGTATTGTTTCTGTGATTGCATAAGCCACAGAGGTATTATTCATTAGGAACTGAGAAAAATTAAACTAATTGGCGAACTTATGAAATAACACCGACAAATTGAGGTGAACGGCCTCGAACGAATGTATCAACGTGACAATCCAAATCATCTTTTGTAGTATATTGATTTAAATTTGTTGCAAGTGTTTAAAGCTTTATGTAGATTCTCTCCATAAAACAGTTAAACATAAACTAATAAAAAGTTTAACATGGCAACATTATAATCTCTCAAGTAGGTTCTAAAATCATAACCGAAATACTGAACATGTTGTATAAACGTTTGATTAATTTTCATACCAATAGACAACCTTGAAGCAAATCAAGATTATATACTCCTTTGCTATTCTTATGCATCACCATACAATCGGACAACCCTATTAAGTACTTTTTTTAAAGTAACTATGCTAATCTTAAATAAATCTAGACACACCTGATATTTGGCATTCTAACATTTTTTTGTTTTGTATAATGTGAAACCTTGATAAAAAGAAATTGAGATATACTTTGTTGCACACATGATTTCGTTATGTGTATAAAATATTTAAACCTGAATACCCAAATTTACTGTACACAGACTTGCGAGTGAACATGAACAGAAATGATAATCGTTATAACAAAGTTTCACTGTATATATATGTATATATTTTTCTACACTTCCAATCATTTCAGAAATTAATAAAACTTTAGTTTAAGTGGCCTTAACGAATACCTTAAACGTTATTCAATCAAAACAGATTTTATTTCAATTCAATAACTGGAACCACTAAATAATATACCAATATCCTCTGGTTCCAGTGATAAAACGTTATTAAATGTTGATGTTATGTGGCTGTGGGAGAGGCTGACTAAAAGACGTACATGGATGAATCGAGTCAGTCACACCTCCTTTTAGATGCAACATACATTTTCGATGCGGACAAAACTACTTAGTATACCTTTTTACCAAAAGAGCAAACTGCCAAGCCCATTTTTATTCAGAACGTTAAGAGGAATTAGTGTTGAGATTGGAAGAAGAATTTAAAAAATTAATCACAATTTTTTTTTTCTTCCTCTTACCTCGAATCCGAAATAAACGTGCTATATTTATAACATAAGACAAAACAAATCGGCGATATCTTTAGTTTCCGGGTATTAATCAAAGTGTGCTATTAAAGTAATCCACAGAATATTTGTAAACAATAGAAAAGCAAAGCAAACTTAAAATATTTTATGAGCCAGTGAAAGTGGCTAAGTAATGATAGGGAAGAGTTGATAATTCACTGATCAAAGTGAAATTCACTCTATCGAGACAAGCGACAAGCCAAATCAAAGTTGTAAATTAAACAATAAGTCTGGCACATAAATATAATCCCCCAGCCACTTCTGGTTAAGTATTTGATTTATCAAAAATTTCGCATTGATATTTAAATGTTTAGTAAACATACATGCATATGTATATGTGAAGACCCAGTAGGAAAAAAATTACTACCTTGACGAAAATGACTTTTCAAAATGTCTTCCTAAAATGAAAATGGGAATACCTTGACGGAAAAGGCTTTCCCAATGCCTTGTATTAGAACTTAAAGTGAACCGGTTGCCTTTGCAAGTGTCTAGAAAAAAACATGGAAGGATCAAGTTTGATCTGATAAAATTTATTTTCAACCGAACCCCGAATCCAGGACATTCACTTCAGAATTTTTAGAAATTAGAAGGGAAGTTGCCTTCTGATTTTGGAAGGTTTGAGAAGAGAGACGGAAAGCAGTAGCCGATGATGTAAAACGCAAAGTAACTTTGTTTTTTCATAAAAAGTTTACCAAACGCCTTAGGAAGAGCTTCAATTTCCTTCTGGGGAACTTTGCTTATCTTCACACTCCCAGTGACACTTTTATAACATTGAAAAACGATTTAGGGTTTGATTATAGATAACGTTTGCCACTAGCCGAAAGGTAAAAGTATACAAATTGCTGAACTGGTCGAAACGACATCCGTATCAGCAAATGGTGATGCGTCATAATAAGACACTTGCTTTATCATATCATCGATTGTTAACAATATGTATAAAGGATTTTGGTATATTTACAATTGAAGAAATTCGATTGCAACCCTGATAAGAATCAAGTATCGGACTAGTGAAATTCATTATTCAAGAGTTTCTCAAAACCGTATAAAAATACAAAGAATCGCCTGACAGAACATCAGTTCTTGTTCGTTTATCATGAAAGCATTTCTGGTTTTAGCATTGGCCGTGGCCACCGTCTCTGCAGGCACCGTCCCTGCCAAAATGGAGGCAGTCCACGTTATGGATATGCCCAAGCCCATCCAGGGTCGTATTACCAACGGCTATCCAGCACCCGAAGGCAAGGCGCCCTACACTGTTGGCCTTCGTTTCGACAATGGCGCATGGTGCGGTGGTTCTATTATTTCCAACACCTGGGTTGTGACCGCTGCTCATTGCACGAATGGTAAAACTGGTGTCACTATTAGCTACGGTGCTTCCAACCGTAACTCGCCTCAGTACACTCATCATGTCGGCAGCGGTGACATCGTTCAGTGCCAATACTACCCAGAAATTCGCGGTAATGATATATCTCTCATCCGTACTCCCCACGTTGACTTCTGGAGCCTGGTGGACAAGGTTGAGCTCCCAAGCTTTAACGATATCAATGAGAGCTATGCCGGTTGGTGGGCCGTCACTTGCGGCTGGGGTAAGACCGACGACAACAGCGGTTTGCCCGACTGGAAGCAATGCGCCGATGTTCAGATCATCGATAACAGCGAATGCAGCAGCGTTTATGGTAGTATAATTAATGGTGGTGTCATTTGCACACGTGTCTCTGACGGCAAGGCCACATGCTCAGGCGATTCTGGCGGCCCATTAGTCACACACGACGGCAACAAATTGGTTGGTATTACTTCCTTCGGCCCTGCTGCCGGTTGCCAATCTGGTGCTCCTGATGGTTTCACTCGTATCACCAACCACTTGGGCTGGATCCGCGATGTCACTGGCGTCGGTTATTAGTAAACCTTTTGATATTACTTTTGTTATTAAATATCCATGAAAAAAAAAACTATGAACAGAAACAGATTTCGTTGTCACTTCTTTTGAATGAAGAGTAAAGCAATTTCTCGTGTAGGACTGACAGAACCCTTGTTATAATGACTTTTCGAAGAGCCTTGTGGGAAAATATTTAGTTTCTTTTTAATTGTTTGTGTTTTTCTTAAATTCATAATAATATAATTTTGAATTAAATTGAACCATGAGAGACCGCACTTAAAATACAAACCACTTGGTAGAATTACCAACTTCTTTTTAATTGAAACAGATTTCATTTCCATTCAACAACATATTTACCAATATCATATGGTTCCAGTGATAAAACGTTATTAAGTGTTGACTTTATGTGGCCACGACTATATCATGGATGAAGCTTATTACGGAAAGACAGACTAAAAGACGTACATGCCTCAATCGATTTTTCTTTCGACACTGACCACGAATATTTATTCTTTATAAGGTCTGGCACGCCTCTTTTTAAATGCAACATACATTTTCGATGCAGACAAAACTACTTAGTATACCTTTTTACAAAAAGAGCAAACTGCCAAGCCCATTTTTATTCAGAACGTTAAGAGGAACTAGTGTTAAGATAAGAAGACGAATTAAAAAAAAATTAATCTTACATTTTTTTTATTATCTAACTATTGACAATAATGTTATCGCTCCGTGGTATTAAAGTAACCAACGCAATATTTGTAAACAATAGAAAAGCAAGTAAGCTTAAAATATTTTATGAGCCAGTGAAATTAACTGAGTAATAATAGGAAAGAGTTGATAATTCATTGATCAAAGTGAAATTCACTCTATCGAGACAAGCGACAAGCCAAATCAAAGTTGTAAATTAAACAATAAGTCTGGCATATAAATATAATGCACTAGCCAACTCCGTTTGAGTATTTTATTTATCAAAAATTTCGGATTAATATTTAAATGTTTCGCAAACATACAAACATATGTATATGTGACGCAAAGAACTTCGCTTATCTTCACACTTTCAGTGACATTTTTATTACATTGAAGAACGATTTAGGGTTTGACCATAGATAACGTTTGCCACTAGCCGAAAGGTAAAAGTATACAAATTTGCAGAACTGCTCAAAACGACAACAAATGGTGACGCGTCACAATAGGACACTTGCTTTATCATATCATCGATTGTTAACAATATGTGTAAAGTATTCTGGTATATTTACAATTTAAGAAATTCGATTGCAACCCTGATAAGAATCAAGTATCCGACTAGTGAAATTCATTACTCAAGGGTTTCTCAAAACCGTATAAAAGTACAAAGAATCGCCTGACAGAACATCAGTTCTTGTTCGTTTATCATGAAAGCATTTCTGGTTTTAGCATTGGCCGTGGCCGTGGCCACCGTCTCTGCAGGCACTGTCCCTGCCAAAATGAAGGCAGTCCACGTTATGGATATGCCCAAGCCTATCGAGGGTCGTATTACCAACGGCTATCCAGCACCCGAAGGAAAAGCGCCCTACACTGTTGGTCTTCGTTTCGACAATGGCGCATGGTGCGGTGGTTCTATTATTTCCAACACCTGGGTTGTGACCGCTGCTCATTGCACGAATGGTAAAACTGGTGTCACTATTAGCTACGGTGCTTCCAACCGTAACTCGCCTCAGTACACTCATCATGTCGGCAGCGGTGACATCGTTCAGTGCCAATACTACCCAGAAATTCGCGGTAATGATATATCTCTCATCCGTACTCCCCACGTTGACTTCTGGAGCCTGGTGGACAAGGTTGAGCTCCCAAGCTTTAACGATATCAATGAGAGCTATGCCGGTTGGTGGGCCGTCACTTGCGGCTGGGGTAAGACCGACGACAACAGCGGTTTGCCCGACTGGAAGCAATGCGCCGATGTTCAGATCATCGATAACAGCGAATGCAGCAGCGTTTATGGTAGTATAATTAATGGTGGTGTCATTTGCACACGTGTCTCTGACGGCAAGGCCACATGCTCAGGCGATTCTGGCGGCCCATTAGTCACACACGACGGCAACAAATTGGTTGGTATTACTTCCTTCGGCCCTGCTGCCGGTTGCCAATCTGGTGCTCCTGATGGTTTCACTCGTATCACCAACCACTTGGGCTGGATCCGCGATGTCACTGGCGTCGGTTATTAGTAAACCTTTTGATATTATTTTTTTATTAAAACTATGAACAGAAACAGATTTCATTGTCACTTCTTTTAAATGAAGAGTAAAGCAGTTTCTCGTGTAGGACTGAAAGAAGACTTGTTATAAAGACTTGTCGAAGGGGTTTGTGGAAAAAACATTTCATTTTTTGTGTTTTTCTTAAATTCATAATCGTATAATTTTGATATTAATTGAACCATGAAAGATCGCGATTAAAATACAAAAAACTTGGTACAAATATTTCCACCGCAATCTTAAAAATTTTAAAAAAATATATATAAATGAAATGAAAACTTCAGGAAGTTTTTGGCTATTTGACACAAATATGGTTCGTATCAAACAAGCTGGCGAACAATTGGGGGAATGCACATTAAACATGACAGTAAAAATATCATAAAAATAAATTTGTTGCTGTTGCAAACACTTCAGTTCCATTAAAATGGTGGCAGAAAAGTAGAGTTGTCATTGTAGCTCAACAAAGGCACACTTGAAAACACTCTCACTAACACACACATATCGAATGCATTGCATATGAAAAAAAAAAAATTTACCGCAAATTGAATGCATATACAAAACTTGCCTTACTTTGCCAACCATTGCTGTCACACTTGGTACACTTTTTTGTAATTCTTTTACGCTTTTCTTCGCCGCTGCCATTGATGGCATTGAAGTTTATTTCTTATGATTTTCACGTCGCTTTGCTGTTCTCATCTGTCCACACCGACCACTGCTCCTCAACCAAGCTGTGCCATTTTTTCTTGTGGAAAAACTTTGCAACATCAACACTCCAACAACATGGCTCCAACGGTTGCAACAGCTTAGTTAGCATAGCAACCATCAATG
Organism: Phortica magna; assembly: GCA_037044515.1. Taxonomy (NCBI): domain Eukaryota; kingdom Metazoa; phylum Arthropoda; class Insecta; order Diptera; family Drosophilidae; genus Phortica; species Phortica magna. The sequence goes on from JBAMBP010001270.1 coordinate 267,356, forward strand.
GCTTTACCATTTGTTTGCTTGCAACATTGGCATTCCTTTTACGCTTTGTTGTCACCGCAGCCTAACGCCCGACTTGCCACAGAGTTGTATCAACCTGTCAGGCACAATAGTAACTTTTTTCTTTCTTTCTCCCTTTTTTTACCAACTAAATGAGAAGAAAAGCTTAATGATTGACATGAAGTCACCGTGTAGGCACTTGACTTCCTTTGGTTGGTGCTGTTGTTGGCACTGCGTTGACGCGCCTCAAAGTATGCAACAAGCAGCTTGACTTGCCAACAAAGCCAGAACAAACGAAAGAAATACATAAAGGAAGGTAAGAAAACGTAAGCAATGAAACCGATAAAAAAAGAAAAGAAAGGAAAAAAAAAAGTTGAAAACAAACGAAATGTTACAAATTTGTATGCTTTCAAATTGTTCATGGTCGTTTTTTACTTCCGCTGCTTCTTCTTTTTTAATTTGTCACATGGAACTTGAACAAGTTGAATGGCAGCAATGAGTCTGAAAAAAAAATGAATATCTGCGGTGTTGATGCTGCCGCTGCTGATGTCAATAATAGCTACAGTCGAACAGTCAGTACGGAATATCGTGTTTGGTGGTGGTTTACGATGAACTTTAATTAAAGTTGAGTGTCAAAATTGAAACACAAAACGTTTGACAACAACGACAACAACAACAGTAGCAGCAATTACAACAAATGTGCCAAGTAATGATGACGATTGCTTTCGGTGTTAACAGTTGCCTGTTAATTGTATGTATGTATGTTTGTGTGTCCTTGTCTGCCATTACTGAAGTTGTTGGTAGATTTTTGCAACAAAAAAGGGCTAAAGTTGAAAAAAAAAAAAATAAAGTATTGTCAAAGCATGTAATTAAAATGCAGCAACAAATTCACTTTAATTGTTTGTTAGTGTGCAAAAAGTATGCAGTCATAAATATCCACTAAATGAGATTATGTATACGCAGTGTGTTTTGCTGTTAGCTAAAATATATTGCACAGGCTTGATGTTAGCTAAACAAAAAAATATTACGTATACGTGACTATGTGTTGTATAAGCTTTAATAAAAAAATATATAAAGCCTACAACATGCTGTAGTTGTTGGTAGCGAGCGCTTGTAATATTGCATTACGTATACGCCATGCCACACACACACAGACAGACACAAAGCGAGAGAGCGAGACAGAGCGCGAGTATATACGAAATTAACCTAAATCACTTGTAAACCGCTTGTCACAATGTCCTTACGCTCTATTAAAATCTTGCTAAGGTTTTTTTTATTTTCATTATTCAGGCGCTTAACAGCTTATTATTTATTTGGTTGCGCCTTTTTTTACTTCTACTTTTGCTGACAAAATGTAAGGTACAAAAAGCATTTAAATACTGGCATTGAATTTGTACAAAACTCGAAGATGACAAAAAATATTAAGTAATTAACGAAATCTTTTAAAATATGTGTGTACGTATATATTAACAGTGATATTTCTATTATCAATAATTATTAAACTCTAAAAAAACAATAAAGTTTCCGTCTTATAATAAACATAGTGTTACACAACTTCGGCTCAACCGAATGTTTTGTTTTTTGTCTCCTTTTTTTTTTTTTGTATAAGCACTTATCTCATATTTCTACTTGTTTTCTCTTCACTTCTCTTTTCATACAATTCACAACGACACAGACGACGTGCTCTTCTCACGTCGCGGCCGCATGGGACGCATTGTAAGTCCGCGTCACACACTTCCGCCGAATACAACGTGCACGTACCACTTTCACGGATATCCTGGTGACCTGATTTGGTTATCGTTCACCAGTTACAATCTACAGATACTGCAGCAGGCGATACATGACAACAATACACTTGGACGGGTGAGTACAAAGTGTGACGATGTGCTCTGATGTGCTGTGATGTGTTGGTGTGCCGGTGTGCGACTCAGTTGACTCAGATTGAATAGAGTTGCAGATAAATAAGTAGAAGGATGGTGTGTTGGTTGAAGTGAACGAACGTAGGCAACAACTCGCTGTCTATAGAGACTTGTCATACATACATAATTTTAAATGTTGCTGCGTCGTCTGTCCTCTGTCGCTTGTCACGAAAACGCTTAGCAACAAAAAAGCCAAGCGTTGACTTTGCAGCAGCACAGTACGTACAGCAGTACGGCGTTTGTTGCATAAATGCATAAATTTTATTTTGTGTTGAATATGTCGACGTCGTCGTTGTCGTCGTGCGTTATGTAGCAAACAGGCTGTAATATTAAAACTACACGCATATATAGATAGCTGAGTGTGTGTGTGTGTGTGTGTGTGTGTGTGTGTAGGTGTTATACATGCATGATTTAAAGCCATAACGAGTGGTTTTCTGTTGCTGCTTTTTATACATCTTTGCTGCTTTTGGATATTGTCGACATTGTTGTTAATTTGTTTGCCATCTTACCCGCCAACAAACCAACGAACCAACCAAACAACCAAACAACCGGCAACATGCCGCTTCTCATTGCAAATCCAATTAAAACGTAAAAACAAACAAAACTGAATTCTTTTGGTTTTGCTCCAGCAACCGTTGCTGCAACAGAATTTGGCACAACAATACGCGAAACAATATAGCAAAACTAAAGCATGTAATTAAGTAAAAATATGAAGCATATTTCTGAGTGGATTTTTCTTGGCACTGCACGGAACTGTTCTGTAAAAACTGCAGAGAATCAGAGAAATAAATGAAATATTTCCAAGTGTATTGCAGTAGCATTTTTCACATGCAAGCTTACACCAACTCAGAATAACAAAAGCCAAAAAAAAATGAGAAAAAATAAAAACAAAGAGTCTGCCTCACGTAGAAAACTGTGGCAGTAAGAAGCAGAGTAGCTTTAACGAAAAAAAAAGAACGCTACGCAGTTTGAGGAGCCCAACAACAACAACAAAATGTAAAAATGTTGTGAATTTTTAATCTGACACTCGGTCGGTCGCTCACTCACTTACTTACTCACTCGCTCACTCACCTACTCATGTGTGAATTATGTCAAGGTGTATAGACACCTACTACACACTTTTCTAGCTTAGTGTTGCCTTTATTATGAATTCGAGGGACACAGAATGTTGTCAAGCATTTCTAAATTTGCTTTAAAAGTTGGAAAGTTGCAACCGGTACATTTTGTTCGGCATTTGCGGTCTGGAATCTGCTATGCAACTTCATTTCTATGAGTGCAAATATATGATGACTTGCAACAACTAACAAAAGATAGATTTACCGTATGAGCATGGTATTGTAATAAAAAATGTAATGGAAGAGAATGTAAAAGTGTAACACATTAAAAAACATTTATAGAACAAAGCTGTAAAACATCTGACAAACAACATGGAATGATAATCTTAATCAAAAAATGTTGCAGATATTGAATGCAGAGCCAGAAACTAGAGTAAGGAGAACTGCTGCAGAAACACATGAGGGAAATGCCAAAATTTAAGTGTTTAGAGTACGATTGGTGCAAACAGACGGACAGATGAACAGGTGAATGGATGAACAGACAGATGGATTAATACCTTGTCGGACAGACAGGCTGAGACGAATATAATGATGAATGAACAAACGGACGGATGAATGAACAGACGAAGAGATAAATAGATGGATAATATGCACGCTGACGGATAGATGAACAGACAGTCGGATGAACAGATCGACAGTTGAACAGAAGAATGCTTGAATAGACGAATGGATAAACAGAAGGACATGCAGTGGAACAATTTAATAGGCCGACGACGGATTAACAGAAGACTAAATAAATTTTCAGACAGACGGGCAGACAGAATGATGGATGCATCTGAAGGACTTACGAATGAACCAGACGGATGAATGGATGAACAGATGGATGAATAAATAAACAGAGAGATGGATGAACAGACAGATGGATGATCAGACAGTCAGATGAACAGATAGACGGATAAACAGATGGACGGATAAAGAGACCGACGGATGAAAAACGGACGAATAAACAGACAAACGGATGAACAGAAGAATCCTTAAATAGACAAATGTATAAACAGACGGACATGCAGTACGATTATTTAATAGACGCATAGATGAGCAGAAAAAATACAAATGAACAGACAAATTGAATAAACAGACGGACGAATGGATAAACAGACGGACGAATGGATGAACAGACAGACGAATGGAGGAACAGACGTACGGAAAAATCGCTTGAATGAGCTGACGACATCGAATGAGATCAGCAGTAAATCATCTTATAAATTTTAGAGATATAAGGGTGCATGATCTGAGTACGACAAGAGAAATCTATCAAGAGTTTTCTGTCTACCCACGTGCCATATTAATCATGCCCCCAAATATTCTTACACTCTAAAAGGTGCTTTACCGCTCGCACAAACCTAATTTCTAAAGTACATAAAACAAATTGAATATTTTTAAAGTTAAACTTTAAAGGTCACAGTGGCCAGTTAACATAATTTTTCAACTAATACAAGTTTGAAATTTTCATCATTAATTCATTATCAATTCTCCAGACAACTGTCCGACCCATTGCGAATTTTTTTGTTACTTCAACAATAAATAAATAGTTAATCAACTATTCTGCTTTTTTAGGTCACTAACGTAAAGTCGTCCCTCATCAACAAAACATCACTAATCAACAAACGCACACACATACATACATACATACACACAACCAGGCACATAAACTCAGCTCATTCATTTATAAGCGCAGACATTAAGTATACGCCCAGTTGAACGCTCATGCAATCAATTAAAAGCAACTCTACTTAAAAAAAAAAAACGAAGAAGAAAAACTGGTACTGGTGGCAATCCTGGCACTTCATATATTTGCTTTATTACAAATGCATGTCTAGAGTGTTGTCGAGATGCCGTTGTTGATGTTGGCGTATGAGGCAAGGTGAAAAAGGGGGTTGTGCGGTGCAATCTACGGCGAATCCAAGTATGCAAACGTATACACTTTTTCTATTTCTCACCAACTTTTATGTTACCATTTCCCATTCTTATATTTTTATTTTTTGTTGTTTTTTGTTTTGTTTCTATAAACGTATTGTGTAGAAAACTTTTACTTGTTTTCATGTTGTTGTTGTTGTTGTCGTTATTGCTCTTGCCCTCAATGGCGGCAACGGCGCGCATTTCTACGTGTAACTGAGCGTCTCTGTTAGGATTTCAATGTGTATGTGTGTGTGTGTGCGTGCCTATGTGTGTTTTTGTATATATGGTGTAAAATAACTGTCGACTTGTTATTATTGTTCTTGTTGTTGTTGGCGGTTTTTGTTTTTGTTTTTTTTTGTTGTTTGTACGTTTGGAGTTTAACTTTGTTCTTTAATTTAAAAAGTTTTTACGTATTTTCTGCCGTACGCTTTTGTTTGCCACCAACACACACACACACACACACAGATGTACACGCATACGTACAAATAAAGCGCTATACAAATGTCCTTAATTCAGCAACTTCATCAGTGCGCTCAGAGACATCGTCCTTGTTTGCGTTTGCATTGCCATTCTTGTTGTTGAAGCTCTTGTTCACTCTTGTTGTTGCCGTAGTTCTAGTTGTTGTTGTTGTTGCTATTGTTGTTGTTGTTGTTGCAATGCAATGCTCGTTGTTACAAAATTCATGAATTGTTTTTATGTTTATTTTGTTATCTTTTTTCTCTTTTCATTGCTATGCGTTTCGCTTTCTCGCTCTTGCACAACTCACGCTCACAAAAGAAGTACGTTTAGATTTGTCCCCTTTTGTTTATATTTTCATGCTTGTTTATTTGTTTGTTTGCCGCCACTCGGTTTTTCTCGCTCTTCTAACTCTTTTTCTCATTTTTTTTGGTATTTTGTTATTTTATTGCTTGTTTTCTTTAAGCGCTTTTCATTTTCACAATTTAATCCGTTGTTTTTGCTCTTGTCTTTTTTTTTTTTTTCTTACTCTATTTGCAACTTTCCATTTTGCTTTCTCGCCATGTCTGTAGTTGACAACAATTGTGCTGTGCTGTGCTGTGCTGAGCGCGCGAACAACATTTAAACGACTCCTTCCAGGCTCATTGCGCAAAATGTGTTTCACTTAATTTTATTATTGTCCTTTGAATTAACTTTGCCTTTGCCTTTGCCTTCGCCTTGTGCTTCTTCGTTATGCTTGTGCGTGTTTTGTTTTTGTTACGCTGTTGGACATTCAACTTGAAACTGCCATTTATTTCAAACATTTAACGCAATGCAAGCCAACAACGAAAGCACAGTGCGAAAAATGCTTATTAAATGAGCGAAAAGTACAAAAAAAAAAGGGTAGAAAAAACATTTCCTTGCTTAAACAAACATCAAAGTCAATCAACGCACGCTTAGTTCGCTCAAAGCGTGCGACAGCAAAGAGAAGAAGTATAAAGGGACGCGCATGCATGCAAAATGCCAACAACGCGTAAATTTAACGCAAAACAGACTTTATTTTTTTAATAAATTCTCTTTTTTTTTATTTTATTTTACCTTTTTTGTTTTCTTATGATTATAGCATTGCTATTTCACAGCCAAGCCCCCATTTTGCCCGCAAGTCCAAACCCCAATTCAACGCAATTCAACTTGACTTGCGTTTCGTGAGCGGCAAAAAACTTTTGTAATTAATCAAGTATGCCTGGGCAAGTTTTTAACTTAAACTTAAACTTATATTTGAAATACATGGATTTCATGTTTTTCTGCTATGCCATGTTTTGTGCTCAGCGCCGTCATTATAATTGCCAAAAATAAACAAAAAAAAGGAAAAGTCAAAAAACAAAAAAATGAGGTAGTGATAAATAAATTAAAATATTTATAACAAAAACAAAAGTTTCACTCGCAAGTTTTCGGTTTCCTTTTGTAGCTCAAAGAGCAAATTGTTAAATAAAATAAAAAAAAAATACCTTCAAGACATTATACATGTTTGATCCCATCTGAATTTTGTTCTTAGCTAAATTTATTTCAAAAGTAAAATTTGTTAGGAAAGAATATAGAAAGTATCAAATTGTATAGAATATTTCTATTAGAAACTAGTAACCAACTGTGGAATTTGAAAGTAGTACAGGAACTAGTCAAAGGTGGCGCTTTAACACATCCGTCCAAAAAACAAAATTTTGGTTTAGATCTATTTTCATTATTTGGAAACTAGTGTTCAACTAGTGAATAGTGAATTATCTAGATAGAGGAAATGCTAATCTTAATAAAAATATTTCAAATAAATAAAATTTGTCAAAAATCAAATGTAACTCAGAGTTTAGTGTGTTGGACTATGAAGCCAAAGATATAAGTTCAATCCACAGCTTAGCCAGATTTTATATATTTATTAATTTAATGTTTATCAATTCAATTATTATTAATAAAAAAAAAAAGTTTTTTAATTAACTATTATATGAAAAACATTATAAAAAATCAACAATTTCTGTCTTTAAGCATTTCTATTGATTTCCCATATGTTTGTGTTCTGGCTTTCTGTCTGTCTGCATGTATTTATCTACTTAAATACACAACTAAATATACATTATATAAACAACAAATACAGCAAAAAAGTGTATGTTGTTGTCTCTGATTATGCATGTCAATATTGATAAGCAAATTATTAAAACAGACGTACGCTTTTGGTGTGTCACAGGTTAAACAAGACAAGACACGACACGACAGGACAAGACATAATATTTACACATGCCTAATACAATATACCATACAGACTCGTTATCGTCACAAAGTGAATTCCTGCTGTAATATTTAACGCCTTCAAATTAACAAAGCAAACAACAACAACATCAGCAAACAACAAACAGCCAAACGGTAAACTTTTAGAGTGACAGTAACTGTTACAAGTTTCACTTCAGTACACTTGCCAAACGAAACGACGACGACGACGACTTTCCTTTTGCCTATTTATTTAACTAACATATGACAAACGGCGGCTGAATAACTCACAACACCAACAACAGCAACAACAGCAACAACAAAAGCAACTCAATGGCATGAAAGCATGTGCGAATGCGAAAAATGTACTTGAGTTGAGCATAAGCGTAAGGCAGAAAGTGAGTATGTATATAAGTAAGCGAGAAAGCTCTAGTAGTTTGTGTATGTGTGTGTGTGTGTGGGAGTATGTGTGTGTAAATTGAATGCTTTTCCTCTTGTCGCAAAGTAAAAAGTGTAACAAATCAAACAAAAACAGTAAAAACAAAAAAAGTTAAATAAATCATCATTTATGAGCGACGACGTCAGCGTAGAAGCGTTGTGTAAACACGCTTGAGATGAAACCAGCAACAGCAGCAGTGACTAATGCACAGCACACAGCACACAAAACAACCAAAGTACAGACATTTGAGAGTAAAGCAAAAAGAAAGTATAAGGAAAAAAAGTAAAGCATACCCGCCAGGCGCAAATATGTATGCGTAATTGTATAAGAACGGAAAATAAAAGTATTGCGTATACGTGAGACATAAAAATAGTGTCAACAAGAAAATTAAACAATAACATGAATATTTGTAACTGAACTAACTTTTTGTCTTCTTTCTTCTCTTCTCTTCTCATCTCAATTTTGTTGTTTTTTTTTTGTTTTGCAGAGTGATTTACCACCTTGGATAACACGTCTACGCATGTGGGATAGCTATGGCACCTATGTGCCCGTTAAATCGGCAAGCGTTACAACAGGTCAACCACCGCCACCCCCACCGGTCGCCACCTCAGCGGATGGCGGCAAACCAACACTATTGAATCAAAGTAATTATGGCAACTATTATTATAGCCCAAGTAATCCCAAATTGGGTAAAAGTCTACGCGTTAATATTGACAATGCCTGGAATCCGGTCGATACTTATATCTACGGACCAACACAATCGAGCGTCTTCAATCAAGAGAACAAATATAGCGGTTATCAACAAGCTGGCAGCGGTGGCGGTAAGCAAGGCACCGGAAATGGCATTAGCGGCTTTAAAGAAAGTCTTAACTACATTTCGTCAAGTGGCGGCAGCAAGTCTTCCTCATCATCATCATCGTCGTCGTCATCGGCAGTAACACGTGACGGCGGCATCAACGCGGCCGCAAGTCTATCGTCAGACAGAAGTGCGCTCGCTCTGATGAGCACAAAGGGCAAACGACGTCTCATGTTAGAGATTTATGACTATGAGACGCCTAAGCTGTGCGATCACACGGCCATCGGCAGCGGTGTGAGCGGCAGCAGCGCACTCATGGGCGGCACTAAGCTGCGACCGTGTAGTCCTTTGGAGAGTTATGTCAGCACAGGCAGGGATTTGGTAAGTAAGCAAGAGACAACAAAAAACAAAACACAAACAAACTAAAGTGTGCAAACTAAAGAGGGGACAAGCAAAATTGAGATAATCATAATGTATTTTCACCAAAATCACTTTTAAATATAGATAAAAAAGTATTACATCATTTAAGGTGTTAAATAGTCTGCTGCATAAGCGCAAAAGTAAGCAAAATATTATAAGAAAATTTCGTGCACTTACCGACAATAAATAATGCTCATTTCGACATTTTTTGATTGAAAAAATATCCAATTTATTTTAAAATTCCTGATGAAATTCGATTCTGCAAATTAAGACAAATTATTTGATTAGATTAGTAAATGTTCTGTTGGTATTTTTGCTTATATTTTCATAAATAAAAATATGAAATAACACGTTTAAAATCTAGCTTTGAAAAAATCATAATAATAATAATGTAAATAAAAATTTTGCTACTGCAAAATATTTTCGTATTTACTTTGCGCTTGAAAATGCGACGCGCCAACATTAATCAAATTTAAACACTTGACTGCAGTAGCAGCAGCAGCATCAGCATCAGCAACATGCCGCGTAAAAAATAAGAGTGTAAAAAAAAATATATATAAATAAATATGAAAAAACGCATTTGCCGCAGGCGCTATGACAACAGCAACGGCAACACTAACGCCAAAGTGGAATGCATAGCAGGCACATGAGCAAAATTAAAATTTACTAACCTTGGCAAAAGCATAGAAAAAAAGCATATTAAAAAAGCAGTAGCATAGCATAAGTGGCTGGGAAAGTAAATATAGTTGAAAGCAAATAGTAGTTTTTTTTTACTACTATTTTTACTACTTTTCTTTTTGTCGTTAGGTGCAAAAAGGGTTAAGTGTGTTTTGAGGCTGCGCAAGCAAACAAGTTCAAGTTGACCGCGGTAGTTGAGACGTGCCAGGCAAATATTAACCTGCAAATGTATGTGTGTTTGTGTGCTTATGTGAGTGCTAAACACACACACACACACACACACACACACACATGCATGACAGCGCGTCTGCGAATGACGATTTGCGCAAATATTGATAATGTGAAAATGCATTTTACAAACGAATCATCACAGCAAATATGCCAATTCCCCCAATGACTACTTTCATGCTCAACTCTCTAAAAAAAAAAAAAGAAACACACACACACACAAAACCCCTAATCGAATATCTTCATTTTCTTCAACACTCTTCCCCAGAAATTGGAATTTCATACGCACACCGGCACAGCGCTCTTTCCCGCACAATTCGCGCTCAACTATGAATTTGTCGATACCGAACAGGGCGGCGAAACATGGCCCGGCAGACGCGGCGAGGATCCTGTACCATTATTGTGCTCACGTGTATTTCGCAAACGCAAAGGCAACGTACAAGTGCCGCGTAATGTCTTTCTGTATGGACGCGGCGGCGCCAAGAATCTAACATGTCTGTATCGCTTTGAGGCCGGTCCTTCGGAACGTGTACGTCTTGTGCTGCATAATGTGTCATTCGGTGAGGGCACTTCATGCACCAGTGATGCTGATCTGCATACGGGTCGACCGCGTTGCAATCAATTGGATCCGGAGGGTCGCATAACGGAGCTACGTATATTTGATGTGCCCTTCCGTGATGTGAAAATTCAATTGGGCTGCTTCTGTGACAATTCGAGCACGCTCTACAACAATGCGCCACTTACATTCACCTCGAATTCACGCGTCATGGAGTTGAGCTTTACGGTATCACGTCTGAATATCTCCGAAGATTTTGCCGATGTTTTCTTCTCGGCCGCCTATGAGTTCAAACGTGTGCCCGAATGTCGTAAGCAACTTAAATTGAAGAGCGCTGGCGGCGAGGATGAAATCAAGTATCCCATGAAGACACAAGATTCCAGCTGTGATGGTCTGGCTTGGTACATTGAGGCACAGTCATTGGAACGTTCACTTTTCGTACAAACTTGGGGCTCTTATCTGCCCGTCGATCCCACCTCCGAGGATGCCATGCGTTGTCATACGAAAAATCGACTAATGATCTATTCGGGCAGACCGTTAAAAGCAATGCGCGTCATTTGTCCAGCACAAAGCGGCCCGAGACCATCATCGTTGCACATCTTCTCCGAGGATTGGACAAATGGCCAGCCACTTTTTACAAATAAGTAAGTAAATGTAGACATAGTGGCAAATTAATTAGCTTAATTACAGTGCATCGTGTGTGTGCAGCATGCAGCTCATAAACCATACACACCCACGCACACACACACACACACCAACACACAGACATAATCATTAGCTTTTTGGCAGCATGCTCAGTCATTATTCATAGGTTTTTGTTTTTTTTTTTTTTTGGCTGCCTTCGTTTTGTTGTTGTTTTTCTTTTTTGTGCTACTTGCCACACCTACACGCACACCCATGCTCATATGCACATGCTCATGCAATATCACACTTTTGGGTGCCATAAAAATATGTTTCCACATTGTAATATTTTTCAGTGGTCCATTTTTACGTAAATATTTGTTTGTTTTTGGTGTTGTTCTTTTTTTATTTATTTTACTTTGTTTTTTTTTTTTGTTTTTTTGAAAATGTTTCGTTTGTGTTTGCTTGTGTTTTTGTCTCAACAAATTTATGCCTCGACAAGTCAACCGAACAATAGTTGAGAGCAAAATTCATGCAACATTGCAATAAAATTTAATGGCAACACGTTTCGCATGAGCACAGAACGACCGACTTGGCTTGGTTTGACTGGGCTGGGCTGGGCTAGTTTGACTTGAGTTGGGCCTAGGACCTCATAAGAACAACCCAACCGAATTTAAGCACAAGCAGGCAGGCAAGCAGCCAACCAAACCGAGTCGAGCGTCCAACAGCCATGGCCAAGTCAACCCAACTAACGAGCAAAACGAGCCAAGTAAGAACGCAGGCGAGTGCTGGACAGCCAGAACAACAATAACAACAACAACAGCAACAACAACAATAAATACACAACTACAAGCATACAATAAAAGTGCCCAAAAAATACAACTAGTAAAAGGCTCAGGTCATTATTGCTCAACTGAAACTTTCAAGTCTACGCGTTCTACGCCTCACAAGCAGCATCAACATCAACAATGACTTGAGTATGTTGGTGTGTGTGTGTATGTGTGTGTTTACGTCTGACATGCGGGCAACGCAAAACAAAAAAAAAAAGAAAACCTTTTCTTTTCTCGATTATTGTCTGAGGTCCTTAAAACTCTGCGCCATACAAAATGAAGAGGCAAAAATTAAAACAGCATAAAATGACGGCGTCGGCAATGCGTGGGTGTAACATGCCAAATATTGTACATGTACACATGCACAACTTTGCGCAGCATAAAACTATCATCAATTTAAGCCTCTACACACACACACAGACACACACATATTAATATTATGTTCAGTTGCTGCCACCTGACGTCTTTGGTTGCTGCTGCTCTCTTATCGAACTTATGCCTGACGCCTGCTGGTATGCTTTGAATTTCTGGTCACATGCCACGCCAAAGTGTTTACTGTGCGTGTTCATCCGTTCATACATGCTACTCAATTGAACACCACGCCCCCTCGGCCGGCGCTTTTGCCTTTGTTAACTGACCTCTTTCAGTTTGGTGTTGGCCCGAAACGTATACACTTTTTGTGTTTATATTGGCATGCGTACGTGGCTAGTCGATAATTTTACGCTCAACAAAAATAACAACAACAGCAACAACAACAACAACAACAACGACAATTTGAGACGCATAAAATTTACCAAACCAAAAATAAACACAAACTGCTGCAGGCTTTCAAAAATCAAACTACACACACTCAAACATTCATTGTCAACACGCACACACACCTACACAGAGATGTCGCACACATTTTACAGAGATATAAATTTCCTTTGTAGCCTGTCAACTGCATATGAATTTTCAAGTGAATCTACACTGCAGTACTGCCGTTTTATGCCATATTCGTGCTTCGACACTTTCATGTCGAAAATTTTTGCGTGCGAAAGCAAGAAGAGTGAAAATTTTCACTCAATTTCCTATGTTAATTTGTTCATGCCTCGCAACCATGACCACTTTTAATATGTAACTATCTGTTTTCTCTCTGTCTGTCTGTCTCACACTCAGTCACTCACACAGTCAAACGTTGCTTGTTGATTTTAACCCAAAGCAAAGTCCAACAAATAAAAATATTACACACACAAAAATTGTTTTCGTGCCATAAACGAGCAAAGAATGCAAACTTCAAATTGCAATTAAGCAAAAAAATATTTCTCTTCTTTTTATTTTATACGTTATTTTATAGACAACAAAATTTTTAAGATAAATTGAAGTTCTACAAGGCAGTAAAACGAAAAGAAGTTACCTAGGCTTTTATCTGAAAACAATCAGTCTTTTGCACATTTTGCCAGTAAAGGCAATCGATAAAGTATTTTCATGTACAAAGAATATATATTATTGGCAGTTGCATTTTTAGTTCGACTGCTAACAAGAATCCAAACTATTTCATTTTTGATTGCAAATAGCAATTTATTTCACTCTCAAATGGCAACTAATAATGAAAATATTTGTATGAGACAAAAGGCAAATTGAAGCTTATACTAGCTAAAAAAAGAAGGAAAGCACAAAATACAAGTTTATTATTTTTTCGGACACTTAATTGAAGTTATATGAATAGATATTCCGTACTGTATAAAGTAAAAGAGCAAAAATGTTGCATTTCTACAATGCAATAAATGTAAAATAGAAGTATTTTTGTGTAGCAGTGCAGCGGCAGCATAACTAACAGCAATTTAAACAATTTGTAGTAATAAACTATGACTTGAAAGTCTTTAAATATTTGTAGAGCATTTAACAAGCAAAAAAATGCAAAGAACTTTCTCTAAAAACAGACAAATTCAGACAAAGCATACAAGTACAAGCAACAGTCATTTAATTTTTCGTCCAATTATATTTGTGTTAATCAAACTCATGTTGTGGCAATAGTTTGCAGCACAACAAGAATATTTGCACATTTTTTAGTGTCATTAATTTAATAAAAATATGTTTGCTTTCAATTATCCAACCAAAATCTGTCATCAGACATATAAAAAATGACAACGCAACAAGCCAAAACTCCAACCACAAAATACAACACCAGGCAATGAAGGGCAGGGCGGGGCGGTGCGCGTGTGACAAACAACAAAAAGTTACAACTTTTGATGTTGTCCTTAACAAAATAGCAAATAAAACTCAAAAAACTTGACAACAACTAAAGCGAAAAAAAAATAAGCATGAAATACATTATGCCAAAAGCTTGTCGAAAAATTTTATGTACATATAAACATATATAGTAAAATATATATATGTAGATGTATGTAAATAAATAAAATATTGTGTAAACTTTATAATTGCTTGCAAAAAAGTTGCAGCTTGTAATTAGTTACACTCGTATTCGCTTGGCTAAGCTCACAGCTCAGCTCAGCTCAGCTCAGTGCAGCACGAAGCTTGGAGCAGAGCTCAACTCGGGTTCGGGATGGTTTGTTAGCTGCCGCAGCCACTTTTGTTGTTGCTGTTAGAGGACATGAGATGGTAAAGATTTTCGAGATGGATGACGCCTGCAGTGTGCCACAGGACACCACAGAACTACACAACGCAACACAACGCAATACAACACAACGCAACGCAAGGCAGCACAGTTTAGAGTTGAGTTGCAATCAGGATGTACTGAATAGACAGACGAACGGATACAGACCAACAGTTGAACGCAACGCCAGACAGACTGACAGACTGAGAGACCGACATAGTGGTAAAGGAAGCGTAGAAGAGTAAAGCATTGTGTCTCTGAAATGTAACAACGAACGACGAACGACAAATCGAGACGCGCCGCCACGCCGTCTCGCTAGCAAGTAACCGCAATCCAAAACTATTTGAAATGTATAAGCCAAGCGTGCTATGAATAAAGCAACTCAACTCGACGCGTCATTTTCTTTTTTTTTTTTTTTTTGTCATCATTTTATTTCTCACTTTTTGGCTAAAGTTGTTAAAAATAGGTACAAATATATGTATGTATGTATGTATGTGCAAAGCGAAATTATCGTACAACTCACTCTGTTTTATAATACACTCATACATTCAACCTTTTTGTACTCAACTCTACTCTACTCTCATTTCAGACCTGTAAGCCTTGTGCTTGAACCGATACTAAAGGAACCCGGCGATATTGCCTTCACATGGCTTGAGATACATCGCACTAAAAATGCATTACTGCAGCAGTTAGACTTGCAAGGTAATGCAAACCTTACCGGTGGCGCAAGCATTGGCATGGGCGGTGGCAGTAGCACTACTGGCACTGGCGCTGGTGGTGGTGTCGGCACAGGTGGCACAGGAGTTGGTGGTGGTGCAGCCGGTGCTGCTGGCGGCAACAACGACACGCTCAACGAATTTGGATTTTATCCAAAGGAGTCGGATTGCGAATACAAATGTCCTGAAATTGATGCATGCATTGCTGGCAGCTTGTGGTGTGATGGTAAGTAGTCAACAGTAACAACAACAACAACAAGAACAAGCAATAGCAATAGCAAAACCAACGATGACGATAAGAGAAACGGAAAATGCTGCAAGTCGTATAAAATGCACACTTTGTAGACTTTTGTGTATACGTGTATGAAATTGTATATAGATATGAGTGTGCCGATGTATGTATGTAGGTATGTATGTGTGTGCAGGAAAGAATGAACGAGGTATAAGCTTTCTTCTATTGCTTTGTTGCCACCGCTGCCGGCAAAAAGGCTAAAATACTTTTCTGCATTTTGCGCATTTCTGTTTGAGTTGAAATTTTGCGGAAAATCAACTCACAAATTTGGAGAGCGTGAAGTGACGTCGGCATTTTACTACGTGATTTACAGATTTCTTTCCTCTTTTTTCCGCACTCTTTTTCTTTTATCCGCTTCCTCACACACCCACAAACACACACACACACAAATACATACAAATCGTCAGATTTCGTGGAATATTTTATATTTACATATATTTTTACTCCATATTTTTATGTCGTAGACAAATTCGCCAAGTCAAGCAAAGGAAGAAAAAGTACCAAAAAAAATACAAAAAAAAAAAAAAACAAACAATAAATAAACTGCACTTTTTGCTTAAGTAAAGTAAAGTTAAGTGCTTTAAATTAATAATGACGAAGACAAAGTTTTTCATTGAATTGTCTTTGTTTAAGAAATATGTATGTATAAGTGGAAAATATCAAGATTGCATTTAGTCAAGGCTTGTTGATCGTGTTGTTTTTGTTGTTGTTGTTTAAGACAAGCACTCTTGATTGGCCAATTAAGCAGTCAGTAATCATTGAAAGTTTTCTTTTGGGCACAAAAGTTTTTAATTGCACAATTATTGTTTACTAAATTGATGTCAAAACTGGCCGCTATAAGAGCCAATTTTTTGATAAAGGTAAAAATAATAATAATACTTTCAATCGAAATTTTCAAAGAATTATCAACAATGCTGCACAAATTTTAATTCGCTATAACAAAACGATTTTTACCTGCTTGCGCATTAAACTTTCACATGAATTCATATTGCGTTAAAGTAAAGTAAAATAAGAAAAAATTCTAACAGTTTACTCACCGCATAACAACGAAATGCATCAAGCGACCAGACTTGACCCAACGGTATTTTTGCTATTGTTTTAGCAGGTCACAAAGCAAAGCTTTGTGTGCATGCCGTTGGCCACAGCGAGAGCTGCTTATATTAAGGCAGCGCAGTCGACGAAAGAAGCATGCAAAAAGCATAGCACCAAAAACGACGTGATCACCTTTTGCATATTATTGAAGGTCAAATAGTTAAATTACTTTATTTCACAAAATTATTATTAATATTTGAACACAATTCTTTCACCAAATTAAAATTCTAACATTTAACTTCATTCTACACTAATTTACTATTATAAAAACACAAAAAATTGCACTTAAAAATTGAATTAAATATTCACGACGTAATTGCGACGGCTCGTGGCGACAAGTGCAGATCGGCTTATGAAAGTAAACCGATTATAATCGATAGTCGCTAATTACATGCGTGAGTGGACCAATTTCTTAATCATGCTATTGATTACAATTAGTGATGCGTTCTTATGAAATTAATGATATGTTTGACATTAATTGGTGATGCAAAGTACACATGTTTCTTCAACGTTCATAATTGCACTGTTGACACTTGACACAGCCGTCGTGACACATGGGTACGTGTGCAATCTGCTTTGGAAGTCAATTAAAGCAACTTTTGAAAACTGAAGAAATTTTTTTATATTCAATGCTCATTTTAAGCCACTTTTGACTTCGAATTACTAAAAAGAAAAATAAAGCGACCAACTTTTAAAGTCTTTGCAATCCTTCGCCAAAATCACATTAAGTTTTGGTCAACTTTTTCTCAACTCTAGTCAAAGAGATCAAAATCCTTTGATGGCAAGCAGATAAGGATACGGGCTGTGCTCTCAGTTGAAGAAAAAACAAAAACGACGAAAAAGAAAGTCAAATCGACTGCAGTTGTAAGAAGCCAAAACATTTGCATTAAGCTGACTTGCACTTGTAGTGTGGCAGCAGCTTAGTTCAGCTATATAGCTGAGAAATTGTGGTCAAGCCAGTTAGTCAGCCAGCTAGCTAGGCAGCTAGGCAGCCGCAAAAGGATTTGTTTGAAATGAATTCAAGCGTAGCAAGGATAAAACTTTTGGACAACTGTTGTTGTAGTGTAGTTGGTCGAGTGAGTGGTCGATGGATTGGGCCAGCAGAAAGTCTTTGCTGATGAGCAATAATAGTCAAAAAAAGAAAGAAATAGAGAGCAAGAAAAGAACTAAACTTTTTGCAAAAGTGGCAGCAGTGGCAGCAGCTGTTACTGAATTGTTGCACATCACATCAAACAGTTGGTGGCTGTCACAGTAGCCGCTGCAACTGGCGACCGCAACAGCTGTTCTCTGCAATGTCTTCTTCTTCTATTACTTCTTCATTCACACGCTGCCGTTACAAATGCGGGTAACAGATTTGATTCACTCTTTTTTTTTTAGTCATTTATTTAAAAGTTATTTTATATGCAAAGTGTTTGTGCAGAGCAAGTGAGCAAAAGAGTTGGTGAAATGAATGTTAAAAAATATCTGCAAAAATGTAATCGCTTTGCTTTTTAACTACAATTATTTATGGGCAACCATGCGGTTAAAAATAAGTTTCAAAAAAAAAAAATAACTGCAATTGCGCTTTGTATACGAATGCACGTTTGAGATTCAGTTTTAGATACTCTTCTTTTTCTGTGGTTTTGAAAAGTGAAAAAAAGCACAGATAAATAATCTTGGCAAAACTAAACAAAATGGTTAACCGCAAAGCAAAATACGAATTAAACTAACCAGCAAAAGAAGTCAGTGCGAAAAGGTTATCCCGACTATAGTGACTTTGGTTTCAAATCCAACTAACTAAGGAGTTTTTTTTTTTGTATCTTGTTTTTTCTTTTAGTTTTTTATTAAAAAGTATATATGTATAGTACATAGATACATATACATATATCGAACGATTGCCAACGCAAGTGTTGTGCCGAGATTAACTAACGCTTTAGTTACCCTTTAGCCGCCAGCTTACTTAGATGGCATGATTCTGTATAAAATGTTTTCAGCGTCAACAGTCGCTTCTGCTATTTCAACCGCAAATGCCACGTCGCAAATTACAATTCATGGTTTGCGGCGCTTTGTACTTGCATTTCAGTGCATTTGAATTTCATTTCAATGTACGTTTACATCGGAAAAGATATGATAACAAAAACAAAAAAATAAAAAATATCTTCTACCAACGGTTTTATAACTCATACATTCTGTTGCAACGGACTGTTTATGCACTTTATATAGAATTTCGATAGATATCATTCAAGTTAATTTTGTTCCTACACAAATCTAACAAAATCCCACCATTCCAATATTAAGTACTCTTATGTACTATAAGATCACACGCCACATACAACAATTAAGCTTCAGACTTAGTGTACAAGCTTTGTGAATAAGTCGTCAGTTGTGTCATGTGGCACAATGTATAAGCATAACATAAGCGCTACTAATGTTAACAACGTTGCCAATTTGCAAAAATGCCTCAAAGCAAATTTGTGTAGTGTACAACACTGCTCGTATGCAGTCGTGCAATAGATAACGGTTGTTACGGTTCAGTTGACAATTTTCAATCATTTTTATATAGTCAAATTCAATACGACAAAAAACTAATCAACAACACAAACTTCTTTCCGCCACCAGGTCACCACAACTGCCCATCGGGTTTCGATGAATCCGAAGAGGAATGCGGCACGGCGCGCAAACTACTCGAGCTGCCCGGCGGCGTTTTCGCGGCACTTGGTTGCATTGCGGCCGCATTGACCGCTTGCCTGATATTCTGTATGTTTGGCTTGATGCGTAAACGTAAAAAATCCGTTGTCAATCAAAAGACAACATTCATGAATGGCAGCGGCAATACGAGTGGCAACGGCATCGGTGTCGGTGGTATCGGCGGCATTGGCGGCATCGGTAGCATGGGCACACTGAAGAAGGATTTCAAAAAGGATACGCTATTCATTGATCCAGCGTCTTGACACGGGCTACAGCCGGTCGAGTACATACATGTGGATCGTGAGACTACGGTGTGATATGTTGCCGGCTGTTGGTTGCAAGTGCAAGCGAACGAGACGCTAAGTAAGTAAGTAAGTCAAAGAATGAAGATATTAAAAAAAAAATAAAAAAAAAATAAAAGCTGAAGGCAAGTCAAGCGTCAATGACATGGTATGCAAAAGTTACGAATAGTAGATATTGTTGATGACTGTTGCTTAAACAAGAGGACAAAGTAGCAGAAAGGCATGACAAGGCAAGGCAACTAATATGAACACGCCATGTGCGTGCGTACGTGCAAAGTAACTAGTTATCTAAGAACAAATTTTCTAAACGCTTATTTGCCAAAAAAAAAAAACATTTTTCTTCAAAAAAATATAATAATTTTCTGTTTCTTTAATGTGTAAAGCAAGAGGAAGCATACGATAACACGATATACAATCACTGCCTTTGCAAATACTTTTTTCTTTTCACTATAATTTCAACTTAAGTTAATGTCATTTTGTTTGAAACATGCATCAACTATCGTCTAAGTAAGCATTAAGCGAAACTATTGTAAATTAGGTACCTTTACATAATAATAATAATATAATATTGAAATAAAAAACACATTAAAGAAATCAAACTAAACTAATTAAATTAGTATGGTACCTTTAAAAGATATTTACTAAAAATTTAAGGTGTACGCATGTCAAAGATACGATATTTTGATGTGTAAAACAGCAAAGGATTTTTTTTAGGCTAAGTCGAGTTCAAGTAATTAGTTTACATAACATTGTATAAAAACAGTAAAAGCAGTTAAACTAAAAAACAAATGAAAAAATATTAAGCAAGACAGCTAAGTATCTCGAAAGTGTTGTGATGTCACTAACACATTTAAATAAATAAGTAAAACCATTAAGCAGCGGTCAAAATGAAGTCAACGTCGCATTTAGTTGTTAACTCAAAATAGGATAACAAAGAAATTAGCATAAAATTCATTTTAGGCCAAGTAAATATATGAATAAAGTGAAAGTGGCTAACATGTGGTATGCGTAACTTGCATTACTTTGATGCCAAACATGTGCAATCATGCGTTAAATTAGTAAAGCAAAGCAGCATTAGTCATTAATTAAATGTAATTTGTGCAGCGAACTCAAATGACATAAAACTGCCGAAAAATTATGAAAAAAAAAAATCGAAAATAGGGAAATGTTTTCAAACAAAAAACTGCCGAAGAAAATTTTAAACATAAATGTGTAAAATGTATGTGAAATCACTGAGCAACAGAGCAATGCTAAAATTATTATTAGCTTTAAATAATTTCAACAGAATTTCAATTAAAGGTTCTACTTGGAAATCTAAATTAATTAGCACACACACACACACAGATAGAAACGTTTACACGAAACTTTATTGTTTGTTGCCAAGGGTGCGTGTGTGTGTGTGTGTGTTGTATGCCAAAGAAAGCAAATTCAAACCAAACCAGTCCAGCAATTACACTTAAAACTGAATTATAACTTCACATGGCACGTTGGCAGGCAAAGGCAAAAGGCAACGGCAACTGTAAAGTAAAGTGGCGACGACCTGCCACAAGGCTTCGGTTTCAAAAAGCTTCAACTTCGACCGTCGTCGTCCTCGTCGTCCTCGTCGTCGTCATAGTCGTCGTGGTTGTTGGCTGGCATACCAAAAATGTTCGTCATATGTATAAATGAACAAACAAAGAACTTAAGATGCAATTAAAAGTAATTTAGGCGCTAAGCAAAATTTATATGCGCAAACCGAAATTATGAATGGAAAACGTAAAGTTTTGAACAAATAGCAGGCAGGCAAGCTGATGGAAAGAGCAAGAGTGTAAGGGAAAGAGAGTGAGTGAGTGAAAGAAAGCAAGCAAGTAAGCATAAAGGCAGCATGAAGAACAAAAATTCATATTCAATTAGTAACTGCAGCAACAAATTCCTATGATATTATTAAATTAATGAATGAGTGTTTGTGCATGTGTGTGTAAGTGTGCGTGATTGTACGACTATAAACGAACATGAAAAAGTAAGAAAAAATATATAATAACAAACAAATGCCAAGATATTATTAAATAGTAAAATGTATGATACATTTTCTTAACAATCAGCAAAAGTTAATATGAAAATGCTAATTAAAAATATTAAAAACAAAAAAGAGCTACTTAAATAAGTAAAATTAAAAGAATTGGCAAACAAATGAGCAGCAAACAAATATTTGAAATGCTATAAAATCATATTGTTTGGCAAACAGTTGAGACAAATTGGCTATTAGCACTTAAAACTAGAGATAAATAATTAAAATATAAACAAAACTAATTGTATTGTATTGAAAAAAAAACACACGGAAATTCATTTATAAAACAGATGAAACCCCAAATCGGCGCAAAAACAAAAAACATACTTGAATTATTCGTTTTTATATTAGAAACCATGCACTTTGTACAATTTTATTCAAATTGCAACGTAAATAAATAATTTTCTAGAAAAAAAAAATACAAATAAAAATACAACAACACACATAAACACAACAACAACATATAGTCATATTTTATATAAATAATGCATAAGTAATAAAAAAAAATACGAAATCAATTGATAAATTAAAGAATTATGGCATTAAAATCAACACAATTGACAAAACCAACTGCAAATTGAATTGTACCGAAAAAAAAAATAAAAATAAATAAATAAATAATATAAAAAAAAAGAAATTACAATTTATGCAAATATTTATATAAGTAGCTTTAAAAATTTTATGGTGTGAAAAAAAAATTAAACAGAAAAACCAAAAATCGATTGAAATGAAAATATTCATTTCGCATTTTGAACATTTTTCATAAATTATTTCACTTTAAAAAAGTTCCTTTTTGATTGTAAATTGTGCCAAGCGTAAACAAAAAATGGATAAATAAAAGTAAATTTAACAAAATTCGGCAAAGCCGAGTTTACGTACTTTTTATAGGCACCCAAACGTACTTTGGACGCTATAAATGATGCCAAGCAGCGACAAGATACATAAAACTAACGGAAGTCTTTTTTCGTGAGTCAAAAATCAATAACAAATAGAAAAAAAAGAAAAAAACAACTGTGTAAATATTTAATGATAATTTTGAAGATGTTTTACAGCATTTGAATTAAAAATTTGTTGTTTTCGGTTTTTTTCCTTTACAATTGACGTCTTTAACATTCTTTCGTGTATTATTTGTAAAAATAAGTACTTCACTTGTATTATAACTAAAAGAAAAACCCAAAATAAGTATATATTTAAAGTAATAATGACGCACTGAATTAAATAGATGAAAATGAGTATTTAAATAAAAATAATTAAAAAAAAATTTATAACATGTTGTTTCATTTCTAACTACCCTTTAGTTTTGTTCCAGATCTTATAAAATATATTATGTTATAACGAGCTCGAACATAATTAGCGTAAGAGATACAAATTCGTTGGATCATTACAACTTAGGAATCATTTCAGTTGAAAATTATGATTAAATGATGATTAAATTATGATTTCGATATTCCGAGTCAGTTATGTTTAGTTGAATATATAGGGTATGTCAAACCCAAGTTTACCCAACTGTAGCGTTTTCTCTTGTATTGTTTTCTTTTCCAAGGCTTTGAATCAATATTTGTGATAATAGAAACAGATGTTTTATGGAACCAAATTTGAGCTCCAAACTAGGAAAACCCGAATACGTAGTTGGAACATTAAGCACATAGAAATATAATATTAAACAACTAAACTGACAAAACAGAAAAAAAAGAACCCTAAACATAAGGATTAAAGATAACATACGTATTAGGAAAGTCCAATGATGACGAACACTGCTTTAAAAAAAACTATCAAGATTTCTTTAAGCACCTTTCATTTTAGGGTAAAACCAACAGTTGTTTCTTTTCACTAAGCCTTTAAAACTGAAAAGTTACGCGCACGAAATCGGAACAAAATAAACCAAAGTTCCCTAAGGTGCAATTTATGGCTTAGTATTTGTTAGATGCTATCAATACGGTAACCAGAAATCTTACGGAAAAAAAAAATATTCATTCATAAAACTTAAAGGCATCAACACTATTAAACTGAATGCGACGAATAACGTGGGATAAAAATCTCATGTAACACAGAGCAATCGCAGTTCGATTGTGCATATCCGGACATTGATTGTTTGGCCAATAGCACGACACGAAATTAAAAGGCATTAAAATACAGGCACCTGCGGCACCCAACACTGTAAAGGACACTGTACAATACGCGTACGAGAGAATGTTGAGTGTTAAGGGTGAGAGTGAGAATGAGAATGAGCGAAAGAAACACTCCTATTATTGTTTTTATTGCGTATCTACCGTCCGTTTGTGATTATTGTCATTTGCCGTTGGCGCTATTGAAATGGGTAATGGTGCCGAGGGGCTGACATATTTACACACTTACACACACTCACAGTCAGTCACGCTGGCAGTCAGTCATGCACACGTCATGGATTGACATGTTGATGATGACCAAACGGACTTAAGATAACCATGTGACCAGAGAGACCAGCAAGACCAGAGACGACACAACAAGGTTATCGTAGTCATCGCTTGTACACTGTATGAATCCACACGGAATACGAATACGACCAATTGATGTTGTTTACAATTGAATTGCCATTTCAGCACAATTGCCGTTAACATAGTGGCAACATGCCTGCCGTCGCCAACGTCATCACTGTCGCCGCCAACACCAAATACACATGATATCGACCAGGTTGAACATACGCTTATACAGCTCACACACCTCACACTGGCCATCTGACTGACTATCGAACTAACTGACTGAGTGAGTGTGTAGTAATGTCGTCATCATCGTCATAATCATCATCATCGTCATCGTCATCATTGGTACCAAATGCGAAACGGGCAAATTGGCTGACTGACAAACTGCGACGATTGTCCACTCTCTTTTCCCCTACATTTCGAGCCATACACACGTCGGGTGATTGCAACAGCACTTTTGCTGCGTGTATTTTTACCAATTTTG
This sequence comes from Phortica magna, assembly GCA_037044515.1. NCBI lineage: Eukaryota > Metazoa > Arthropoda > Insecta > Diptera > Drosophilidae > Phortica > Phortica magna. Next base: position 292,197 of record JBAMBP010001270.1, read on the forward strand.
CCAACGGCTGACAACATACACAAAATCGTACGAAAACCAAATGACAGAACTCATCAGAAATGTATTTATATGCACACATACTCACACATAAACACAGATATACATGCATGTGTATCGATACTTATTTTTTCCTTTCTTGTTTGAGTAAAAGCTTTCATTTTTATTTTTTTTTTATTGAAATAATAAACGTAATCATGCTGAAGTTTACATGTGTTCGATGAGTTCTTTCCGCATTTTGTTATTTTTTTTTTTATAATTTTTTCCGATTCTGTTTTTATGACCAAATATTATTGCTCATTACAGCAGTTTTTATGACTTTTCTTTTATGTCGAATTATATTTATATAGAAAAAAATGCGCTTGTGTTATTTTCACGTACAGTTGTCGTCAAAAAAATAATAATATCAAAGATCTAAAATCAAAATGTCTTTCGAAAACCAAATTGTTCAAAGTTATTTCGAATAGTGACTAAAAATCTTAAACAGTTACAGCAATTCTTTCATCACGTTTTGAGTGGATTTTTTTTATGACAAAGCTTGACTAATACATGGATAAGTCAATTTCTGGGCGAAAACTATGTAGGAATTCACTAACCATCCAGTGATTAAAGTTTTGAATTAGGACAAAGCAAAGAATACACCCAGGGTTCCGAAAGTGCGTTTCTTACTATTAGTTTGGAATGGCTAACACCATCTCCAAATTTCCAATGATTAAGGTCTTATAATAGGACAAAGCAAAGAATAAACCTAAAAGCTCCGAAAGTGCGTTTCTAACCATAAGTTTGGCATGTCTAATACAACCTCCAGAAGTCCACAGAACTTAGATTTGTATATGTGACGTTATGAAAACAGTTATCGTTTGGTATAACTAATCAAGAGCATATTATTTTTCAATGCTAACACTACTATTTTTTTGAACACAGCTGTACATGTTTGCATGCACGTAGCAAAATATGCTCAAATTCAATTCATTAGTTATGACAAACTTATGACTTTAAGACAAATTTTTATTGTGCCCACTCTTCTTGCGCTCATTTCCTGATTTTGCACTGTTTGTAGTTAAGTTGATTTATTCTTCAATGGTCTTTGATTTTTATCGCATCATATCACTTAAATTAATTCTTTAAAACTAAACTAAATATCATGTTTATTATTTTTTTATCTAAATGTTCACCTTTAATAGAACACGTACGACATAAACTTGTTCACAAAACATATATCCGCTTTAAATACGAAAAGCTATTAAATTGCAAACTGATTTAATGAGACGGTTTCATAAATAGTTAATGATTTGCTGCTTGTCATAAGCGATAACAGTATTTTACTACTTTGCAAAATAAAAAACACAGAAAAAACATGAAGAATTCAATGAAAACGAAACATCAAACGAAATTTAAGTTTGGCTTATATTGTCGATAATATGAGCTATAAAAATAAGGTAACAAGTGAGTAAACTTGTTTGTGCGAATAAAAGGAAACATTTTTTATGAGTCTACAATATGTTATACAGTTGTTAATAGTTTGTCGGGTGGAATATTTTTATAACTCATATGAATATGAATTTCATGCTAAGCTGGAATAACAGCAATTCTTTTACGTTTTATCATTTTTAAGTTGTCTTCTGCCAACATAACATTTGTAGATTACACAATTCTTACGCAACCTGTTACACCAGAGCGCATACAACAACATATGAGAGTCTAGTGGTTAAAAATAAAGTGTATAGAGAGATATAGAGAGATATTGAAAAACTCTGCAAAAAATATTGAAATAAACAATGAGATTCCTTCAGACTCAGAGATTGCTGGAGTGTAATAGAACCACTATTATAAGAACTCTAATATTTTTCCTTCTATACCTTACAAGAGAGAGAATTACCGATAGGATTCGTTCAGATCCATAGATTGCTAGGCTATAATAGAACTACTAATATAAGAATCTTTATTTTTTGTTCTATTCTTACAAGAAAAGAAATCACCGATTGGATTCCCTCAGATCCTGAGATTTCTGGAATGTGATAAAACCTCTATTATAAGGATCTTTATATCGATCCGACTATGATAGATTTTTCGCTCTCGTGGTTGGCTTATCTCTCGACAATTCTATAAATAACGCTCAGCATCAAAATAGAACATGCTTGAGTACAAACAAATATTAATAGTTTAATATTTAAATTTCGTGTTGTAATTTATTGAATTCTTGGATAAGCTTTTTCTTGTGCCTGGAAATCATTTGATATTTGTGTTTATAAGTTATTGTTTTCAATCAACAAATCTTATTGAGCATTTCGCATATTTGAAAGCAACGTTGATCTGTTACATACAAGCCTTTCATTACATAATGACAAGTACTTGTTTAATGCCTATTAAGTCGTAAAAATTTTAAGTTCCATTTTGACATTTTCAATTTTTAATGAAACGTTTTAATAGTTTCCACTCACTTTTCCCTAATTTTACAAACAAATTTTATGTACAACCCAACTATTTCGACTCAATTTACATTTACTTATCGACTGCAAATAAATTGTTTACTTTTTTTTCTGTTTACATATTGTTGTTGTTGTTTGTGGCATTTGTTATTGCTATGGTTGCCGTAGGTTGGTAGAGCACAAGTGCTAATTATAACAGTTGCGAATGTCATTAACGCAGCACTTTAAAGTTCATATTTACATATGATTTTACAACGAAAAACATATTTAAAAATGCAACAAAAAATTGTTTACACAAGCAATTTAACCATAAAGAGGAGTACATTTTAATGAATTTGTAAAAAAAAATTGTCCAGTAATAAATGAAACAACACAAAATTAATAAATAAACAAGAAAAAAATATTTAAAAAAAAAACAACAATAAAACAAGAGTAAATACAAATTGTTTAAAAAAGATAAAAATATGCAACATGTTGCATATTGCATGCACAAGTGGCAACAATAAAAAAAAGGGTAGTAAGAAAAACTATACAACAAAAACTAACAACAAACTAACAGAAACAATATGAGTATTTATACAAAAATAACATTGGCTAAAACAATAATGCTGATGCCGATGATGACATACACACGACATTTTTGTATTGAGATACATTTTACATGGCAAGCATAATAGCATAATAGGTCAACGTGCTCAATATTGCGCGTGGCAATAAAAAGATAGTTCTATTTAACAGTTTTTAACAACATTTTCAACACAACTTTATTTAAAGACGCAACAAAAATTTACATACTTGATTATCGACTCTTCTGCCAACATAATTTTACTTATCATAACTTGTTTGGTAAAAAAAAAAATAGTCTTAACCTTCTTAATGTTGATCTTTCTTCGTGCAAAAAAGCAACAGCAAAAAAAGCGAAACATATCAAATCATTTAGCCAAGAAAAGTAGTCAAAAGTTCATGACATCCAAAAGTAGTCAAGTCAACGCCATAGCGGAAGCTAATAACAAACCGGTTCAAAGACAGAAAAACCAAACCGATACCAAATCAAAGAATCAAAGTTGGGTTTCTGGTCAACAACATTAATTTTCTATGCTTTCTCAGGCCTCTTGAGGCGTTAAGGCGTTCGAAACGCTGAAACGTTGAGACAGGTTTCGCAACAATGGCCCTCTTATATAATTAAGATTTCGCCTTATCTCTGTCCATGATTATGTGCAAATAAACACTCACCTATGTATACATATGTATATATAAGTATATATTTATATGCTTGCATACATAAATATGTAAAGTTGAAACGGCTTTTGTTCTAGAATCTTTTGTTAGCCAACTAACGTTGTTCGTTCTTCATTGTTTCAACAATAGCAGACAGCAAAGCAGAAGCAGCAGCCATACATGTGTTATGTTTGTACATATGCCATATGTATTGACATGTTATAGAACGTTCGCTCTTCAAACTATTAGACATGTGTACAAATAACTAAAACAATTCCAATTCCAATTCCAATTTCGGCTGTCAAATTGCGTTAATGTTAATGCTTTACTTGTCTTTAGTTTGCACAGTTGCGCTTATATAATAATAACATAATAACAATAATACATAAAACCAAAATGATAATAGGAATTGCTGCCACCATTTGTACAAATATTTGGCGTTCTAAATACAAAACCATTTCGTATATTTCTTCAATAATAAATATCTGTTTTTGTCAGTTTTCTTTTGTTAAACATGAAAGAATATACATTACTTTTCGACAGGAAACTTCGCATTTGTTGATGTCAAGGACATGTTTCTCAACAGAAAGTTTAATTTAAGTTTTTTTTTGGGTCATGTTTTGACAAGAAATTTTTGTTATTCTTAATTTTATTTATTTTTTTTTTTGAAGCCGCTGAATTTTTCATATACTTATTAAATATGCTTAAGGAACAAGTTTGACGCTAAAACTTGTTCTTGAAAAGTAAAGTTTTAAATAAATAAATTTTATTTTAGTTTAACTTGGAAACAAAATTTATTTTAATTTTTAATAATTTTGCATAGTTTTCAAATACTTTTGTTTGTAAGAAAACCAACTTACAGTCGTTGCTAAAATATTGCGAACGTGAAAGAAAAAACGCCAACTGCGACAACAAAAAAGCAGAGAGACAGTTGTCAAGACAGATCAGCAGCAACAGGCACAACAACAACACGATCGGCAGACAGTGTACTAAAACCGAGAGAGCTTGCGTTGAGCGCGAAAGAGAAAGACCGCAAGTTACCAAGAAACTAACAAAGCAAGAAAACAAACAACAACAAAAACAACAACAACAACACGAAAAAAGTATACAAAACCGCAGACGAAGAAAAACTGAAACAAGAGCAATAAGCCAAGCCAAGCAAAGCGGCAGAGCTCGACTCAAAAGAAAAAATAAATTAGGCAAGCCAAAAAGGCGGTCAACTTGACGCAGGAACATTCAGTCGAGCCGCGTTCGCCGAACGTTATAGACGTCTTCAGCTCTCACTTGTTGTCTGGCAACAGCACACAAGACACACACACGCACTACCAGGCAACTTACAATAATAAGTAGCACAGACTCTGCGTTAACTGGTTACAGATACAATACAGCAAAAAAAAAAAAAAAAAAAAAGAGAAAAAAGTGTGGCAATTAAGCCGGGTTCGGTTTGAAAGCAAAACAACAACAAAGAGTATACAAAAAAATAAAACGGGGCACGAAAGCCGAAATTTATAAACAATTGACACAATTTTAGAAATTTAGAACATCTTTTGCGCCGGCGCACGTGTGTGTGGGTTCGTGTCGTGTATCTTTTGTGCCCAAGACGTACGTTAACTTGGCTAAGTGTAATTATTGACTTTGACGCAAATTTGACCAAGTGTTTGTTTGCCTGTCCTTACATAGTCGATGACCCCAAACACTGACAAGCAATTCAAAATGAAAATGCGCGACATGGAGAACGCCTTCAAGTACAGACGGATACCATATCCCAAACGGTAAGTGCATACTGTTAACTTAATTAACTTACTATCGGCAAAACAGACACACAAGCAATTGTAGCAAAATGCACATTAAGTCATTTGGGCTGATAGGTAATTAACCGGCGTACGGAAACTGTGGCAGGCAAATTAATAACTGCACTGTTGCAGTTGCAGTTAGATAGACAGACAGACAGACAGACAATCGGCCGGTCGGCCAGACAGTTGGAAAGAGCGTGTGAGCGTCTGAGCGTTGCTAAATGAAAGCAACGGCAAAAGCAGGAAATGAAGATAACAAAACAAAAGTAATCATAAACGGGTTCGCACTTCGAACTTAAAGCGTAGCAAAATGCCAAGCGTACGCAACTAAAAGCAGAAATTCGCAAGAAATCAAGTAAATATAATCACCCAGTTTTGATTTAATTGCAAGTAAAGAAACCGTTAGCAAATGCGTTTAATCAAAGGCAACGATCGATCGTGTCCAGTGTGCCTGCCATGCATTGAAAAATGTAACAAGAAGTAAAATGCAACGCGGTAGAAACTTGTGACATTTTATGCTTAATAATATAAAACTTCAATGATGATCATCATCATCACCGCCATCATCATTAAAGACTGTTTTTGTGTCTACGCGGGCAATCCTTTTATGGTCACTAAACGTACATTCTCCACAAACTGTTTCGGTCAAGTCCGCAAAACAAAATGTTTGCGCTTTTCGTTGAACAACAACAACAATAGCAACCACAACAACAACAACAAGAAAACGCGCCATAACTTTCAATTTTTATAACAACCAAAGTGGAGCAGCCGCAAAAAGTAGTTTTGTTTCGCCTTCAATGCGAATATTGCGTTTAATTTGGTACATGAATGCAATTTGAAAAGTGAAGCGGATGTCGGTTGTCTGATGTACGAATCAACCAGCAAACCAAACAAACAACCAACCAACCAATCGACTGACCAACTCTGCGCGTCTGTCTGGCTTTGTAACATCTTAGCCTGAATTTCTTTAAAGCAAACTCAGCACAGACACAATAATCTTTGTATGTATCTTGTAGATAGACGCATTTTACGCTTATCAGATACACAACATGTTATACAATTTTATTTATTTTTTTTTTTGGCACATTCTGTGTTACTTACTTGCTGTACATTCATGGCCAGATAACGGCTCAATTACGCACACTCAATCACACAGACGAACAGACAGACAGTCAGTAAGACAGATGGTTCATAAGATCGCACAAAAGTTACCAAAAACCACAAAAATGTTTAAAAAAAAAATACATAATAATAAAATGTATTTTTTCTGCTATACAACTATTTTACTACGTAATTTTGCTTCAGTTTAAATATTTGTTTATTTTTTTTTTTTTAATATTTTGGTTACGTTTCGTTTAGTTTCATTTTCGTAGCCAAATAAAGAATTTTCATTGCTCACAAAACACACACACACATAAAGATATTTTCAATTGTTCTCAACGCTCATATTTCATTTCTGTAGCAATTGCACCTCAGGCTTGGCCAAGAAATAACATTTTTCAAGTAACAAAAACAACAACAACAACAACTCACTCAAGTTGCAGCAGCAAGTTTGCCCCAACTTGGCTCAATTCCGTTTATACTTTTTTATTGTTTTGTTGATTTTGCTGTCTTAGCCCAAACTTGGGTTGCCTTGGTCTATGCTGCTACTTTGGTCACTAACACACAAAATAATTTTATGCTGCATTGGCATGTTTGCTGTTCTTGGTATTCTTGTTGTTGTTGTTGTTGCTATTGTACTTTTTCTTCAACTTTATTAAACGTTAGGCTCGCATTTGTTCTTTCAAAGTCGAGCATACCAAAAGATACACAAACAAATACAAAAAAATGCAGCTTTGAGCATGTCTTTAAAGCACCGTCAGCTCATTAAGCGTATTCAAGTATAATTTTTGGTTTGCTTTATTGTTGTGTAATGCTGTTGTTGTTGTCGTTTCTTGCATGCTCAAGTTAAGAACAAAAAGCAGAAACTTCAAGTCACCTTAAAGTATTGAATCATTGAAGTGTTGCTCAAGGGCTTCAAAAGCATACATAATTGCATTATATTCAACAATTTGAAGTTTGCCACGACCACCACCACCGCCACACTTTCCCACGCAGCTACAAAACACTTTGTAATTATTTAACATGATTTTACATTTTTAAAAAAACTAAAATAATTAATTTGTTATTGTTTTTTCCTTTTCACATTTATTTGTTTTAATCAATTGCATGTCAATCGCATAACGCATGCACTCATGCGTGCATTTCACTTCAATCCGTTTCGTACTTAATCATGCACGCATTCACTCATTACTTCATAACACATAAGTTTGTATGTAACAAGCATATAAGTCAGTCAGTCACTTAATCAAAGACAATATGGCAAACAAAAAAAAAGGAGTATAAAAAAAAAAAAACAATGCGTATTTGTTGTCAACTTTTTAATTGCATTTTATTGAAAATTTGACATATGGAAACATGCTATAATTATTTTTTTATGGCGTTGTTATATATGTTAATAATATTTTCATCTTTTTATTTTAATCGAAAATACGTCAATGACAGCCTAGCCATGCTGATCAATATGTTGGCCACCTTAGGGCATGGCACGTACAACAACAACAAGCGACAAGCGTACGAACCTCATTATTTATCGTGTTTGTTGGCCGTTAATTGATATTTATTAATTTAATTAATTATGACATAACACACATTTTTTTCATCATTTTCGTTTTAATCAAAATCTCACGTTATAAAAACAAAAAAAAATTTAATAAATAAATTAACGCCCATTTACGCTTTTTAAATGCCTTTGAGCATATAAAAGTTACTAAATAATTTAAAAAAAAATTATTATACTACAAGTACAAACAAGTATATTCAAATATAACAGTCCTATCCGGATATTGTTTAATCTTCCAAATTCTATAAGCAGATAATCACTCACTGCTAGATAGATTAAAAAGTGTTTGCTTAAAAAATCGTATCTGTTAAGCGAATGATGCCATAAATGGTTAATAAGACGAATCCCATTGATATCCTCTAAAGGGAATTTGAACGTAATCAAAAAATGTTTAAAACTCAAAAAAAAAAAAAAATAATGTACTGGTTCTTATAATAATGTATAATTCTCATTCCTTCTAAATTCAAACTTACCAAAATTATTTGAAATGGTGGGAAAGGATCTTATAAACTCTTTATACGACACAATTTTAAATCAATTAAATTTATGCATTGGCTTTAGAATACCATAGAAATGCATCAGTGTGCAAAACTGAAGTTAAAAGTCATGTTGCCATATTCCTGTTTCAGTTCACTTGGTCCAGAACCTCTTTATAACAGATGATCATAACTACACTCATATAATTTTTCTGCCACATGATTATATACCATGTTTAAGTATAAGATCTCATATCCATAAGAACTTTCATGAATTTAGAACCTCTTTATAACAGATGATCACAATTACAGTCATATAGTTTTTCTGCCAGATGACTATATACCATTCATGCATTCGATTTGATATTTGTATAATTTTTATGTCCCAAAGAGAGAAAAATTAATTTAAGTTTTCACGCAAATTGATAATCTTTTTTCAATGTACATGGATTTCTTTCACTTTTTAATGACCAAAGTAATACAACAACTGTTTATCATTGTAAGCTTTCAGCTAATGAGCGGCTTACAGCGAACCACTCTTGTTACCAGAAAACATTCATTCAACTTTTGAACGGTACATCATTATGGCTTACTTAATCAAAATATACATAATATTCGTCATTATAAAATCCAACGATGACAATAACTTTATTATGTATGTTGTATAGATTACAATCAATAAGTGATCGATCGTTGTATACTTTTATCTTTCATTTCGTTATTTTTTTTTTTCGTAATGAAAATAATTGAACGCAATAAAATTAATGTTCATAATGATTAAAAACTAAATGTTGATGCGAAAAAAAAGATGAAAAATGAAGCAATTTTCGGTTTGAGTTGGAAAAAATAAAATAAAATGAAATAAATTATGGCATAGCTTGCCAAATAAATGAAATGCCGCCGGTGTTGGTCAACGTTGTTTGGCTGGCAACGCGGCGTGTTGGCTTAAAGAATTGCATTGCATTAGGCGAGCAGTTAAATGGCAAAGATGTGTGCAAGATGAGTTCAACTATGACAAACATGCAAATTGAAAATGTATGTTTTTTTTTTATTCCATCTTCAAAAAAATAAGCCAACTATGACTGAGAAAATTTAGCTTGCGTAAAAATATACAACTAAGCGATGAGCAAACAAGTGAAAGCAACAAAAAAACAAAAAAAATTTGCAACTGGTTAGCGCCTCACTTTAAACACCGAGAGTTATTCATCTCGGGTTCCCTCAGAAACGTGTCTCCGTCTGACACAAATACGCAAAATGCTGAAGCTGAAGCTGTTGCTGAAATTTAAGCTCAGCTTAAGGAAAAACAAAAATAAGTATAAACAAAAACAATAATAAGAGAGTCTCAGCGTTTATGCTGAGTTTAATGCAAAGAAACGCTTTTGAAATTTGAAACTAAAATTGAATATCTAAAATGTTGGCGCTTGAGAAAGCGCAGCAGCGATCAAGGCAAGGCAAAAGAAAACTGACCTCATAAACGTTTGTTTGGCTGCTTAGACAGATAGACAGACAGTCTGACTGACAGACAGACTGACAGACGCCCTGCCAGTCATTTGTTGTTACTAAAAACAGTTATGCACTTAAAACGTTAAGAAGATAATTGAATTCATGTAAACGAAGGCGAGTCAAAATATAATTTTGCACATTTCACAGCATTTTTTTTTTTTTTCGGAAAAAGTAAAACAAAAAGTCGGAAAACAAAACAACAACGCAAATTATACATAAATAATTATGTGAAATCTGTGCACAAACAAACACACAATACACGTGTACGAAATGTAAAATGGAAACAAAAAAATGTAGACAATTTTTGGGCAATATTAACACCCACGATGTCAAGCCTTGAGGGCAAACGAACTTAATTAAGTTGATTGCTTCTGAGCTCCAACCGACGCGTCGCTTTCAACGGCGAATTTGGTGCGCCCAAAAAAAAAAAAAAAAAAAAACGATTATTAAAATTCACATAATTATGTGAAAAAAAAAACACACACACAAAAAGAAGTGTATTTGGTTTGCAACATTAAAGCGACAACAAACAAACGCAAATATAATGCAAAAAAAATATAAAAATAAAAAGAAGCAAACACTGTTTTTATTAATAACAAAATCAAGTGAAACGCTTTCACTTAATGTACAAATATGGCTAGAAGATACAGATACAGCTACGGTTGTGTGTGTGTGTGTGTGTCGAAAGAAACAACGCACAACAACAACAAGAAAAGCGCGTAGCACATCACGGCACGTACCAAAAGTTAATAGCAAAAACGGAGCAAAAAAAAATACCAAAATCAACAACAACCTAAACAGTCAAACACAATCATTACCATCATCATCAACATCATCATCATTATGTCGTTACGGCTGAAGCTCATACTTCAGTTTTAATCATTGCTCTTGCTTATATTACGAAACTATATTAGTAACTTGTGCGAATTGTCCGTCCGTCCAACACACACAAATATGACCAAAGAAGCAATCGAAAAATTACTTCCAACACCAAAAAATTTTCTATTGAAACAGAGAGTAACAAAAAAAATTCGCAAACACAAAAAAAATGATTGTTTAAAAGTGAAATGTGTTATGTTGAATCACAATCACAGTCACAGTCATCACAATCATCATCAACGTCGTCGTTGTGAACTGCGACAGTGACTGCGTCGGTGGCAGCAACTGCGACGGCGACTGCGACTGCGGCAATATTGCGTTGTTGTTGTTGGCGCATCAAAAGCGAAAAGTCACTCGACCGAGTTGAGGACTGACGAGGGCGCGGTCGCTCGATTGCTTCAACATGACCACCATGACCAGCCAACAGCAACAACAGCAGCAACAGCAGCAGTAGCAGCAACAACAATACTCGACATGCCTAAAAGCCCAATTAGCACTCTACAGTACACGCGCTCTTGCAAGAAAAACTTACGCTTAAAAAAACACAACGCAAAGTTGTGCAAATCTAAAAAAATGAGCAGAGAGTGAAAAAAATGAAAACAATACTTTTTTTATTATTTGGTTTTTTTTTTTGTTACAAATCGTTTAGAAACGAAATTCAGGTGCTAATTGTCGGCAATAATTGACGTGATTCCTTTTTTCGGCAACTCTTGCCGTGTGCCAATTTTGCTCGAATATTCACACCAGTGGCTTAGAAGAGTTTCAAAAATTTCGGCTGGATTACAAAATTTCATATCAATAGAATTCATTTTAATGGTTTGGATTTGAGTAGATTTGAAAAGAATATTTTTTAAAATGTATCTCAGGAATTTTTTTTATTCCCTTCAATCAATAACTTCAAGCTGTATTGGAAACTGCTTGTGGAAGTTAGATTAGAAATTTTTACTGCAATCAGACTTATGTAATTGGTTTGTCTAACTTGGGAAGATTTTTAATAGTATATTAAAATATACAATTTTCAGTGACTCTATTAAAAAAAATGTGAGCTATTCTGGCAACTCTTTTAAGCATTCTAATAAGTGGCATGCAAGTAGGTTTATAAGAGCCTGTCATATTCAGGACAACTATTTTTTGCTCTATTAGCAAACAGATTTTTAATAGCTGTTTCTTCAGTCACCTAAAATTAATTCCGATTATCATCGTGGCTGGAATCGTTATTGCTTATGTTACATTGAGGTTCAACATAATGAATTGCAATTGCAAGAAACGTTTGGTATTAGAATAAAATGAGTCTGTAATAAGAATCCTATTTATTTTTCTATTAAAGAAACTATTAAAAGCACTCTTAACATTTTTCAAAAAGGTCTGTTTTATTAGAAAATAAAAAAAATTATAACCTGTATAGATTTTTAAGAGTATATAAAACTGTATGCCATGGCCCTTCTCCTGTCTACAAATGAAGTTGAAAAAACCCCTTACCATTTTTTCTTTGCTTGATTGAGCCACTGTTGGTAGCTACAAATTTGTAACTATTTTTAGACATTTTCCCACCTAAACGTCATGCCATCTATTACGGTCACTGATTTCTGTTTTGAAATTGTTGCTGACTGACCTCATAGACGCTCCAAACGAAAATGTCGTTGAATTTTGTCGTTTCAGTTTTATTTTATTAATTATAATTTCTTTGATTTTATAACATGAGACAAGTGAAAAGCTTTCACCGTATATATAGAAAATTCACAATTAGTAACTTTGCAAATTTATGCCATGAACGAACAAACACGAACAGACAGACCGCCCACCTGCCAATAATAAACATAAATCTCTAGATTTGTTCATGAAATACTTTTCTTTGACACTTCTTCTTCTTCTTACGAATTTGGGTGTATGTGTTTTTTTTTTTTCTTTATTTTGGGTATTGTATTTTTCTCTTTTTGATTTCATTTAAGTATTCGACATAACTTATTTGTCTAAGCGAAACATGTTTTGGTCATAAAATGAATGCGGCACGTAAATTTGCTTTGTAGTAAAAGTGTTTTTTTTTGTTTTTTCTCATCTTTTTTGTCTATTTGCGCTTGAGTTCAAGTGGAGGTGTCATCTGCAAGTTGGCTTTCTATGTGCATCGTCGTCATCGTCATCGTCATCGTTGTCAATAAACAACGAAATAGATAAATCAACAACTGAGCAGATTTCAATAATGAATACTGAAATTTTTACAACTGTTGTAATGAATTTTTATTTGATTTTTATGAAAACATAAAACAAATTTTCTCCCAAAAATTCAATGGCATGAAAATTACCACTGACTAGAGTGTTGTTACCGCCGATTTTTGTCTTCCTTTTTGCAAAAAAATTATGATGCTGATGGCAACACTTTTGAAATTAAATTTGTAATAGCCACAAATGAGAAAGGCAAAAAAAAAGTCTTTTAGCAAACAAACAATCACAAACCTGACTTAGAATTGCTAACTACTTAGAAGAAAAAAATTGCACATGAAAAACTTGTTTTCGCTTAAATATTTGTGCGCTTGTTGCTTGTGTTGCATGCAGCAACAGCAGCAGCAGCAACATGCAACTCACAGCAATTGTTGTGCTTGCCATTGTTTGTCTGTGTGTGTGTGTGCATGTGCATGAATGGTGTGCGATCGATGTCAGCGGCCAGGCCAACAACTTCGTCCGCCCCAACTTGCCTTTTGACTTGACGTGACTCGAAGCTCAACTCTGTTGGCCAAAAACTTGTATTTTTTTATTTTTATATTTTTTATAGAAACTGTAACAAAATGTGCACGACAATTGTGTTGGCTTCATTTTATTTTTCTATTTTTTAAGTTAGTTCAAATATGATGTAATTTAGAAAAATAGCAACTATGCTGAGATATTGTCGTCGTCGTCGTCGTCTTTAGTCTTTATCGTCGTAGGTGCTCCAATGCACTCAGCTCTGAAAACGCTTCAAGTCGTGTGGCTGCTGGTTGCGCATGTGCGATTTTCGACTTGACTAGCTGCAAGCAAACAAAGTCGATTGGCAAAGGCGACTTGCCTCCATTACAAATATTTTTCTCTCTATTTTTTTTTCTCGTATAATTGCCACTGCACTGACAATTAGTTTTATCTTAAGTTTATCTGCAAAATTGTTGTTTTATTTTTTTATGGGCGCACAAAAATTGCTATGTGGGTTTTTTCTATGTTTTTTGTTTTGTAAATTATGACTTTTATGGCAAGGCAGACCAACTGTTGGCGCCCGAAAGAATTTATAAATTGCAATTTGCCAAAAGAGACAAATTTTTTATAATCAACACAAAAATTTACTACAAATTCTTTAATAAAATATTCATTGAAGTTTTAACTTTCAATTTTGTTTGACAGTTTACAAGCCTGCAGCTCAGCCAGCCTAATAATTTGACACTCTCTTTTAGATGTGATTAAACATTGTCAATCATCAAATAACTATATCGATTGCCTGATGAGCTGCTCTACGTTTTCTGGTTCAGTTCTACCAAATCTTATTAAGATTCACTCTCCACACTCTCACACGCTCCAGCCTAAGCCTTTTAGTTTACCAACTTCCAGTTCTTTTTTCAATTCCCTACCCAATCTTCATCTATCGTCTACCGTGAACGTAATTAACAATTAATCCAATATTTTTAAGTGGGACAGTTCAAGAATAGAATCTTTAGACCAGACATATATGTATATATGGTAAAATACTGTCCTCTCGCAAAACCAACGTTCAGTTTGTGAATACCACATTGCTAATGACCTTCCTTAAGCATAAATTAGTAATTATACACATTTTTAGTTCCTTTCATTCTGTGGTTCAGTCGGAATGCTAATCAACCTCAGAAGCATTCATCTTTATAATAAAAACAATGCGGACATTAAAAGTTAGTTTTCCGACACTAACATTTGTATTGTTGGCCTACGTTTAAATCCAGTTTCCTACAGCAATTGAAAATATCAACAACCACGCCTTTAACTTAGCCCAATCGTTGGTACAAGGGCTATACAACGCTTTCTTTCAAATGACAAAAAGACAGACAAATCCTTTCATTTTACTTGCCATACTATTTGAACAAACCGTAAAAAAGGAGTACCAAAATCAATTGAATTGCTGCCGTATTTAGACCGCTCTTGATACGAATGTTATTAAACTAATTAGATTAATTTTGTGAAAGTCCAAATTGTTGCAGCAATTGGCACACAACTCCCCAGAGCATTGACTGACGCTGGCGCGATTGAGCAACAAAAAAAAAAGAAACAAAAATGCGCTTAAACAATTTCAATGGAAAAGGAAGCAAAAAAAAAGTGCCAAACACACAAAATTGTTACTTATTTTCTGCCATTTTCAACACCATTAACCCGTTTGCAAGGCGCCGATGAGGGCGTGATAAGCAAAGTACGGAAAAAATACACAAATTGTTGTTGCTTAAAGTGAGGTAATTTTTAAATTAAAATTTGAGCTTTGCATTCTTTGAGCGCCTGCGGGTCTTTTGCTGGCATTTGGCAGCCATCACTCATCGTAAGCCAACAGGCTGTCGAAAAAAATATCATAAAGAGAAATAAATATATGTATGTACATATATACACACATATGTATCTTATACTCGGTAGTCTTGTGAAATTCTAGAAATAAAAATATATATATATAAGCGAAACATAAAAAAAAGAGCAACAATGCGTGCATCACGTGCACGGTAACACATTTCAACGATTTATTATTGAAAAATATAACGAGATTTATGATTTCGATAGCGCGCGATACGTATACAATTGTGCCAAGTAGGACGTAGGATGGTTGACTGTTTCGCTGCTGGTTGGCTGGCTGGCTGGCTGTTTGGCTGGCTGGCAGAAGAAGGTCATGAAAGATGGCCAAAACGAACGTGCAGCAGTTACTGTCACCGCCGCCGCCGCCACCGCTTCAGCTACTACATGCCACTTGGTCATGAACCACTGACTGAATGTGGCATCATTAAAATCTATTTTGAGTTAAATCAACGTGCAAGACAACCTTTTTCTTACTGCAAGGCTTTTTCTATGAACGAACAAACGATCGAAGCATGATTGCCAACCAACGTATACAACTTTTACGGGCACGAATTTTTGTCAGCCAATAGCAACTATACGGTTCATAACCAATAATAATATTATTAGCTACTATTCAGCATTAATCAAGCAATTTGCAAAAGGACCCAAGCACAAACAAACACATACATACGCTACGCTTCTCTACGCTACGCATTCAAACTTGAAGCATGACTTCAACTACGAAAAAAAAAAGTAAACCGTAAAAAATTGCAAAATCAAAATAAAAAACTATTAAAATTGAAAATTGGAAATGTTGCATCAAAGCAACAACAACACAGCTTTAGATACGACACGTTCACTTGCAGAGCGCGCCGCAGATTCGAGCAGTTTCTCGAAATTACAGCATTTTCATCTGTGTGGCATATGTGCGTCAGGTTTGTGCAACTGCTGCTTCTCTAATCTATTACACCAAAAAATAAAACCAGAAAAGGAGCCAATTTCGGCTTTGCCGAAACTTATATGCTCTTGAATGCATTTTCTCGACTATACTTATTGAAAAATCCTTCTTTTAGTTTTTTTCAAAAGAAACATATAAGTTTTTGAAGGGAAATGGAGACCCATTTTATAATTTGTCATAAAAATCCATTGCAATCATACTACACATTATGTACAATCTTCCAACTCGTTTGCTTACAGAGAAATCCGATTTTTAAGTTTTAATTTATATGAGAGGGAGGTACCACGCGCTAATAAAACTTTGGAAGATAGTCAGTCATTGATAAAAAAAAACATGCAATTGCAAAGTTTCGATTGTTTTTATTTAAGAACAATAAAGTTTTTCTATATATATAGTTCTCCAATCTTTAACAATCTCACAAACTATCCAATTTTCAGTTGGTAACTTCAAAAACACAAATTTTTTCAAGCCATAAAATAATTTTTGATCGATCGTTCTTATGTTAGCCTTATGATATAGTGATCCTATCAGTTTTAGTATTAGAAAACTTTCTGTGAGTAGTTTGCATTGCAACTGACGGACATGGCTAAATGAACTCGTCCCGTCATATGGATTAAGAAGATATATACTTTAAATAGACGGAGTTGTGGAGTACCAAACTTCATGACAAAGTTAATATACTCAGAGTATCAAAAAAATACAGCTGAAATTACTAGCAACAACAACAACAAGAGATGCAAGTTGTATGTGTTGTTGTTTTTAGACAACTGTTGGCCAAAGTCGTGTTTAGTAGGATGTCTTTTAATTTACGTGGCGTATGTGCAACAAGCACAGTAGCCAGGGTGTGTAATCAAAGCGCCACACACACACAAACAGTGAGCAGTGAGTGAAACTTGCAACAACTTCAAACTGATTTCTGAGTTGCTGTTGTCAGTAATGATGGTTACAATGATAATAATAATAATGTTGTTGTTGTTTTTGTTGATGATGATGATGATGATGACAGAGTGCAAGCAGCTGTCAAGCATTTAAATGACAAGAAAACTGCCGTTGCACCATTTTGTATAACATTAAAAGCTCAGACGACACTCAGCACCTAACGGACCAACGGACAGATGGACAGACGGACAGACGGACTGACTGTGTTGTTTAACTTCTACACAGTTAGGCTCAAAGCGTTTTTCCTCGACGACTTTCAATGACTGTTACATTCAAGACAAGATTGTCACACCGACGCGCCATTCAAATTGATGTCAACAGTGTAACGTAAAAACGCTAAAAACAAAGCTCAATCTGCATTGCACTAAAGAAACTATTTTATTATACACAACACAACACAAGACAACACGCCTAGCGTGCATATCCAGGCCTGGGTTGTTTGTTGCAACAACAACAACAACAACTCCTGACTAAGTTTGAGCCTGAGCCTTAACGGAAAAGTGGGTCGCCAAACGAGTTCGTTCGTTTGTTCGTTCATTGCAAAGCGCGACACACAAAATACAACAACAACAACACAACAGCTTACTGTTGTTGCTGTTGTTGTTGTTTGCCTATTTCGCTTCAAACGACGTTGTGCGTTATAAACTATCCTGTGGGACATGCTGCATGTTGTTGCTTATTGCTTTTGTTGTGTTGTATCGCAATGCTGTTGATGCTTTTTATTTGCAGTGTAGGCGTGGTTGACTTGCGCAAAAGTATTGAATAAATGCTTGGTTGCCGATGGCTGATAGCTTCTGCTGTTGCTGTTGTTGCTGCCATGGCATGTGCTTTGCGCTAGAAATCAACGAAATTAATTTTTTATATCCATGAGGATTTCGATTTCGATTTTCATTTGAACTTTTGTTGCACAGCTCAGCTCAGCTCAGCTCAACTTTAACGTGGCACAGTTGGCAGTTGTGTCAATGTGCCGTTTTCACGCTTTTCATTCATTTTATACGCTTCGATTTCTTAGAAAATTCATTAAGCAATTTCCTTTTCATGTTATAACAACACGATGTCGTCTATCTGTATGTGTGTGTGTGTGCATTTGACATGAACATCAAGCAAAGTTTCACAAGTTTAATTTTGATTTCGCTTTTCGCATTCATTCAATTTGTGAAAAGCCTTAGCTTAGCACATTAAAATAGTTATGACATCTTTGCTTTGTTATGTCAAGTGCAAATAAATGCCAAAATACGCATTTACATTAAGAAAGACAACATCAAAAATTTATGCAAATTAACACAAATTAAATGAAATTTAGTTAAATGTTTGTAGCAACTTTTGTCAAACTAAAAATATTTATGACAAAATAATCATACATCAAACAAACAGTCGACAAATAAAAACTATAAAAATACTTAAGAACACTTTTTCCTTATTTTATGGACAATGACTTCATTTCCTTTCAATTTACTGCCACCAACAAACTTCAGCATAGAAGCATTCAAGCGCACACATCAAAGGAAGCGCTATGAAACAAAAGAAACTGCAACTGGCAAAGAAAAAAAAACTCCTTTACTCAGCATGAAAATGAAAAGTAAAAAAGGAAAAGGGAAGTGTGAAGTGTGGAGTGTCGTGTGAGAAAAAACGGCAAGCAAACCTCTGTCTGTTTGGCAGAAGTAGAAGTAGTTACCAATGAGATATCTCAGTCAGTCAGTTAGACTAGATATCTTGCACTTTAAACATGCTCATATATCTAGCACGGCAAGCATGTTGATAATGATAATTATGATGATGATGATTGTACGATTGTATGTCAACTACTTCCCTTTGGAGACGTGTAAATGCTGTTGTTGTTGTTGTTGTTTGTAAATTGTCGCCTGTGTCAGAAACATATGTGAAAATGCCTTCAGCCAAATGCGAAACTATCAAAGATAAACTAAGTTGCTTGGTTGCTCGGTTGCTTGGTTGGTTGGTTGGGCGTGGTGGCATAGCATAGGTGTAAGAAAAGTGAAAGAAGCTAAAATCAACAGGAAAGCAGTTTTGCGACAAATGCAATTTACTTAAAACTTTTCCGTTTCCTTTAAAAGTTTAAGAAGATGATGTTGGCGCTGCCAATGACGATGACGATGGCGTTGAGTATGTTGGCAAAATCTTTTGCATACCGCAATGGCATGCTGCTCAGTTACTGCTGACGACACGCCACATGCATTATTGTTTGACTTTGCTACTGCTACGTAACCTTATTTGTTGTTGCATGCTGCCCGCCCGCCTGCTTCAAATGTTAATAACATTTTACACTAGTAAGCTCAACTCAGACTAAATTCAACTCAACTGAACTCAAGTCGACGCAACGCAATGCAACGCAACGCATCGCATCGCTACTCAACTTGCGTTTTAGTTCCTTAACGAGCTCATCCTTGTTTGCGGCAAGACTTCTGCTTCGATTGCGCGCTCTACCCCCCGCGAACGTCTTGCCTTCAATGTTATCATTATTATCAACATGGCATGCATTCATGCTACTTTTGCCCTTTTGCTGCAGGTGATTTCAATGCTGCCTCTGTTGCTGCTGTTGCAGAAACTTTTACTACTTTACGCTGTCATTTGTGGCATTGCAATTAATTTTTGGTGTTTGCAACTTACACATTTTGATCGCACGTCTACACATATGTCGGCTCTTCGCATCTCTTCATCGCTACACTTCACTTGTGGGTGTCACACAGATACACACACACACACACGCACACACATGCGCGCTAATTTCTGATTTCTTCGAAAACAAAGTTCATCTTCTCCATCTTCTTCTTCTGCTGCTGTTGCTGCTACTGCTGCTACTATCAGTGCGCGGTTTTTCATTTAACGCTCAAGTGTGCTCAACTTGCCACGTTGCTGTTGAAACGCTGACGGCTTTTGGCACAATCCAGCCCAACCCAGCCCCGCTTGTTATACAGCGCAGGTTTTTGTGCTTTTATCGGATCACGCTTTATATTAGATTTCTTACAACGACAGACGACAAATATTTTGTACAACGACAACGACAACATCGACGACGACGACAACGACGACGATGATGACAACGTCGCCGACAAAGTTAAGTAAAAAAGCCATAAACTAAATTTACTCAACGTGTTGAAAATTCATTAAATTTCATGATGGCATCAAAAGATACAAGCGCACAGATACAAAATGTATAAGTGCAGCGCGCACTTCATTCCTTATCTCTCTCTTCTACCATTTTATTAAATTACTTGCATCCATTTAGACTTACAACAAAACAAGTCGCGGCTCATGCCTTGTGATCGGTTTAAGGCAACTAATTGTGAATTTAATTGCAACACAATCGAAATTCAATGGTAATACTTAAATAACTCATTGAGATTCTTACACACGTTTGTGGCATTTTCAAACATTTAAGAAAGTTTACTATGTCAATTCGAAAGTTTGGGCAACAAGAGTTGTTTTATAAATAGAAGAAAAGCAGTACAAGAAAGATGTGCAGAGAAAAATCAAACCTCAAGTTCAAAATAATTTATTACGAACTTTTGAAAGGAAGTTTTTGTTTTGTGTTTCGATATATAAATCCCTACACATATAAAAGTTTTTTAAGATATTATGCAATGTAACTCGTGGTAATTTTTCAATTATCTAAAAATTTTTCAATATATTTAAAGTTCTGAAAAAAACATATGTTCTTAATAATAATTTAGAACATTTTTATGGTTTGCTTTATTATCCTAACATACCTTACGAAAATATTCCACATATGAACTCGAGTTATAAATCAATTTACACTGCACTCAAAATCTAAAAAAACCCAATTATAAATACGAATTTGCTTAGTATTCGAGTTCAATAAACTTTCTTGCTATCGTACCTCATGATTCTAACCTACAAATTCAAAGTTTCTAGATCTTATTGTTTCCGGGAATTGGTGGCAACGAACAGATGGTTAGACAAACGAATGGACAGACGGACGGACATGTTCCAATCGATTTATCTTGATTTCCTAAACATGAAGGGTCTTCTTTCCTTTCTTCTGTCCACTGTAGGCCGTATAAAGTTTAAGAAAAAATAGAACATTTTTCTCTTAAGCAAAAAATAATGTCATATTTAATCTGTAATTTAACACGATAAAATCATTTTATATCTAAAAACAACAAACGAAATAATTATGCATCATTTAGATTTGTATCGTATGAGTAAACTATTTAACGCATTATGACACTACATAATGATGATTTATGAGCGCATATAATACACAAACAACAACAATACAACAATAAGCAAAAATTTTTGTTAATTGCCTAAAACGGTAGTGATTAATTCAGTGGTTGCCTACAACGGCATAAAATTCTAGATAATTGACAATTTTACTGTATAAACATACAAAAACAAAACAAATGCCAATTAGAGTGTTAACACAACTCACACAAGCACGACAGTTGTGTAGTAACAGTAGCAGTAGAATAATAGTTGTTGCAGCGTCAATGAGACAACAACAACAACAACAAAACAAATGCAGTCGTCGACACTTTGTAGTTTACATCAACATAATCATCAACATCATTACAACTATAATAAGTATATGGCATGAAGATACTAAAGACAGACAGACAAACAGACAGACTAACAACAGTCAAACAAGCAAACGAGCAACAAAAACATACAACCAAATAGAGTGCAACTACTATATGAATGAACAGCGGCATGAATGTATGAATGTTTGACTGAATGAATGAACGCTTGGTTAGGATAAAAAGTGCATGTTAAACAAAATCCACATGCAACATTGTTGCTTTACAGTTGCATGCGCTTAGTTTTATGCAGATCTGTACCAGCCAACCCAATGTAAAGTCGAGCAAACAGCAAACAACTTCAAGTTGAAACAAATACTTTAATGCCACGAAATTATGTGTTGTATGTTTTGTGCTGAGTTCAAAGGCATTTGGTTAAAAGTGTTGTTGTTTTTGTTGTTGTTGTTGTTGTAGTTCTGTCATCAGCCATCAGCAGGTCATAAGTGCATAAAGTTTGTTACAACTTTTGTTAGTATCATCATTGGCGTCGACCTCGTCATCGTACTCGTCAGCAAAAGTGAAGTTAACTCGAGCCAAGTTGTATGGCGTGAATGTCGATTGAAGTGAAGCGCTCCTAATGATTTTGTCCATATACCACAACAGTCAAGTGTTGAAATACACATTCATGTATGTATGTATGTGCCTGTGTGTGTGTTTGGCACAAACTATTTTATGCTACTGTTGATGCGTTAAAGCAACAACGTGGGCGTCTGCACTTACTGTTGATACTCCTGTGTATGCGCACAACATTTTACAACTTAATTACACGTGTGATAATACAAAAAGGAATAAAAATACAAACTAACAAGAAGTAGGTAGACAGACAGTCAAAAAGATACACAAAAACAAGCAAATGAAGCGCGCCATATTTTGGCTGATGAGCGTTTGTGGGTGTCAAAAGGCATAAAGTGCAACTCAGACATATAAAATAATGGTAGTGACTTTTAATTAAGCAACGACGATGACTATTAAAGAAAACGTAGTAAAGAACACACACACAAAACACCAAAAATTATGTGTTGACTACATTAATTTTGCAAACTTTTCAAATATGAGTTTTTGACCACAAGCATTTACTTCTGGTTGTTGTTAAATGCGCAACAAAATGTCGCAGTAACTTAAAGTCGATAATGATGAAGTTGTTAGCAAGATTGACATTCTTATTCAACGACCATGACTGTGACTATGCCGACAACGTTGATGATGATGTTGATGATGATGATGATAAACCAAGCGCGCATTGGCAGCTTAACAAAACTGCAACACTCAAAACATTTGCCTCAATATTGAATGATGTGAAGTTAGACAAACTCAACAAAAATACAGACTTATTGAATGACTGGCTGAACGACATAGACGTCACCGGCAAACAGACAGACAGACAGATAGACCGTCAGCAATGCACCACAACTGACATCATCATCACTTTATCATCATCATTGTCGTCGTCAAAGCAAAGTCTTCGTCTTCGTCAACGTCATCGTCTCGTATATTGTTTGTCAATGCTTCACACAACAACAACAACAGCAAATCGAAAGCATTTCAATTTATTTCTTGTTGTTATATCTCTGCACTACATTGCTCGACGCTGCGCTATGTGTTTTGGTATTGATGTTAATAATGATCGCAAAACAATTTGTCGCAGATATCACTTTAAATTCGCCACGCACTCTGATTTTATAAAACATTTCGAAAGAAAAAAGCGGAGCAGTTTTTATTATTGTAGATGAGCGAGAAGAAGAGAAAAATTAATCATTTTAGCTCAGAAGAAAGTTGTTGTAAATTAAAAAAATTAATGAAAAATCAAAAGAAATGCGCTTGAAATCTTTAAAAAGCCGAAACTAATTTTGAGTAGTGGTTGGCTCATTATAAGATTTCTCCCAATCAATATGAAAAACAATTAAATTTCCACATAGCCAATTGTCTAATAAGTTTTCTTTGAAACTGTTGATTCTAAGCTTATAACAAATCTTGAAATATTCTTTATTAATTCTCATAAAGAGAACTATACTTAAACAGGCAAGCCCTAAAGTTATCCCACAGAGTACTTATCAGTTTTGCTATTATTAATGAAAGGGTATTGCAAGCTCCCCTTATTTTTAATAGATTTTCTATTAATGAAATGTATCAATATATTTTTAAATAAATTTTCTATTAATGAAAGGGTACTGCAAGCGCTCCCCATTATTAATTAAACATTTTTTAAATACTTTCTTTTAATAAGAGGTGCTCCCCCATTATCAATTTATTTTTAAATAGATTTTCTATTAATCAAAGGCTAAAATTAACTATCAATTTGCTTAATTATATATAAAAAAATAATTAAACGTTTAGAATGCTAATACTTGCAATTTTCATATTAAAAAAAAAAACAAAACAAGGTGAACCGCAGACACTCAAAATTCGTTCAAACAAGCGAAAGTTTGGTGTGGGAAAGTGACTTTAAAAGAAAATTGTTTCCGTAAAGTATTTGAAGTGCGCTTGATCCAATCACAAAAACCATCACACTTGAGCTTTTCCATTAACTATCCTTAAAAGTGGCTGTCAAAAACCCCAAGCACTTCACTTCAATTCACACATATATATCGCGAGCGAAAGCCTTTAGCAATCAGATAGACATGAATACCTGCTACATGTATGTACATATGTATATGTATATCGGCCATTAACACGCTTGCAAAATCTATTTTTGTGCCAATAATAAAATTTTCTGTCGATTTTCCCACACTCACATAAATACACACACACACACGCACACACACACACGGTCAGCAACAAGCAGCAATACGCATGCAAGGCAGTCAGCATAGAAACTCAGCTGTGAATTTAACAATCATAGGCCAGGGCAGGCCATGCCATGCCAAGCCATGCCAGGCTATGCCACACCATGCATAAGCGCACATTGCCATCAAATCACACAAATGGCATGTATAAAACTACAGATACAACATGCCATATAAAAGTTGTTGAAGATATACAGATACACGGATAGAGTAACAGATACACAGATACACTGTGGTATATTGTAGTTAGTTAGTGAGTGAGTAAGTGAATTGCAGTCATGAATGTGTTTGCCATTATACTCATTCACGCTGCGTTCCGTACAAGTTTCGTTACGTTTTATTCCGTGCCGTCTTACATTGGTTTGGTTTGGTTTGTTTTGTTTTGGTATGGTATAGTTTGGTTTGGCTTAGTTTGGTTTGATTCAAAAGCAAGTAATCGACAACTAAACTAAAAACAGTTTTTATGAGATCACGTTCTATTAGATACGTGAAATATTTCAACGAGCAACGAGCAACCAACAACGAATATACGAAACAAAGTGACTGACTTATGTATGTAGCATTGGTTCGTTGGCTGGCTGGTTGGATGGATGCTTGACTGCCAACCTGGTTAGATACTTTGAAGCAATTCGTAGACATATGGTTGGCACGCTTGACTAAGTAGCTGGTACGTTTCTTGGTTAGAGAGATGCTGATGTTTTTCTTTTTCTCTTTCTTTCTCTCTCTTTCTCTTTCTCACCGTTACGGCAGGATAAAGTGGCATTGGTCTGGGTGGCCACTCAGATACATTTTATCGCTGGTTGGCGGCATTGGTCATGTTTGTGCGTGTTTAACGCTTACTAACGTTCACTAACAAGCATTAATGTATATGAAATGCAATTTATGCGTGGCATTTAAAAACTTTTCTCAAAAAAAAAAATGTATGCAAATTGTTTTTGTATGCTTTTTTGCGCTGCATTTAAATTATCTTCTAACACGTTAAGTATTCAAAGTCATTAACATGTTCGTATGCGTATTATTTCATCTCAGTTTAATATATATAACTTTTTTTTATTAAAATTAATTAATTTTGTTTTAAAGTTTTCGTGGTCTTGTTTTAAATTTATTTTTCTTTCAGTGTAGCAAAATGTTGCGCTCAGTTATTTTTCATAGAAAACTTGTCTTGCTGAAGTTCAGAACAGAGGCATAACACAAAAAAAAAACTAGGCCAATTATACGTAATTAAATTGTTAACGTGCTTTGCTGCTAAGCAAAAAAAAAAAAAAAGTTGTAGTTGAGTTTTTACTTCATTCAAATTAAAACTAACAAAAAAAGCAAAATACAAGAAATACTTTGACTTGATTTTCTAATGCTTAATCAACAAAGTTTAAACAGCTTTAGACTTTAGTGTTTGCAATGTTGTTGTTGTAATGATGAAGTGATTTAAAATAAAACAAAAAGGGAAACAGAAACAGACTCGATTACAAATAAAATTTCTTTGATTGCATGTTGGAACTTTTAGATTGTGCAAAATGCTTTGAAATTCTTCAGTTTATTTAACTAAGGTTCATTTATTGTTTTATGTTTAGAATTAAGCGCTTGTAACTTCACTTACCCAGTCAAAAGATATTGGCAGCTATTCTTATTCAACAAAATTTAAGTGTTCACCACTGAAAAAAAGAAAGAAAATTTAAATAAAAATTTTAAATTCAATGAATTGAATAGAGTACCTTCTCTGCTAGCGGAAATTAATTTGGTTGGTATAATGAAAAATTTTTGCTTTGGCCCAAGCACACTTGCCGAAGCATTAGTCAGGATAAATATTTAAAGACGGTTTAGAAAGCTCCATCCAACCATTTAAAGACGGTTTAGAAAACTCTCTTTAAATAACCTGCCCAATTACACTTAATATTTTCCAGAACGTATTTTTAAGCATGTCCAATAGGCTGATAAATATTTAATGTATACTCATTTAAAACAAAAAATTCATAAATCAAGTAGACATTTTTATTTCGCAACAAATAAAAGTTCAAAATATATTAAAAAAAATATTGACCATGAAGCGTAAAAACAGCGCAGGCACAGTGGCAATTTGCTCTTGAATATTTACGTTAGATATGTCAAAAATGAAAGATACATGCTTACACATTTAGATAAAAACCCATCTTTAAGTGCAAAATTAAAACATAATCACATTTTGAGGCGCTCATAGAAAGTTGTATAATCTGAAGTTGGGCGTGTATGTGAATTTTTACGCAATTGTTGTTTATGCACATGTGACTGCGATATTGTGCTTTTATTTTCTTTACGATTGTATAAGTAACAAAACAAAGAAGAAGTAACTGAAAAAGAAGACACAAACAACGACAACAGTAACCAAAACAAACCAACACAAAATAAAGTAACTAAAATACAGAAAATAAAAATTAAAACAACATAAACAACAATTTTATGCTCATGGTTGCATGCCATGAGTCGTCAACACGCTGTAGGAGTTCAGCGTTGGCGGCACATGCTTTAATTGAAGTATGCCTCATAGAGTAAAATAAAGGAACACACAACACAAAAAAAAAAAAAAACACAAATAATAATACGCAACGTAATGCAAAAAATTTAATAATACAGCAAAAATATTTTGTGTTTATTTTAATTTACAAATGTTATGCCACCTTTTGAACTACATTTTATGCGACGCTACAATTTTTTTGTATTCCAGTTACATTTCATGCTATAAGGTACATTTTGCATACCCTATAGTTTTTGTATCCGCATAACATTTAAAACATAATATAATGATTAACGGCTTTTGGCTTTTAGTGAATGCAACAAGTTTTCTAAAGTTTGAAAATATTAATAACAATTATATAAAACTTGTATTTCTGGTGATGAAGAAGTTATCTTTAATCCATTCCAACAACAAAAGCGGCAAAATGGTGCTGACATTTATTTAATAGTCACCTAAACAGGACTTAAATGATTAATAAAAATGTATTTATTTATTATTAAACACTTTCGAACGTTGCTAAAAACACTCAAATGCAGCGCATTAAAAGTTTCATCTTAACCGCCATTTATATTTTATTCTTGTTTATATTATTAAATTTTTTTTTTGTTGTTATTTCTTGCTTTTATTTATGTATATTATTATTATTTTAATTTTTTTTTTTCAAGTGTTTGGTAGTAACAACAAAGACAAATGTCGCCCGCTTTGAGTTTATTTCGTTTCGTTGCTGATGGCGCACCATTTAAAAACGCATCAGCAGCATTTATTTTTTACGCCAAGCACAACCGAAACAAAAAACAAAAACAAAAAACCCAAAAAAAAAACCAAAAGAAAACCTCACCAGTAAAGCAAATAAATAATGTAAAGTTAAGAAAAAACGACATTTAAACAAAATAATTGTCATATTTTTTACGCTGCTGAGTTTTTTAACAATGCGTTTACAAAAAATGTATACAGTTAGTCAGAAAAGTTTTCGTGCACTTTGCTTCAATGGCAAAGAAATGTTTAAATTTATTTCATAATAGGTAGAACTTTGATTTGATAATAACTTCGCTAACTAGATAATTAGAAATCGAGCAGTATCCGAACTGTCGTGTCCATCGGTTGGATGAAGTCAAGTTTTATCAAATTTATTTATTTTTTATTGCCAACGCACCCTTGTATATAAGTAAATATGACAACCTTTGAGCTCCGATCTTTCGAATTATATTCCACAGCAGGAACGTAGACAACACCGATCCCAATATTCTTATAAGATCATGGATTATGGTGGCTAATAAACGTGACAACTACTTTCGAATAACTTTATATAAGTTCTTAATCACTTATATTTTTATCTATATAAATATAAAACTTTTAGCTATAAAACTTTATATTTTATAACCTTCTTATTATCTACCCTCATTTTTGACTTATTTAATATTACATTCGAAGAAGTTACAATTCAATTAATTTATCGGTTTCCTACTATCTACATATATGTAACAATGTAGCTATTTTTATTGTTTACCAAGTTCCGTTTTTAAAACTAAAAGGCTCATTGAATTTAAGCATCATTTTTTATGAACAAAAAGTGTATGTAAACTTTTTTGACGGACTTTATATAAACAAACTTTTATTAAGACAAAAAAATGGTTTGTTGCTGCAACTACTGTGTGGGAAAACCAACAATGGCAATAAGAAAATTAAATACAAATATAATGTTTAATATAATAAAAACAATGCGTAGGCTCAACTTCAACTCATTTAAGTTATTTTAAGTGGTGAAAGAGTTGACCTTTGTTGACAAGTGTAATTTCAACATAAGCGTTGACTAATCTTCGCGATTGGAAAGGCACATAAATTACAAGCATATAAAACGGAAATATTCGTTGAAATTCAGCTGCAAAAATAGAAAAAAAAACGCATACATATATCTACAGGCCATTTGCCAAACCACAAAGCAAAGAGAACTAGAAAATTCTCGTATATACACCGACGTATTATGCTTTCACAAAATGTCTTCGCACAGACACTTTGGCGTTCGTTGAACTCGCATAAATTTCGCGCTTGATTAAGTAGAAAAAAATATTCACAAAAATGTAAAAGAATTATTCAAATTAAATCTTTATATAACTCACATCACTCTTCTTTCGTATATTGAATATTTAATAATTCAAAGTCATCGGTTTGACCTGAGGCCAGGCAGAGAGCAAAAAAAACGAATGCTAACGATTTATTTACAAGCAGACAAGCAACCAGTCTTATGTAAAAAAATAGATGAGTTATGTCATGAGTGCCATGCTATACCGGCAAATAGAAAAAAAAACCCGCTAATGAGCTTAAGAAAAAAAAAAAAATTCCAGTTAAGCAAAACCACATTTGAAAAGAACTTGGGCTAATGTCATGCGCTTATTCGATATGAGATTTGCTTAGCTTTGATTTTAGCGCTGTCGACTCTTGCGTTAAACCTTTTTCTTTTGCTATTTCGAATATACACTCGAAGAAAGAATGTTTTATGCCAACGGCATTTTCAACTTCAAAGTCAACAACGCAAAAAAAAACAGAAATAAAGCAAACCAAGTTCTTGGCCGGCATGACTTGACTTGACTTCAGTTGAGTTGACTTCAGTTGAGTTCAAAAACAACTTGGTTCAGCATGAGTTCAAACACCTTCAAAATTATGAAATGAGCAACAACACGGCAAAGCACACAGCACAGCACCGCACAGCAAATCAAGCAAGCCAACATTGATTAATGCAAAAGACTTTAATAACATTTTGCCGAAAATTACATTGATTCGTGTTCGCGTTCGCACAGCACGCAAAGCCAAGCCATGCCAAGCCATAAAAGCCAATTTATATTTCTTATTGGCGATTGCAAAATGTATCTATGTTTGTGTGTGTAATATATGTACAAACAAGTACGAGTAGTGTATATGCGTTGTTTCGATGTCGAAACGTATGCTTTGCAAATAAATTTCTAATACGCGCTCAATTTGTTGCGCCAGCTTATAAATCGGATCTAGTTACATAATCGCACATTAACTAACATATTAAATTTCATATCATTGCAATGATTGAACAAATGCGCTTGCAATTGTTGCCATTATCGTTGCCGTTATCGTTGCAATTGCTTTTGCTACCGTTGTTGTTGTTATTGTTGCTTTCGAATTGCTACCGACAATTGTCATTACGGTTTAGTTTGTTTATAAAGTGTTGTTGTTGTGGTTTAAACACGTTTGAAAATTTGCCGTAATTTAATTTAAATTATTTTCTCTTTCACCGCATTTGTTTGCATACAAACTTATGTAGCCAAACATTTTAGGCGCGCCAGGAAATTTTCTTTCTTTCATTGTTTTTTCTTATCCATTTTTTGATTAGGCACAGCAGCCACATTTGTTTTATTACAATGAAAAAACATCACAACATGAAATTCTAATTAGATGCGCTCAAGAAAAATAAAAACAAAATTCATAAAATGAGACAAAAAGGCCGCGGGAAAAAGTTCAAAGTTCAAATTGCTGGTCATTTTAAAAGTTCAACGCTTAATTTTGTGTGTGTCTTGTGTGTTGAGAATTGTTAGAAAACACAAAAAATAAATAAGCCAACACCAAAAAAGATACAGGAAGTTGTTTTGTTATTATTGTAATAATATGAAAAGCAAAATTTACGAAATTGAATTTTCTTCAAAAAAAAAAAAAACTTCATTAAACTCAAATTGTAAATTAAGCTAAAAGAGACTCAGGCTCAATTCGTTTAATATGAGAACTTTCTCGTTTTCAAAAAGAACAACGCGGCTTAAGCTTCCCATTATATGATCTATTGAATACATCTACCAAAACATACAACCTCTATATACCAACTTCTCTTTGCATCTTATCCAACCATTTACTTATTCATCTCTTTATCGATATATCTTTGTATTTATCTATACTATCTATATATCCTATACTATCCATCAATATATTCCATCTATCAATCTATCCTATCTATGAATCTATCTTATCTATCTATCCTTTCTTTTAATCTATCTATCCTTTCTTTTAATCTATCTATCCATCTATCTATTGTATCCATCTATCATTTTATCTATCTATCAATCTATTTAACTTTGTTCTATATATTTATCTATCTATCTTTCAAATTAACTCTCAAAGGTCTCATAAAATAATTTCTTGCAAAAATACAAGCAAAAATTTGCCAATTCCTTTCTTTACTTTCATGCTCCCCGAGCAAAGTTGCGCTTCTGACTAGTATCAATTGCGCTGAATTTCTCAGAACTCTAATGGGCTTTGCCTAACACCGCGTAGCTATATTCCCAAATCAACGTCAATTTCATGGCTAAAACTAACTTAAAAGAAATACGTTGCTGATTTTGTTAAGCTTAAGGCAAATTTGTTTGCGCATAACTCCCTAAAGCAAAGCGTCACGACCGAAGCCTACCTAGAATCAAACAATACAAGAAGAACGAAAGAAATAAAATAAATAGAAGGGAAAAAAAAACAAATAGGAGCCACAAACTACACGCGAAAATTTCACTAATGGCTCACGTAGAACTCATAGAACATTCCTGTAACGCGTCTCATGTACAAACATCATGATTATCAACACCACCAACACCATCACCATCAGCATCATCATCATCATCATTGTCAACGTCACTAAACTAAAGTCAGCAAAAAGTATCCCAATGGACTGGCGACGAACTGCGACTGCACTGGTGACTATTATAAGAAACCTTGCAGGAGACCTTACAATGACAAAAATACAAAATTGTTCTGCCAAAAAAAATAGAATAACGTAGAAGAAAAAAAATCATGGTCGCAGTCACGTAAAATTATTTTAATAATCACATAACTTTGGCATTTACACATCTCAATGGGAGTAAAGCGCAAAAAAAAAATAGGTAGGGAAGTGACTAAAAGTAAGGAAACGTAAAATAAATGTTAGAAAATGTATACAGAGACGTTGAGCGAGTGAGAGAGTAAAGAAGAAAAGTAAAAGTGTGAAAAAATCATGAGAAATGCGCTCAGTGGTCCAAGCACTAATGCCAATAATTTTCTAGGAAATTTTTACTTTGCTGCTGCTATTCACATTTTGTAAGGTTTTTATCATTTTTATTATAGTACACACACACATACACACATACATACACAGAACGACAAACTTTATTCAGGAAACAAGAAAAAAGTAAAAGAAAGGAAGGACATTTTTTTGGTTACCAGCAATTGAAGATGAAATGACAATGAGTGCGACAGGCAAGTTGTAGCTTTAGTGTTGCAACAACAATAACAACAACAGCAGCAGTAGCTGAAAAAAAAACAACAACAACTACAAGAGCTGCAAACGAGTACCGCTTAAGTGGGATTTGCGGAGCACTTTAGTGTCAACTTTAACAATAACTTATCAAGAATGTTTGGTCTGTACAGTAACGCAAAGCAAGCAGCGTACAGTGGTGTAAGGCAGCGAAGGCAGTCAGACAAGGCATACAAAAGTTACACATTTACACCAAATCATGCCAACTACAATACAAGAATATATCGTCTTATTTTCTTCTTAGTCTTATTTTTTTCTGTATTTCTTTTGCCTTAATGTTTTTTGGCACATTTTTTGGGCCAACGCGTATACGCCCCGTATGATATGCTTGACAAAACTGCCATTGCCAATGGCTCAGAAACGACCAAACGACCAACAGCCAAACGAGTAAGCGAAATAAAGCAAGGCCAAAAGGCGGCATTTTGTGGCAACAAAAATATAAGTGTGCAACAACAACAACAACATAAGCAACACACATACATATATATTTCTATTAAGAGCACAAAACTTTGCCACAAGATTTAAAAGTTTATTTGCTAAAGCAGTTGTGACTACAAAAAATAGAAAGAGAGCCCAAAAAAAAAAACAAAAAAAACTAAAACAAAACTTGTGCAAAACAAAAAATCAAAACAAAGACGACCAAGTCAACGAAAGACGTCATAATATATTTTTGTTGTTTTTTTTTTTTTTGTTGTAAGTATTTTCACAGCTGGTCAAGCAAATACATGATGACTATGACGATCATGATGATGATGATGACATGGTTTGGCTTTGCTTTTGCCTTGGCTAAGTTGCCATTCGTGGCGGCTTACTTGGCGCATAGTTTAAGGGTATGCCACATTTTGTGGCAAATAAGTGAAAATACTTAAAACAAAAAGCATAACGTAAATAATGGCAACTTGAAACAAGCACAACAATAACAACAACAACCACAACAGCTCATTGCTTTAAGGCATCAGCAATAAGACAACAACAGCAGCAATAACAAAAAACAACTACAAAACCTTTACTAATCCTCACCGCATGTGGCAAAATAGTTTTTCTTTAAGCTCTGTTCACGCTTTTCAACTAAGTTCAGTCTCTTTACTTACACCTCAACCCCTTCGTTATCTTCATCCAACGTCTCTTTGCTGAAGTTATTATTTAAAGCACATTGTTCTAACATACAATTTAACTATGCCACCCGCTTTTTAACGCTTATTGTACGCCGGAAATTCGAGCTGCGCTTGCCAGACAAGGCAAATGCATTTAGCAAAGCTTTAAAGCGTATTAAGCCGACTCTGAAGGGTTTTGTTTGCCAGCTTGACAACGTAGATAAAAATCGTTCGAGCCAAACTTGTTTTTACGTACTTTTAAAGATATCCAGACCTTTGCGAATATGAATTTTTCAAAAATCGGTGAATTTTGTTGTAAAGTATTATTATCTGAGTACGCTGCCTGTAAATTTAAACGTGGTTTTCCCGAAACTACTTTTTTGGACATAGTATTTCCAATTTGAGTCATTCTATTAATGACAAATTTTGGGATAATCTTTTAAATACATCGCTCTATAGCTGGGACTATAAATTTTGAAAAATAATATGTTTTACTATTTTTAATAAATTCGTTAAGCTTATCGATGTATTTAAATATTTCATAATGTATTTAATTATTTCATAATTCATTTTTGTATTTTTTGAAAGATAAAATGTCTTCAAAATTAAGTTAAATTCAACATTAAACGCTTCTATTAATTAACTAAAATTCATTCATAGTGTCAATTAAAATGCTTGTTACTTAAATTCAAACATTCTTCAAGACACAACGAAGAAATAAATAAAGTGCAAGAAAACAAAACAAAAAAAAAAGCAAAGGCAAAATACATCATACCAACGACATACTTTGAACAAAGCATGGCACACTCAACTTTTGCCTGGTGCTGCTGCTGCTGGTCTAAGGCAAAAGCACATGCCTATTTGCATAGCAAATGTTAAAAAAAAAAGAAAAGGAAAAACGAAAAACAAAAAGGACATGCCGGTTAAACATTGCTTGGCATGCAATGCAGGCGAGCCGAGCGCATTGCTGCTCGCCTGCTCACTTGAAGTCATTCATTTGAAATAAATTACTTTGTGTGCAAGCACCTGATGAGACACACTGACCGTGTACGATGCAATAGAACACAAACGAGAACTGGTTACGACAGCACAACAAACGACCGTACGACACAACGACTAGCTAACTAACCAACTAACTAACTGACCATACCGAACCGGAAAGGAACAGACGAGCCAGAAGTAGAAACGAGCATAGATGAAGAACATAGACGATTGCACTTTATTTGTGCAACTCTTATTTTATTATTTATGCATATTTCTTCTACTGTTTGCGACTTATTTTTTTACCTTTCCTTTTTTTTAATAATAAATAAAAAATATCATACTTTTATGTTTGTTATTTTATTTTTTATTATTTTTTTTCTATTTCTCAACGCTGCTTATTATTTTTGCAACTTGAGTAAGCATCAGCAATTGTTGCAGTAGCAACACAAGCAAATGCAAAAGCAGCAGCAGCACTTTTATTGTCATTATTATTTTGATATTTTTATGCTACAACAATCTTCATCGAGATTTATATGCATACAACTTATACACACAAAACAGGGGCGTACGGCAAACGACTTTCAGCAAACAATAGGAAAAAAATGATATTGTTTACTTGTCGTACAGTTTTGTTTCTTTTTAAGCTGCGTGAAAGATACACTAAAATGCTGCAACATCTGCAATAGCATTAACAATGACAAAGAAAAAAATGTTTACATTGCAATTTTGCCTCACTGCGCTTGATAACAAAAGTAAAATGCAAAAATTGCAAGAAAAAAATAATGGTAATAATAAAAATTATTAAATTAAGTAACTGATGCTTAAAAAAAAACCAAAAAAAAACAAAAAAAATAATGCAGAGCATAAAATTTACGAGCAAATATGTAATTTAAGCAAGGCAAATGCAAAAGCACAGCTGAAAATGGCATGTCCTTATTGCCTGCCTTCTTGCCTGACAGCCTGCCAGACGCCATTGGACGTTGCATTTGGCTGGCAGCGCTTGTCCGTTAACTTCTTGACACCTTTTTCTTTGACTGCACGGCATAATCAAAAACATTTCGACGACGAAGACTAAGCGCACTTTGTTTTACGCTTTAAATTTTATTAATTTATAAATTAAAATAGCAAAATTAAAGGAGTTCCAATTTTTATATTTTCTGAAGATATAATGTCCTCAGAACATTCTCTAAAATTTCAAGCTAATATTAAATCACTTTTCGAATTATTTAAAGAATGGAAAACTCTTTAGG
The DNA here is from genome assembly GCA_037044515.1 of Phortica magna. Lineage (NCBI taxonomy): Eukaryota > Metazoa > Arthropoda > Insecta > Diptera > Drosophilidae > Phortica > Phortica magna. The sequence goes on from JBAMBP010001270.1 coordinate 328,017, forward strand.
CGTTTTTTTCTCGTAACGATGTTTTCGAAATTGGTGATTTCAGTAACTAGAGAATGGTTACACCGATTGGTTTGAATTTTTTTTTAAATACTTTCTATACATAATTGTACTCCAACTGAGCCATATATATATATTTTTTTTTTCTTTATATACATATCTTTCGTCTAGAGAAACATTTGGAATTAATTATTTTATTGTCTGACAAAAAAAAAATTATTTAAAAAAAAACATTTTTTTCATGTTCCAACAATTGTAAACCCTTAAGTTCCCACAAAAAGATACTCATTGCTTATTTTCTTCATATTTTTACAGCTCCGTTGAATTGATCGCACTGCTGGCCATATCATGCACGTTCTTTTTGTTCATGCACACAAACAAACTCAATAGTCGTCTCAAGGAGATGGAGGTGAAACTGCAACCTTCCGAATTCTCAGCATTGGGTCTGACCGGCAATCACATTAGCGGACGAGATACGGGCAGTAAGTGAACTAATTAACAAAACTAGTGCAAAACTCAGCTAGCAAACCAAATGAAGCTTAAAACAAGATAACTAACAATTTTTTTTAGTTAATAGTTATTACCTAATATTGTTGACTATGCTGTAAAACACCTTCTATTTTTTTGATTGCGTTGAGAGTCGTTAGTTAAAGACATGATTGTTTGGGATAAACAAAAAACAAAAAAATAGAAATATGTTGCAGTCATAAAGCACTTAACTGATTTGCCTATAAAAAAACTCTAAATGAGCGAATTTCCGTGCATGTACGTTTGGGTCAAGGCTTTACAAGCCACACTCGAATGAACGAATGAGCGGCGTAACAAAAAAAGAAGAAAAATCTTGGCATAATTATGCCATAAACTTCAAGATGACGTAGCAACAAAAAAATATAAAAAAAGGGGGAAAAAAACTTCAACCATAAACAGGCACATAAACTTAGCTTGAGACCGCAACTAACAACATTTTAGACACAGTCAACTTGACGTACTTCAATCACATTCAGTCAGTTCTATGACATACTATAAAAACACATACCGGCATGGTAGTCATGATGATGAGTATAATGATGTTAGTCGTCGTCATCATCATCATCAGCAAAGTCGGCCTAAGAATGCTATGAAAATTTATCGACCTTTTTTTGTGTTACCCTTTTTTGTGCTGTGCTCATTGTCAACGTTCCGCACAATTGCACATTTTCAATGCGTATGTTTGACGCTCTATAACATGTCTATCTATTTATATGTATCTTTGTATCGCTACAGCAACGAAATTAAGTTCAATTTACAACAAACCAACTTGTACTCAGTGACAGCACAGGTCAAGTGTTTGCATATTGAAATTAGCCTAATTGATTTTTAATTATTTCATTGGACAAAACGTAACATAACTAAATTTCATGCTAAATAATAAATTTATCAAAATGCAACTACACAAAAATTATTTTATCATTGCGTCAGACGGACAAACAGACGGATAATGTACGAGAGAGACCTTCATGCATGATAACTGCACAAAGCGCATAATAGAATCAAATGTTTATTAATTAAATAAATAGTGAATTATGCAAATAATAATAATAATAATAAATATGTCCAACGAGTCGCGATAAACATGCGTGAGTGTGTGTGTGCGTGTGCCGATATAAATGCGAAGTGCGATATTAATTACAAATTTTTACTGGATAACAATTATGCATTGACTTTTTGGCGAAAATTGCATAAATAACGCATAAAAAATAAAAACAAAAGCAAAGCAAATTCATGAAATAGCTGAATTTATAATTAGGTTTAGTTAATTAGACAAAATCAAAATATTTAATGCACAGTTGACTTTTCGACTAGCGTGAGTTTGTTTCAAAATATTGAAAAAATAAATGAAAATTAATACAAAAAAAAGAAACTCACAAAAAACAAATAATTGTTCGAAAAAAAATAAAATAATCAAAAGAAAAGAGAAAAAAATAAAATAATCAACAGAAAATAAAAAAAAACAATTGATAGAAAATAAACAAACAAAACATAATAAAAAAAAAATACCAAATAATAAATAAACAATAAAATAGCAAGAAAATAGGATTTTAATAGCAACCTATTAATTTTTCTATTAAAAAATAGTTCCCAGAATAGGACCGGAAATTTAGACAGCTATTTGTTCTGTATTAGCAATTATTATTTAATGCAAAATGGCAGCAGTGACTGGCATATAAAATCTATAAATTTTTTCTATTAAAAAACTATTCATTTAATAATTTTTAATAAAGAAAAGCTTTTTAATAATATAATTAATATTGTAATATTATTATAATAATATATTCATAAAAAGAACAAGTATAGAACTTCAATAATCCAAACAATTAGAAAGCGGGCAGGGACCGAATTAAAAAATCGTCCGAACTATGGAATTTTTATTACTATCTACAATCTTTATTGACTTATATCGAAAGAAATATAATACAAGAAACTACTGAAACGTCAATAAATTCGATTCTTCTGATAATAAAAATGCTACTACAAAATGCACTTACATTTTTACAAGATATACTTATCATCTGCATAGAAAACTTTGCTTGCAAACAACTTCAATAACCCAACAACTTGTATCATAATTTATATTGATTAAATTTGGTTTTGGCTACTTTTGCGACACATGCATATTAAAATAGTATGCTCAATGCAACCACATTAAAAAAAAATAAACCAACAACAAAAATAAAGTTAAAAGTGAAAAAAAGGAATATATAAAACAGCCACGACACCGCACTGTATGTTATTGCACACACACACACACACACACCCAAATACACACATATCGTAGCAGCTGCAAATGTGCGCCAAATGGAGTCGGTTTGGTTTTGGCTCAACGCATTGCAGTGCAGTTCTGCACGGCTCGGTTTCTGTTCATTAATTATTAAAGATCGGCATAAAAGTACATCAACAACAACAACATACAACACCTGCCCGATATTATTGTGTGTAACTGTGTGAATATGGGCAAACAAGCGCACATGAAATACCAACACGCCAAATGAAATTAAACCTGAAAGTTGCTTGAAAATACAATTATTTTGTTTCGATCAACAACAAAAGTAAAACTAACAGTTTAATGTGCATTTACAAGATTTAACAGATATACAATTTATCAGATACATGATTCTGCGCGCATCACTGACGCCGAGAAATCTGAGCTATGCAGTCAAAAAAAAAAAAACCACACTCAATTATGAACAAAAAAACACATCGAAATGTAAAAAATTAAAATTCCAAACAAGAAATGTGTAAACATAATAAAAGAACCAGAAAGGAAGCTTTGCCGAAACTTATATACGCTTTCAAACGTTTTTCCAATTATTCTGATTGGAAATTTCTTTAATTTTATGGACTTTCCAATAAAAATCGTATATAAGTAGCTATGCCCATTTTCTAATCTAAAAACAAAGAAAGCCCATTTTAAAGTGCCACGCCCTTATGTCCTATTCTTATAAAACTTTGAAATACAGACAAGCATTAATAAAAACACGTATTTGCATAGTTTAATTTGTTTATATTCAAGAACAATCAAGTCTTCCTAACAAAAACCTTCCTTTTGGCCGATCGTTCCTATGGGAGCTTTACGCTATAGTATCCCGATCTTGACCATTCTTGCACAATATCTTCGATTATGTGAAACAAGTTTTTGTGCGAAATATTGAGTCGACAACTCCAAAAACACATTATTTTTCAAGCTGAAACCTTATTTTCGACCGATTATTGCTATGGGAGCTATAGGCTAGAGTGGTCCAATCAAAATAATAATAATAATTAAAACTCTGGGAGAAGTTCGCATTGAAGCAGACGGACAGATGGACCTGGCTATTTGAACTTGTCTCGTCGTGCTGATCAAGAATATATGTACTTAATATAGTCGGAGACGTCTTCTTCTCTGCTGTGCAAACTTTATCACAAAATTAATATACTCTTGTTTGCAAGAGTATAGAAAAATGTAATGCTTAAGACGATAAGACTTGATACTAAAACATTTGATAAGATAAACTTTTCATTCATTTGCAAATAAAAGCGTTTATTATTAACCTTTCGGTAATGTGCATTGCTTATATAAAATAGCCTTGATTGCAGACCATTATAAATCTCAAGTCTTTATCTTAATACGTAGCAGACAACGAACCCTAAACTGTTTAAAGATTCTTTATAATCATTTTTTATAATACTTAAAGGAAATTTTTGCCTTTTTTTTATTATAAGCTTTGCTAGACAAATAATTAAGCACAAGATTTACGCTAATTAAGCCATTATTAAACGGCAAAATGAAATCACATCAACTTCCCGCATAACAAATTACATTATAAACCGTAATTTCAATGCCGGAAGTTTGACATGAACTGTAATCTGTTTTGCAAATGACGACGGCGATGCGAGCGTGAATATATTTTGAAGATGTTGCTGCTGAAACGAACACAGACTGCAACAACAATATTGTAGACGAGCTAACTTCACACTTAAATTGCATTTGTTAGTTATTTTGGCTAATAGCAAAAGTGGCAGCTGACGCGCTCGTTCGTACGCTCGCTCACCTGGCTCACTGGTTGGCTGCTTAGACAGACAAACAAATTGACGGATGAATGAACAATGATACAAAGACTGTTTGTAACGTTTATGAAAAAACAAAAATAAAAACAAAATCACAAAATACTAAAGACACCAAAAAAGTGCTTTATATAGTTTTACTAAAAACCATTTGTCGTCGTCGGCGGCGTCAACGTCATCATCGTTATTATCAACATCATCATTATCGTCGTCTGTGTCTCTTGTATTTGTACTTGTATGCATTGCGGTGGCGTTGGCATATGGCAGTTAGTTTAATGCAACCAACCAACTAAGCAACCAACGAACGAACGATTCATGCAACCAACCAAGCGTCTAACTGCAAAACCGCGATCACGTGCTATGTGGCACGATCATCAACGTGAGACGTGATTGTGGTGCAGCTGTGCGCTATCGTCGTCGTTGTTTTTGTTGCAAATTGCAACGATGCGCGATTTTTTTGGGCTTTTGTCTCCATTGCCTTTTTGCAGTCACTTTCTGGCTAAGTGCGCACGCGTCAATGCGCCAACATTAGTTTTCTATGAGTGTGTGTGTGTGTGTGTGGCATGTTTCCAGCTATGTGTCTTGTACATATGAACAAATTGTCTATTTTAGCGCTGCATTCAATGCACAATGCTCAAGACAAAACACATCATTAAACAAAAAGAAAAAAAAACTAAATTATATAGAAAAAAAAACACATTCAAGTACGGTAGTAACATCTTCATATATGTAATAAAAACCAAAAATAAATGAAAAAAAAAAAATAAAATAATAAAATAAAATAATAAATAAACCTTTACTTTACTCGTTCATTCATAAATGTTTTGCTTAATTGACTCACGCCGTAGTCTTCGTCATCGTCGAGTAGTCGAGACTCAATAACTAACTGAGTGTGTGATAAGAAGCAACGACAACAACAACAACAAAAACATATTTACTATACTTTACTATACAACAACTCACATATAATTTTGTAGTTGTCTGACTGGTCTAACATTGAACTTGAGTTTTGTTTGCGCCGTGTACAATTTTTTTTTCTTTTTTAAAAGATATTTTTTTGCCTTCTTTTATTATTATTTTTTTTTTGCTTCTTCAAATGATTTTTTTTTTTTTTTAATATAAAAACATACAACTTTTCAATACATGTTCAAGTGTGGAAAATATATTGAATAATATATAATAAATAAATCAAAAGTTTATGCCGTGAATTTGCATAATGCTGCGAAAGGTTTATGCATAACTGAGCACTAAATTATAATGTCTTTAAACTTGTGCATTTGATTGATGAGCTATGGAAATAAATATATCTTTATGTATACATGTGAAAGATACGAAATGTATAAATTAACTTAACTTAATCTTTGAAGTTGTTAGCGCACAGCTGATTGATGACTTCAAAGAGATCACTTAAGCTGCCCCACGGTTTGCTACAAGTTACTATTAAGCTTAATTTGTTATACTGTTGAAAAACATATGTCTTTTTGAATTAATTAAGTTTTGTCTGATGGGAAATTGAAAACAAAAAACCAGAAAGGGAGCTATTTTCGGCTTTGTCGAAATTTATTCACTCTTTCAAACGTTTCCCAGTTATTCTTATTAGGAAATCCTTTTATAAATTATCCAACAAGAATCATTTACTTATCATTACATTTTACAATCTTCTATCTCGTCTGCTTACAGAGAAATCCCGTTTTTAAGTTTTTCGCTATATAGGCGATGCCCTTATGTCCGATTTCCATAAACTTTAGTTTATAGTCAAATATTAATAAAACCACGTATTTATAAGTAGGATTTGTTTATATATTTAGGAAAAAAAAATTTTACTAACAAAAACTTTCCCGATCTAGATAATTCCTGCATTACATCTTCGATTATGTCAACGATGTTTTTGTGAGAAATATTGAGTCGATAGCTCCAAAGACAGACTATTTTTCAAGCAAAACCCCAATTTTTGAACGATCATTCCTCTGGGAGCTGTATGCTATAGTGGTCCGAACGAAATAACTCTGAGATATACAATGAGCACATCTGAAGAATTTCTGACAGAGAGACGGACATCGTTTTTTTAACTCGTCTCATCATGCTGATTAAGAATATATAGACTTTATATATTGGGATATGTCTCTTTCTCTGCGCTGCAAATTTCACGACAAAGTTCATAAGCCCCTTTTTGCAAGAGTATAAAAAATGTCTGTGGGCATGTTGAATATATCATTTAGAATTGTTATTTGCTTAAGACAAGATTTTCCGTGCACAATAACAAGAACAACAACATAATTAAATTCCGCTAGTCACCTTCCTTTTTTTTTGTTGTTTTTTGTAACTTTCAACTAATACATTAGTTCACACCTTAAAAACAACTCACACGCACACACACACACACACATACAAAGTTCAATTAGTTCAAAACCATTAATGCACAAGGCAAAATAGTAAGACTTCAAAACAACAACAAACATAATAACAATTGCACTCGATTGCGCATATAAACGAGAGCAAACAAAATCTCAACAACATCGATGACAACAACAACAACAGCAACACCAAACACACTTTGACAGCAATGGCAATCGTGGCATACATGCTCAGCTCAGCTCAGTTCAGCTCAGTTTAGTTCAGTTTAGTTGAGCTCAGGTGCATTGAGCATGTTCTTTGACTTCATGTCAAACTCGTTCACCTTCGAAAGTTTAAATAGCACTAATAACCAATGCAAGCGAAGGTTGACTTTAACAAAAGTGCAATAGAACAAAAACAAACACACACACACACACTCACATACATACATACATATGTACATATAGAGATATGCAGAGCAAATGCACAAAAAGTCATTGCAGTGTGAAAAAGAGTTCAACTGACGCCTTTTCTATGTGTTTGTGCGGCAAAGTTTTTAACATTTTAACCCAATTTACCAAAAAAGAAAAAAAAAACAACAAAAACTTCAAACAAAAATGAAGCTGTTTGGCTGAGATACACATTCGCACACACACACACATTGACAAAGCTATTGAAAATATAAAAAATAATAATAATAGTGAAAGAAAAAACGTACGCTTCGGTTATCACTTTGTTCATATGCAGAGTATCTCAACTAAATGCAGCAAAGTGTAGTGTATCGTATCTAGATACAAAGTTTGCACATATGTTTATACATATATGCTGTAGTTTTGTTTAGCTTGCATGCATAACAGCAGCAGCAGCAGCAGCAGAAAACCGCAATGAATGCGTCTGTTGTGTGTGGCAAGTTTGGTTCACTGACTTGGATATTTAATTAAAGAAAAGAAACGCAAAAAAAAGGCAAAACAAAACAAAAAAAACAAAATAAATAAAATCAACGAATAAACATATATGAAAAGACAGCAATAACAAACGCGTGCACAAAACAACAAAACATAAAATGTAATAATAATAATAAAAATAAAAATAAGAAAGAAAAGGCGAAAACAAAAAAAAAAAGTACAAAGTTATCAAATTAAAAAAAAATAAAAACCTGTTTCAATGTGCAACTTTCATTCAATGTGCAACATTTTAACAGATCAATTTTTGTTTCTCTTCTTTCAAAAGCAAAGCATGCGAATCTGGTTTAAGTTTGCTAAACTTAAAAGAAAGTAACTTGTTCAGATCACTTGAGCGCCATGACAAAACCGGGCGTTGCAAATTTTTAGTGGGCCAAAATGGCATGACTTGATTGCCTGCTTGCCTGTCTGTCTGTCAGCTTAAAAACAAACCAGTCAACAACGTTGGTCACTTCCTCAACATGCAGACAACAACAACAACAACACATGACTGGCTTTGCTTTTGGCTAAATTATTATTATGAAATACATTCCTGCAATGAAAGTATTGCCGGCGGTGTCATTAAAAGCAGAAGCAAGCAAACGCTTGAAAAACCATCAACAATAACGACGCCCCATTTGCCATTTGATTAATTATTGCACATTAATTCTTAATTAACATTGCCAAAAAACAAAAAGGTCGAAAAAAAAACAGCAAATGGTTAATTGTTAATAATTAGTTAGATACTTTCAACTTCAAAGCAAATTTGTGGCATCATTTGTTAGCGCACAGCGCCAAGACTCCAACGGCTTCATACAAGACACGCACATGCGTAAAAGGCTTTGTTAATGTTTGGTTTGCTGCTTTCATTAATGACGACTTTCAAAAATCTTGATAACTTCAACATTTTATATCTTGATCCCTACTACGCTATGGATTTAGTACATCTCGTTCATTCAATGGCAATAATAAAAAAGACGTGAAATGTTGGAAAAAAAATCCACCAAATAAAAAAAAGTGAAAGGAATCATTACGCGGCAAGTTTTATTTATTTATTATATTTTTGGTGCTGCGGTCCGTCACCGTTGCATCTTTTTGGCTTGTGCTTTGTGCTCTGTGGCACAAATGTATGCAGAGGACTTCCTTCTGGTAGATAACAAAACAACAGCTTGAAAACACAGCAAAATCGTAATAAAATGCACAAACGAAAAATTATTGCATAAACAAGCATCACGTCCAAACGGAAAGTAAAAGTATGAAAGTATTTTTGGCATTCAAATCATTTGTGGTTTTTTTTTTTGGGAAATCATGAAAAAGGACTGTTTTAAAGTGAGTTTTGAATCTCGTGAAGATACAATACTATAAAAATTAATTTGCTTTGAAATGCTAATTTCCGCTAAGGAAGTGTCAATTATAAAAGCAACAATGCAAACTTACTTAATTAAAAAGGAGAAAATTGCACCTGAAAAGAAAAAAAGAAAAAGTTGTTAGGCAAAGAAATACTTAAGGAATGAATAAAACAAAAAAGCCTATGGCATAAGGAAAAAGAATAAAAGAGAATGCTTACTTACATGCATACATATACATATACGATAAAAACCCGCAAGCTGGCTGTAACGGCATCGGTAGACAGAAAAGACGCAATTAATAAATTATCCCAAATCTTTTTACAAAAATTACAAATTACTTGCACTTTGCCTAAGCTTAATGCTTAAACAAATCAACAAGGTCATAGCCAAGGTCAAATAAACACATTTATGATTTAATTTAATTTTAATTTCAAATTCCAAAGCACTTCATAATAAAACTAAACTTTACTGACACTGCCATAGAAAAGAATGAAATGACAACAAATAACACACTCTCCATAGCCAAAGTTATGATCAAATGAACAAGTGAGAGAAGAGCGACAGTTGTGTAGCACGCAAGTTGCTTGTGTAATTGATGCGAGAATGAATTAACATCAGCAGGTGAAGAAGCGCCAAGTATTGGCCTGTTGAAACCAACAAGTGAGAGAAGGACAAGAGTTAAATTGCAAAATAAAACAGTTGTCAAAAAAAAGAACACAGGTGGCGCTTACAATATCAAAGCAAACGATATGACTCTGAAAACTATCGAAATTACTTCGATACTCCGATTGCAAAACTGTTTTTTATTGTTACAAATTAAAGGACATTTTTTATAAAAAACTTCACACAAATGAATGCAATATATTTAATATCCTAAAATTTTACTTTCAGAACAAGATGACATTAACACGTTACATGGCACCTATCAATACCTTAAAAGCACCGGCCAGGTAAGTCACTTTAATATTTACACAAAATTAAACATCAATTGGCATACATAAAATTTGTAAAACGAAAAAAAAACACCCATAATCGAAAAACATTATTGCATTGTCGAAGCTCATCGTAAATGCATTTTCATTGGCAAAAGAAAAATTATCGTACATGCATACAAAAACACTATAAATCGAAAAAGAAAAACTCATATGCCTTAAAGAGGTGTGGTGAAGACGAAAAGTGAAAATTTTGTCTCATCGATACTCTGTACCATGGTGATTGATATTTAAAAGCATCCTGAAAGCATATTTACTGGTATCATAAATCTTTAGCAACTGTCTTTGTCTTATACATTGTAATGAACGTATATGCGTTATCTCTCTGTCTCGCACTCTCTCTTTGCCTTTGTTTATATCATCGTTTGTATGCTCATATTGAGTGTGATTTCATTGTGATAAATTATATTTTAGCTTACATACATACAAGCATAGCTAGGAAACATTAGAAAACATACAAACAGCACACATACACATACACACATACAAAAAACGCATTACAACACACACATACATAAATATATATAACCAAAAGCATAAAACTATTGCGCTGCTACGGTACTATACTGTGAGAACTCTATCGCGTGCTCTTGTTCTGTCTATCCGCCTTTTTATACTCTGTTTGGACTGCTAAATCCGCTGCCAACGTCTTGCTCACACTACCTTCTGTCTCTCTCTCTACCTCTCGCTCTCGCTCTTACGCTCGTTCTATTGTTCGCTCTTGTCAAACAATATTTGTCTGAACTAACAATTTTATACTGCCTTTGACTCTGTCTTGGAATTTCGTCAGTAAAGTTATTATCCAGATACATTTAGTTAACGCTCAGAGTTTTTAAATTGAACACAAATAAACAAATATGTATACGAAAAACAATTGCGCAAAGTAAGACAACACACCCAAAAAAAAAAGCAAAGTGATCAACCTCACACCAACGTTGATGTTTGTGCAACGCTGCATTAAGCTAACACTTGTGCCATGCAAATAATGAATGAATGAAGCGTCATTCAACGCAGCATGCCACATAAAAAACCAAATAACCAGAATGGAATGCCTGAAGAAGGTAAGTCCAGACGAGCATAGCTCGTTTACGAACACTTCGCCAACAACTTCTCCGGGCCGCGGCGTTACTAGTTCAATATATTAATTTTAATAAAGATGAAGTCAATTGCGAAAATATAAAAATTACAAAATGTTTTTTTTTTCGAAATTGCCTAAAGTGTAAAAAGATTACAACAAGCCTGAGTTGCTCAACCACTTGACTAGGCCACAGCTCAATCGTGATGAGTAATGCAAAGCACAGTCGTCCCGCCAACATATGTTTACACATTTTTACCGCCTACCCACTTGCCTGCCTGCCTGATTATTATTTGTCGCCTTTGCTGTTTGTTTGTCTGTCCGCATGCCTGCCTGCGGACCTGCCACCTGGCAAAGAGTGCATTTGCACAACACTGCATTCCAGCGCTGATCGTGTGTTTGTTTATAAACATCACTACGTCTCTGTCTCTCTTAAACACACACACACACACTCTCTCTCTTTCTCTCTCCCTCTCTCTCTTACTGTTCTTCGCAATTACAAATGGTAGCTACAACAACTGACAGCCGCTAAGCTGAACAACACGCCACACGCACAAACTGACACGATTTTCTTTAATCGCGTCCCCAAAGTGGGCAGCGAAAAGATGATGGAGCTGCTGAAGGTGCTCGCCGAAAATAATAATTTTGAAGCGCGTCGTGACAAAATTATGCCATATGAGACAATCATGCTCAACCATAAAGAAGAAAGCGAAATTATTAAAGAGATGTTCAATACTACACGTGCAAGTTCTTATACAAAACACACGGCCTACATTGACTTCAAGCCGCACAACGCAAAGCGACCCATCTACATAAATCTTGTGCGTAATCCGATTGAGCGTGTGATCAGTTGGTTCTATTACGTACGTGCACCATGGTATATTGCTATGCGTGTGGAACGCTTTCCTGATACGTACAAATTGGCGGATGCGAAGTCATTGAAAAAAGACTTTAATAACTGCATATTGGAACACGATCCCGAATGCATCTATGAGAAACATGAGATGGGCAATCTCGCTGATCATCGAAGACAGATGCTCTTCTTTTGTGGCCAGGATTATGACTTCTGCATGTGAGTAATAGACTTGTTGTGCCTGTCCTACTACCAGCATTGCGTTGTATGTACATTCACATGCCTTCACCACTTTAGGCCCTTCAATTCGTACGAGGCCATGCAGCGTGCCAAACGGAATGTTGAGACCCAGTACGCTGTCGTTGGCACCTGGGAGGAAACAAATATCACGCTCGCCGTGTTGGAACATTATGTACCGCGTTTCTTTGCCGGTGCAAAGGATGCCTACTACAAACCTGAGAATAAACTGCACAAACTCAATCGAAATGCCATGCGTCCAACGTTAAATAATTATGCTCGGCTCGTGCTCAGCAAGAATCTCACACACGAAATCGAATTCTATAATTTTTGCAAACAACGTTTATACAAACAGTACATAGCAGCGAGTCTGCCGTGTATTTAAGATCTATTTTCTAAATAAATTGATCATTTTCAGCTATCTACCAAATTCCTGATTTATCTTTGAAATCAGTTCTCGGTATCGAGTTAATTTTACAATAACGTTCAATCAATGCGCAAAAACCATAAACTCGAATGTTTATTCAAACATGATTTTGATTGCGAAATTAAAATAATCGAATATCTTTTTTCGAAACTGCAATGAGAAATTGGCCGTTGCTCAAGCACACGATTTGACAACCATTTGATTGACCAAGCCGAGCAATGCAATAAAACCGTCTTGTCAGCATATTATTCCATAAATTTAACGTTTCTCTCTATCTCTCTGTCAGATTATTTGTTTACTTATAACTATGTGTGTCGTCTGTCCTATTTCCTGTCAGTCTGTCTTACTGTATGGCTCTGGTCTTCTGCATTGCATTGCTCTCTACCAATGTTCGTTTACTCGTTTAAAAACATAATTTTTTTTGTCGCTTAAACCGCCCTCACTTTTTCTCTCTCCCTCTGACACTTAATTGAAAATGCTTCGGACAGCTACAACAACTGTCTACCGATCAGCTTAACAACACGCCATACGCACAAGCTGAGACGCTTTTCTTCAATCGTGTGCCCAAAGTGGGCAGCGAAAAGATGATGGAGTTACTGAAGGTGCTCGCTAAAGCGAATAATTTCGTGGCACGTCGTGACGCTGAACAATTCTATGAGACAGTCATGGTTGATCGTGAATTCGAGAGTAATCTAATTAAAGAGATTTTGAACTCGACACTTGCCAATTCATACACGAAACATGTTGCCTACATCGACTTTGGTTCGCAGAATGCAAAGCGTCCCATCTACATGAATCTCGTGCGCGATCCGATTGAACGTTTGGTTAGCTGGTTCTATTATGTACGTGCACCATGGATGATTGCCGACCGTTGGCAACACTTTCCCGATAGTTATATAATTCCGAATGTTGATTACTTGAAGAAAGACTTTAATAAGTGCATTTTGGAACATGATGAGGAGTGCGTCTTTGAGCAGCTCGAGTTGAAAAATCTCGGTGATCATCGTCGACAGTTGCTCTTCTTTTGTGGCCAAGAGCACCAAGTTTGCATGTGAGTAGTAGTCTTTTACTGCCAGCGATATTGTGTAGTATCCTAAAACACTTCCATGCCTTCAACACTTTACTTAGGCCTTTCAATTCGTACGAGGCCATGCAGCGTGCCAAACGGAATGTTGAAACCCAGTACGCTGTCGTTGGCACCTGGGAGGAAACGAATATCACGCTCGCCGTATTAGAGCACTATATACCGCGTTACTTTGCCGGCGCAAAAGAAGCCTACTACAAGCCCGAGAATAAACTACACAGAGTCAATCGAAACTCTATGCGACCAACGTTAAATGATCAAGTTCGTCTTTTGCTCAGCAAGAATCTCACACACGAAATCGAATTCTATAATTTTTGTAGGCATCGTCTATATAAGCAGTATATAGCAGCAAAGCTGCCGCAGATCTTAAAACTCAATTAACTCCTTCACTGTTCTGTATTCTCAATAAATTTAACTAGCTCAGCTTTGTGCGAAGTTTCTGTTTTATCTTTGAAATTGGGGTTTAGTGTCATGTTGCCACAGTCATATTTATAATACAACATGCAAAAATAAAAATAATAAATCATGTAATCGTTTGCCTTATACTTCGGCTTACGTACGTAGTCAACGTCATCGCTTCCATCTATACACTCAGTGGTTGCGGTTGTCAAATCAAGTCAATATGTCGTATGTACATTCGACTAAAATGCTTCCAAAAACTACACTTCACTTCAATCCACACAGCGACGACCACGCAATGTACGTTCTCGTGAGCATCGCCATTATCATCAACAGGAGTTGGATGAACAAAACACACTTGGCGAACATGAACGTCCGCGTGCACAACATCGCCGTCATCATCATGAGCACAATAACCATGTACCAGTGCATCATGATCACCATGCAGCCCATCACAATGATCATAAGAGAAACCATTTACCGGAAAGCGACGAAGACACACAAGTCGTATCAGACTCTAGCACAGGCAATGAGAAAGCAGCGCTCATTGTGGATGAGGACGAGGACGACAAAGAAACATCCTTCTATGATGATGACTCGCTGGGTAATGGCTTGGAGCCAAGTTTATTGAACAACACACCAACAGCCGAAGTTGATTTCGTTTTCTTCAATCGCGTACCCAAAGTGGGCAGTCAATCTCTAATGGAGTTAATGGCACGCCTCGGCAGGCTAAATGGCTTTGTACATGCACGCGATAAGGCGAAAGGACATGAAACTGTTGTAATGGGACCACTAATGCAGAAAGCATTAGTCGAAGATCTGCTGACACGCGATAAGCCGCATATATATAGTCAACACATTGCCTACATCAACTTTACACGATTCCATATGCCAAAGCCCATTTACATAAATCTCGTGCGCGATCCGATCGAACGTTTGATCAGTTGGCATTACTATGTGCGCGCACGTTGGTATTACATCGATATGAAGAAGAAATTGGGTGATTTGGCGCCTGAGATGCCATCAGATGAATTCCTCGATATGGATATGGACAAATGTGTGCGCACCAATGACAAACATTGTGATTTTCCACAAATGGAAATCAATAATAAGGTGGGCGATCACCGACGACAAACGCTCTTCTTTTGCGGCCACAATAAAAAGCTGTGCATGTAAGTACGCCGGCAGACAGCAATGTAAATTTGTAATTTTGTTGCTGTAACGACTCAAATACCACAAACCATTCAATTGTTTAGGCCCTTCAATTCGCCAGCTGCGATGCAGAAAGCGAAACGTACTGTGGAACAGGACTATGCCGTTGTCGGCACTTGGGAAGATACAAATGTGACGCTTACGGTGCTTGAGCATTATATACCGCGTTACTTTAAACATGCGAAAGTCACCTATTATCGTAAGACTTTCTACACATGACAGCTGTTGTTTGCTTTTAATCACCAACTAAATTTTACAGTTGGCCAGGATCGTCTGTCGCGCGTCAATCGAAATGGCGTTAAGAAACCCGTTAGTGATGTAACACGCGAAATTTTACGCAAAAATCTAACAAATGAGATCGAATTCTATGAGTTTTGCAAGCAACGTCTTTATCTGCAATATGCAGCGATCAATCATGGCGAGAAATTCGATGACGATGATTATGTGATGGTGCCGGATCAACATTTGGATCGCCATATTGATGATTATTAGGCAGCGGCCGGCTTTTTAGTTTTAGTAGCGTTGTAGGAAAATATATGCACTTAGTAGTTAACTTCATGATTAAATTCCTCGACTCATAGTTTATATATATATATATAAAAAAAAAACAATATCGTTTTCGTTTTTGCCTTATATGTTTCGCTGTCTATGTCAAGGCTTGTTGTGTCTACTTTATTCCATCATGTGCGTCGCTCGCTTGTAGTCTGTTTGTAACAGCAACACAATCAACAAGAAAAGTATAACAACAAATCTTAACTTCCGTTCCCAGCTGTGGCGTCTAAAGGCAAGTAATCTGAATAACACAAAGTACGCAACGGCCGATTTACTAGTCTTCAATCGCGTACCAAAGGCAGGCAGTGAACAACTTATCGAACTCCTGCGTCGCCTAAGCAAAATTAATGGCTTCAGCTACTCGAAAGCGCCCTTCAAGAAGCCCGTGCTAGCGCGCATGAGCATGAAGGCGCAACAACTGCTTGCCAACGAAATAATGAAATTGAAGAAAGGCCACGCTTATTCAGCGCATTTCAATTACATTGATTTCAGTTATTTCGAATATAATCGTCCTATATACATAAATATGGTGCGCGATCCGGTCGAACGTGTCATCAGTTGGTTCTTCTATCGACGTACACCCTGGAATGCCGTACAAATGTACCAACTGACCAAGAAGTTTAGGTCGCTGGATTTCTATAAGCAAACTTACGAAGAGTGCGTCTTAAATCATGATAACGAGTGTCGCTATGAGACCGGCATGGGTTTCACAGGTGAAATTGCCGATCACAAACGTCAAAGTTTATTCTTTTGTGGACATCAAAGGATTTGCGAGTATGCAAGCAGATACTTTCACGCTTTTTTTTTAGTTTTTTTTCACAACGCTCTCTAATTGTCTTTTGACAAATCATTTGTAGACCCTTTAATACGCGCGGCGCTATTGAAATGGCCAAGGCTAATGTGGAACGTGATTATGCGGTAATTGGTACATGGGATAATTTAGATGTAACACTCTCAGTGTTCGAGGCTTATATACCGCGTTATTTTCAAGGTGCTACACAATTGTATCTTGGTAAATATTCTTTTGTTGTACAGTCGCAAGCAATTACTATACCAACACTCATCATAATTGCACATAGATCCCCACCAGGGCATGGCAAATCTAACACAGAATGCTAATCACTGGAAACCGCACATCAGCGAACACATTAAGCAACTAATACGTACGAACTTTTCGCAGGAATATGAGTTCTATAACTTTTGCAAGCAACGTTTGTACAGGCAATATTTCGCAATAAAAAAGGACTATGATGTTTAAACAAATTGCTTTTTCAATTGGTTTTGTTTTTCTATTGGTTAGCATAGCTTTCTTTTTTAATTTTTTTGTTTTTTTTTTTGCCACTTTAACTAACTAAGGTGTCACGGCAACAGCACAAATTACTCGTTTCGTTTGCCCTTATAAAAACAACAACAAAAAACAATTTAATTTCGCCTATTCAAGCTGGTAACGCTCAATGCCGCGCATCTCAATAATACAGCACGTGGCGAACGTGATTTCTTGTTTTTTAACCGTCTGGAGAAGGTCGGCAGTCAGTCAATGACACGCCTGCTTGGCATGCTAGGCAAACTGAATGACTTTCAGGCCTATCGCAATCAAATAACGCCCGGTCACACAATGATCGATAGCTATGAAGACGAATTGGATTTTGCCACACAGTTGGACGATTTGGATGAGGGTTCTGCTTACGTAGAACACACAAATTGGATTAACTTTACGCGTCATGCCTTGGAACGACCCATCTATATAAATATGATACGTCATCCGATTGAAAAAGTGATGAGCGCCTATTATTATCGACGTCATCCAATGGTCTATTCGAATACGCTAAGACGTAAACCAAATAAGCCGGTCGACAAGAAGGCATATTTCGATACAACATTTAACGATTGTGTTAAACAGGAAATCGAACCGGAATGTGTTTTTGATGTGGACAATCCATTCAATGGCGATTGGCGACGTTTCTCATTGCATTTTTGTGGCAATGAACCGATATGCACGTAGGTATCTCTGTTGGTATACATTGTATGTTGTAAAACGCAATTGTTGAAACTGTTCAATGTATGATCATTCGCCAAGTTAATCATAAACATTTTGTGCTCGCTATGTGTTGGTGTTGGTTGGCTAAAGTCAACAAACAACTCAATTGTTAAACAAGTTACAACAAGCATTTATCAATTATAGCTCAATGCACTTGTGGCCGACAGTTTGAATAACACAGCCAAGGCCGAGACGGATATATTGATTTTTAATCGTCTTGAGAAAGTTGGTTCAGAATCGATGTCACAACTATTAGTTGAGCTTGGCAATAGGAATGACTTTGGTGCATATCACAATATTATACAGCCAAAACAGAACATTCAAATGCCCATTGAAGATCAAATTGATTTTACTAACGATATTATTGGCAAGAATGAAACATTCTCACACGTGCAGCACATGAATTGGATAAATTTTACGGCCATTGGCGATCATCCCAAACCGATCTATATGAATATGATACGTCATCCGATTGAACGTGTCGTTAGCGCTTATTACTATACACGACATCCGGCAATCTTTGCATTTTATGTGAAAAATAATAATCGCAGACTTGAGGATAGAGCATACTTTGATACCAGTTTTAATGATTGCGTTAAACAGGCCAAAATCAAAGATTGCAAATTTGATGCAAATAATCGTTTTAACAATGATTGGCGTCGTTTCGCAATGCGTTTCTGTGGCAATCGTAATGTTTGCAAGTAAGTGGGCATGGCACTGCGCACAAACATAAAAATCTTAGCAAAATGTTTGACAAAGAATTGACGCTATTACAGAGAATTCAATTCACCCTTGGCGACGCAGATAGCTAAACGTCATATTGAGACCGAGTACGCAGTCGTTGGCTCCTGGGAGGATACAAATGTCACGCTCGCCGTATTGGAACACTATATACCTCGTTTCTTTCGCGGTGCCACTGAAGTTTACTACAGTACGTTACTATTTTCACACACTGTCTCTCTTAAATGGTTAACGAAACACTTTTTTTTTTTTGGGCTGTTAGGTAATAACCCAAAATTCTATATCAATACAACGCCACACAGTAACAAATTGGATCCCGACGTTGAGGCCAAACTGAAGAAACAATTCTCATATGAGATTGAATTGTACAATTTTGCGAAACAACGTCTCTACAAGCAGTACATTGCCATCAAGAAACATGAGTTTCTGCTGAACGACCGCAATGAGTAGAACTAGATAAGCGAAAAGTACAGGCAAACGGCAGTCATATAATCATATAAGTAAACAATTTTAGTTTTAGTAGCAGCAAAAACAGAGTCAAATAATAGTAAAATAAAACAACAGATAGTACAATAAAACAACAGATATTAACAATATTTAAATGCTCAGCACGCTTTTTGATTTGTTTTATGGTTTGGTTTCTTACAACTATTACGCCTCATTATGACTTCAAGCGCACCCTAAACAAAACAAGCCAACAAACACTTAATCTCTCGTTCTGTACGTCATTGCGATCACAGATCTATCACTTGAATGCGGGGAATCTTAATAACACTAAAAATGCCGAAACCGAAGTGTTGTTCTTTAATCGTGTGCCCAAGACGGGCAGCATACAGATGATCGAACTGTTGCGTCTACTGGGCAAAATACATAACTACGAAGTCGAAGTGGATCCACAAGTTGGCGGCATACGTCCCATACTCGACGAGGACGATGAAAGTGATTTGGCGGAAAATATTGGAAATCTTGAAGACGGCACTGCTTTTGTCAGTCATGTGAACTACATTGATTTTGAATCGTACGAACAACCAAAACCGATAATGATGAATATGGTGCGTGACCCGGTTGAGCGTGTGATCAGTTGGTACTATTACATACGTGCACCGTGGATCTTTGTGCCCGGTCGACGTCGCTCAAACCGCAATATGCCCAACCCCAAGTGGGTGAACACCGAATTCGATCAGTGTGTGCTCAATCACGAAAAGGTCTGCACTTATATCGAAGGCTCGAACTTGGAACGCGTTGGTGATCATCGCAGACAGACATTGTTCTTCTGTGGACACGATGAACGCAAGTGCATGTGAGTCAATAGTGGCGCGTTGATTGAATGCTTTGTGCTTCCATTTTTTGCGTTTTGTTTTTGGTTTTAAAGTTAGTTTAATAACTACAAAAATTTTAGACCCTTCAATTCACAACTGCCGCTTGAGTTGGCAAAGCGTCATGTGGAACGTGATTATGCTGTTGTGGGCACATGGGAAGATACGAACGCTACACTGACAGTATTGGAGAATTATATACCGCGTTACTTTAAAGACGCCTCCAAAATGTATTTTAGTAAGTGTTTCACTGTGTGTTTAAACCAAGTCTGCAAAACAAACCTCGTCGAATCTTTTGTTCCGAACACTCAATGGTTTGGTATACTACGTTCTTGAAAAGCTAGATGCTGTAGATGATGTTGTTCTCCTTCCGTCGGTTTCAGATACATAGGTTTTTAAGAGACTGATGCCAATCTGTCTGCAAAGTGTTCGGCATGAATGGTTCGATGAGGTTGTCTTGATTTCTACTTTGGCCACTTTCATAATACAATTCTTACAGCTACTTTGGCTAATCAAAAACACAATGACAATCCCATGAAACCAGAAATCCGCGAGGAGATCAAGCAAATGGTGCGTCGTAATTTCACGCGTGAAATTGAGTTTTATCAATTTTGTCGTCAGCGTTTGCACAAACAATTCTTGGCGCTGAAACTCAATGATCTGATGACGGTCGATAAGAGTTTGGGTCGTTTTAATGTCGCTTTGCGCAATTAGTCATATTTAAAGTGTTGTGAAATACGTTTAGATGTATTTAAATAAATAGTTGAAACACAAATAATTACCTCTGAGCTTAACTTAATACTATGCCGAGTTGCGAAATACTTCGGTGTTTTCTTAAACTTTGCTTCAACAGGTTGCTGCAAAGAAAAGTGTTAAAAACCAATTAGTGTTGGAAAACGCTTGACTTACTTAAAAAACTAATCAAATAAATGAATACTGCTAAGCTTTTGCTAACAAACAAACAATCAAATAAATTCTTCATATCGACACATTGCTGATTATGAACCTTGCAAACCTACGTTGAGTCCATATTTTACTTCCTCCCTCTAACCAACCAACCAACGCAGCTGGAACGTCTTGATGCCGCACGTTTAAATAACACAAGTAAAGCTGAGCTTAATGTCATCTTTTTTAATCGTGCCGCCAAAGTTGGCAGTGAATCTTTGTTGGAGCTCTTCTCCGCACTGGAGCATTACGATGACTTTTTCTATGTGGAACGTGAGGGTCTCAGAAGAGCAACAGCTCGCCAATTGGCACTACCCAAGCAACTTGAACTCGCTGAGACGATAACGAATTTGGATGAAGGCAGCATTTATATTGAACATGTCAACTGGCTCGATTTCGAATCATTCGATTTGCCTAAACCGATTTACATTAATTTGGTGCGAGATCCAGTGGAACGTGTGATTAGTTGGTTCTTTTATGCGCGTGGCTCCTATAAGAATGCCATTGAGTACAAAAAAGATCCCAACAAGCCAATTAGATCAGCTGCCTGGTATAAGAAGGATTTCAACAATTGCGTGCGCAGCGGCGATCCTGAGTGTCAATATGTGCCGCATACGGTCAAGGACATTTTTCCGAATTTCAAGCGTCAAACATTATTCTTCTGTGGCCATCATGATGATTGTATGTAAGTAGTCAACATGTCTGAACAACAACAACAACAACAAAGACAACATGTCTGTGATGTGTTTAATGAAACTTGCAGACCCTTTAACTCGCCGGCGGCGGCGCAAATGGCTAAGGAACATGTCGAACGTGATTACGCAGTTGTTGGCTCATGGGAGGACACCAACATCACACTGACCGTATTTGAAAAATATATACCGCTATTCTTCAAAGATGCCAAGCTCATGTTCGACAGTAGGTCACAAATGAAAGAGTGTTTTCTCACGAAATAATCACAAACACGCACAATTCTCGTTTTTAGTGCATCACGACAAAATCACTAATCGCAACAAGAATAAGCGAAAACCGAAAATCGATGCGGATGTCAAGGATATGATACGCAAGAATTTCACGCACGAATATGAGTTCTATCATTTTTGCAAGCAACGTTTATATAAGCAATACTTGGCCATCAAACTGAAGGACTTGGATACACATGGTCTGCTTTAGTGTTAAGACATTGTTTAAAGTGATAACAGAAGCGAACAAATAAGCAAGCAAAACAAATACATTTACATTAATACATATTTGTGCATTACATTAAGTAAATGTTCTGTGTCTCACTTTGTCTCACATATGTATGTGTCACTTCGTTGTCTCTCTCTCTTTAGTCACATTGCGTCTTATTGTACTATTTTTCACTTGCCCCGTTTTGTCTTAGCTTGATAAATTGCGCACGTATCGCTATAATAATACACGGTTTGCTGAAATCGATATACTCCTCTTCAATCGCTGCGCCAAAGTTGGCAGCGAATCGATGTTGCAATTGCTCGAGTATCTGCAGGACAACAATGAGTTCACCATCGATCGCAAGGGCATGCGCAAACGTGCGCGACGTCAATTGACAATACGCTCGCAGGCGCATCTCACCAAATACATACAGAACTTGGGTCGCCGCACAGTTTACATCGAGCATACGCCATGGCTTGACTTCAAGCAATTCAATTTGCCGCAACCGATTTACGTAAATCTTGTACGTGATCCGGTCGAACGTGTCATCAGTTGGTTTTATTATATACGCGGCGCCTATAAGAATGCAATATTTTTTCAAAAATTTCCGCAAGCCAAAATGAAATCGGCCGCCTGGTACAAGAAGAATTTCAACGAATGCGTGCGCAGCGGCGATCCTGAGTGTCAATATGTGCCAGGCACAATCTCGGAACTGCATCCCAATTATAAACGGCAAACTTTATTCTTTTGTGGCCACGAAGTTGATTGTTTGTAAGTTGTTTGTTTCGTTGTTATTGGCACTAACTCTAACGTTCTCGACGACAAACACTTTGTAGACCTTTTGAGTCGCCAGTGGCTTTACAAATGGCTAAAACGAACGTAGAGCTTGAATATGCCGTAGTTGGCACCTGGGAGGAGACAAATATCACGCTCACCGTGCTGGAAAATTACATACCGCAATACTTTCGTAATGCACGTGATATCTATCAACGTAAGCGTTACTCTAATACATATTTACGCGTAGCGCTCTACCATAGCGTCAACGTATAATACTTCTTCACTCCTTTTACTCTAGTCAATAAAGCTGCGCTGCAGAATCGGAATCGCAACAATCGCAAACCGCGCATCGATGCCGATGTGCGCGCCATGATCGCAAAGAACTTTACACATGAATATGATTTCTATTATTTCTGTCGTCAGCGGCTCTTTAAGCAGTATCTAGCATTGCGTAATAGAGATAAATTGTGAGCAAATAGTTTATAAGAAATGTAGATTTTGTAGCAAATATAAATGCATTCTGCACTCAGTCTTTTTTTTTCTTGTCGTTTTGTCACTAACCGTAGTTTGTTTGTTCGAGTTTTTGGTAGTTTGTTGACTCTTATGTGTATGTAAGACAAGTAAGTTACTAAAATCAAGTGCTCAAAACATTAACAGTTAGAGCAACTCAGCGCTAAGCTTTTGAACAACACGCGTTATGCGCAACTCGATGTGCTTTTCTTTAATCGCGCCGCAAAAGTTGGCAGTGAGGCGCTTATGGAACTGTTGGAAGACTTGGCACCGTTGAATAATCTTACGATCGTCACAAAGGGACCGTTAGACGTGCATCGACGCACGCGTAATCACAAGCAACAATTGATACAAGCACGTTGGATGGCTGAGCTGCCGCCGGGCACAGTTTATATCGAGCACTGCAATTGGTTGAATTTTCGGAGTCTAAGGCTGCCCAAGCCGATCTATATAAATCTCGTGCGTGATCCGGTCGAGCGCATGATCAGCTGGTATTATTATATACGTGGCGCCTATCGTAATGCCATATTTTATAACCGCTTTCAAAAAGCGACAATACGGCCTAAGACTTGGTTTAAGAAGGACTTCAATGATTGCGTGCGCAACGGCGATCCCGAGTGTCAGTATATACCGAACTCGGTAAAGGAGTACGAGGGCAACTTCAAGCGTCAAACGCTCTTCTTTTGTGGTAACACATATGCCTGCTTGTGAGTATTGCGCTGTCAAACAAAAGCGCTGAGCTGATAATTTTCAATCATGTTAGACCCTTTGATTCGCCAAAAGCCATACAAATGGCCAAACGCAATGTCGAACGCGATTACGCCGTGGTCGGCTCCTGGGAGGATACAAATGTTACGCTCACCGTTTTCGAGGCTTATATACCGCGTTACTTCAAGCAAGTCAAATTGGCCTATAAGTGTACGTATGCATAATGCTAATTATGAGTCTATGTAATTTCATAAATTTACGTTAAAAGTGAATAACGCAAGTATTACGAACCGCAACAAGAACAATCGCAAGCCAAAAGTCTATGATGATGTCAAGGAAATGATAAGGCGCAATTTTACGCATGAATATGAGTTCTATTACTTCTGCAAGCAGCGTTTGTACAAACAATATTGGGCGCTGAAACTCGAAAATCAGTTAAACTATGATTTGTGAATATATATAATAAATCAACAGCAATAAAATACATTTGTTTAATATGCAAAATTATATAGAAAATTTCATTATACCGATATAACATCTATCACAAGTTTTATCTAAAAAAGTCACTTTATATTAGGAATAAAAAATAAAAAAAATAAAAAACAATATCCGGAAATATAAAAAGTGATCTTCAGATTACTTTTGTAATTTCTAGCAATTTTTTTGTGAAACTCATATGCCAGACACCTCCCAAGTATATCAATCACCATGGTAAGAGAATCAAACAAAGACACAATTATTGTAAATGATCTTTAGAAATCTGTTCAGACGATCAAAAGTTATTCAGACAGTTCGAGTAAAGAAAGTTTGTTGTCTATCCAGTATCATATAATCTAATCGTCTGAATAGATCCAAAAATAATGCCACTTTTATAATAAAACATCTTATTTCTCTCTCTCAAAAAAAATCCATTAAACAGATGCAATCACTCAATATGCGCGACTTGAACAACACACGAAAAGCGCAACTCGAATTGGTTTTCTTCAATCGCGTACCCAAAGTAGGCAGTCAAACATTTATGGAACTCTTGCGTCGCCTCTCGGAACACAACAATTTTCAGTTTCATCGCGATGCTGTACAAAAGGTCGAAACGATACGTTTGGCCGACGATCAGCAACAGGAATTGGCCGAGGTAATAAGCGAATTGCCAGAGCCATCGGTCTTCATTAAGCACGTGTGCTATACAAATTTCACAAAATTCAATTTGCCCACACCGATCTACATAAATGTCGTCCGCGATCCAATCGAGCGTGTGATCAGTTGGTTCTATTATGTACGCGCGCCTTGGTACTTTGTCGAACGGAAGGCCGCATTTCCAGATCTACCGCTGCCACATCCAACGTGGCTTAAGAAAGACTTTGAGACGTGCGTGCTCTCCGGCGATCAGGAGTGCACTTACACGCAGGGCGTAACTGTCGAGGGTATCGGTGATCATCGCAGGCAGAGCTTATTCTTCTGTGGACATGACTATGAGTGCACGTAAGTTCGGTTTTCTCAGTTTAAAATTATTTATATAATATAAATTATATGATGATTCTTTTTCATAGCCCATTCAATACAGTAGGCGCCTTGGAGCGTGCCAAATTTGCCGTTGAAAGTCAGTATGCCGTTGTAGGCGTTCTTGAAGATCTCAACACAACGCTCTCTGTGCTGGAGAAATACGTGCCACGCTTCTTTCAGGGCGTGCGCGGTATCTACGAAAGTATGTTGCTCCTTCGGACAACGAAAATCAATTTCTAATAAAATACAATTTTTCTCTACAGCAAGCGCCGAGTATCTCACCAAGATCAACAAGAACAACTTTAAGCCGCCGGTAAGCGAAAAAGTAAAGGACATTGTGCGTCGCAACTTCACCAATGAGATTGAATTCTATCAATTTTGCCGTCAACGTTTACACAAACAATATTTGGCCGCGCATTTGCCACAACGCATAATAACACATTCCGGCGTTTAAACAAAGCCGTGCTGGTGTTCGAAAAAAAAAAACAAAAAACTCAAATGGTTTTGTATGAATCCATAAAAGATTTCATTCAAAACTGTCTCCAACTAATGGACACATTTCATACACAAACAGTTTAGTTTATGGGAAACAGTTAACTTTTATCAGATTTCATTGAATCTGATTGAACTTGTTCCCTTCTACGATTCGACAAGTCGAGTCGAGTCGTATCGTGTCTACTCGGCTATATGATACAATACAGAGTGAAGTTCCCTTCTATACTGGTCAACTTTTGTACATTATGTAAACTAACTTTTTTCTCTAATCAATTTTTTGATATTTTCTTAAATTATGAACAAAGAAAAAGTATTTCGTTTGACGTATAAAATTATTAAATTCTTATTTATTTTGTACTTTTCATACTCAAATGATATTTGTTGTTTGAGTTGTTGATTTCTTTTTGCGCGCTCATTTTACACATTTAAATTTAAGATTTTCTTTAATTTATATTTTTATTTACAAAATGCTGCTTATAAAAAATATATATACAAAGTAAATTGCATTAATCATCATATACATATATATTCGTTATACATAGGCATGTACTTTTGTTTTTAATTATTGCAGCAATGTGAAATTCTCATAACATGTGATTTTTTAAGTGAACTTGTTGAAATTTTTGTCTATCATAAGTATTAAATTTTTAATTTAGTATGTTATTAAACAATTTAGCAATGTAATTGTACAAAAAAAAATAAAACAATAATAAAGAAATTAATAAAAATCTTAACACTTCTTTTGTAGATGATAATTGCTGTATGATAATATGCATGCGACATATGTGTGAGTTTCGCTCAAGTAACATAAGACAACTTAGTGTGCGCAACTAATTGTAAAGATCATGATGGAATAAGTGGTTGCTAATATTAATAATGAATTACTGTATGCGTTTTATACGTTAAAAAAAAAAAGATGAAACAACGCAATGTTGTTTTACTTGCTGAACAAGTTTCAATGACGTATGTGTGCTAAGTGTTTATAGCAACATAACACAAATTAATTTACGAACTTATACAAAATTATTGCTCTCTGCCTGTCTTTCTCTTACTCTATGTGTATATAAACATACAATAAATTGCAGTATGCGAGTTCTGTGTTTGAAAACCAAAAAACAATTCAAATTTAAAAATCGTATGTGTAGCATATGTATTTGAAATCATAAGACAACTCAACATTGAAATTCATAAATATAACCAGTACAAATTTGTAACATTGTATTTCTTGCTTTTTGAGTTATAACTTTGAACCGCGACAACGAAAAATGTTTTCAAGTGGCACTTGAAAACCTCAGCGTCCCAAAGCAAACATGACACAAACAAAAAATAAATAAATTATTACATTTATGGTTGTAGAAAACATAAACAAATGTATTGCAGTTTATTGAAAATGGATAATGTAACAAAAAGGAAATAAAAATAAATTGTAATAGAATGTTTGGTTATATGAGATTTGAATTGTTTAAAAAACGATTCTTATTGCGTCACAAAATATGTGACAATATTGCAACTTATTAATTTCAGTAATAATGATTTCTTTATGTTAATTGGAAGTATTTTAATATGGCAGTTTTCTCGTTGTTGAGTTCAATTACTGGCTTATTACTGCAAAGACAAATAGAAAAGATTAAAGTTATAGAAATTTTGCTTTGATTTTAGTACAGTTTACCGTATATCTCCGTAAAACGGAATCTTATGTGGTGACATCATTTTGCCTGGACCTTTTATGCGCTTGTTAACAACTATAACCTGCTAATGACAACAATACATTTAACAAAAAAAACATTTATGAAATGAAACAACAACTTACTTTATCTGACGAAATTTGTTCATTAATCGGTATCATAGCATCGGTTTGAGTAAAATACTTGTAGCGTGGATCAGCTTTGATAAATGACAAAACCTTTTCATCGGTTAAATCACAAAAACCGCGCAGATCTTGTTTGGCGTTAATATCGCACAAGTCTTTGCAGGCTTCATTTACAATATCAGAGAGTACTTGTTCCAAAGCACAAACCTCTGGCAACCAGTAGGCTTTGCAATAGAATTCCCAACGAACACAATAGAGTTTATAGATCTTATCGTAATCTTCATAACGATACTCAATGCAATCGCCATTCGGCGAAATTCGTGCCTTTAAGAATACATCATCAAAGTCTGTATCCGGTTGGCAAAGGGATCTGAGATAGTGCCCATCACGTTTAAGGTAATCCCATTTATCGACGTCGAGGCCACAACGTTTGTTGTTGACAATCTGTAATTGTAATATTTTTTAACGAATATTTAAAATAAATAACACATTGATAACTCACATCGAAAATATAGTGCCATTTATTAGGCAGCGGCTTGCTTAAACGCGTTTTATCGCCAACGATCAAGGCCTTAATTAATTCAATGCCATATGTGTGTCTTTCAAATACGGGCAACGTATCGGGTATCAACTCATCGATGCAGTAAATGCCGTTTTCTTCGTGCTATAAGAAAGAAAGAAACAATAAAATAATTTAGTAAAAGCAAATAAAGATAATAACTTACTTTGAATTTTTTGTTGCTCACAAATTCCCACGTATGCGAAAATGGACCGTGTCCAATGTCATGCAATAGTGCAGCAATCTATTAAAACGGTAGAAACAAAAAGAATAAATTAATAAGTTAAACAATTTAATTGTTATTAAATTATTACAATGATTTCATATAAATCACATTCATTTATATACATATAATTACCTCAACTGCCCTGCGATAATCCGTTGGCAACTTATTTTCTTTATCGGACAATGTTTGTTCCAAACTATCAAGCATATCCACAGCACGCTTGTATGTCCTATGTTCATGTATAAGTAAACCTAAGATTATTCTTGCACAATATATGTACATATGTATTTTGAGTATTGAAACTTACCCAATGCAATGCTCATAACGTGTGTTGTTAGCCCCGGGATGAATAAATTTCAGTACGCCCAACTGATGAACCTCTTTGAGACGTTTAAAGAGCGGTGATTTTATAATGGACACCAAATATGGTGGCAGCTCGTACTCTCCATTAATTTTGTCCTGGTATTGCATTTTCTTCTTTGAATTAAAGAAATTTTTGTTTTGAATGTCGCACGAAAACATTGAAAAAAATTAACAAAATTATTTTCAGATTCAATATTTAAATTATTGAAAGACTCTACTACATGAAGAGTAAATTAAATCGGCGCTCATTATATAACACATTAGAAAACATCTAGAATTATACAAAATTGGTTAGGACAAGTCCAGAACCTTCCATAAAAATACCGACAAGAACAAAGAAAAATTCTAAGAATCGGTTCTGGATTACCACAAAGACCACAAAATAATGACGAATACTTATTTTTTTAAACCGACCATAACACAATATATGGCGGTTTTCAAGGCCCCAAGATAACTATTAAATTGCGCAAAGAAAAATTAACATAATATATATTAAAAAAAAAAATGATTACATTTACTGTTCACTTTTAAGGACACACCGAAAAAAGGACGTAACCGAGTTTGTGATGATATTGCACTTCGAATTGAAAACTTAAATTTTCTCCTTCAAAAGGATTAAAGGTCTGACAGGCTTCGCAACTAAAATATAAGTGAATTGAATTAAAATTTGCTGTACATTTTATGCAAAACCATAAATGTCGATAAGAAAATACATGGTACAAATATATAATTAGAAGAATACTATGAATCAATACTGCATCTCAGGCCCCACTCGGAGCTGAAGAGCGCGGAGGAGGGATAGCGGTACTTGAAGAAGACATCACTACTGTTACCATTAGCACTAGTACTAGTGCTTCTTGCATTTGATGCAGCCGCTGCTGTTGCTGCTGCTGTTGCTGTCGCCGCCCACGGAGCTCCGGACCCGCGGGTGGTGGAGGTCGTCCAGGACGCGCTGCAGATAGAAGTCGGAGCGGCACACGCGGGAGGTCAGCTCCGCGAAGCGCACAGCAGCCAGCGCTTGCGTATCTGCAGCGGCAGGAGCGCGCCACTGCCATCCACATTAACGGTGTTGTTGTTGGTTGACCTTTCTGTGGTGCCCTGCGCAGCGCCCGATTCCTCACCAACGGCGAGGAGAAACGGCAGCAGACGACTGAGACGGTCTAGCAGCGCCAGCGATGTCACGGCTGCCTCAGCGTCTGCCGATGCTGCCGCGGCCGCGGCGAATTCGTCCTCGTCATCTGTGCGGGGGCGGAGGCGGCCGTTGTTAGTTGGTATTACTAGTAGTAGTATTGCGGGGGCGAGCCCCGCGGTACTCCGGGCCGCCGTTCTTCCCCGCGGTGGCAGAAGCAGCAGACCGGGCGGCCTGTGGGGCGATGATCAGGTAGTGGTACGCCACACGCGCCACAAAGTCCACAAAGCCGCGCCCCGACACCTGCGTGTCGGCTGTCTCGTCTTCACAGCCGCCGTCGTCAACTGTCATCATCGTTGCTGCGGCGGCGGCCGCGCACCCCGTGGGCACGTCCAGCAGCGCGGCGACGGCGTCCGTGGTGGGCGGCAGGTACCCGCTGCCGGCGAGCGACGCGTGCACGGGCGTCTCGGCGCACAGACAGCGCCAGCACGCCAGCGGCCACGGCGGCGAGGCCCACAGGCCCAGCGCAATGGCGCTAGCGGCGGAAACACTACTACTACTACTACTATTATTATTATTATTGTTATTACTGTAGCGTGTGCAGTGTTATGGGTGTCCTGCTGTGGGGCGTAGGAGCGGGGGGAAGGCAGAGGAGAGGAAGGCGAGGCCGCGGCGCCACAAGAGCGTAGACGGCGCCGGCAGCGGAGGGAACGCAGCCCCTCGTGGATACGCGGCGGCAGCGCAGCCCAGCAGCGGGGCGACGAGCCCAGCCAGCCGCGCACGCACCAGCAGCGGGACAGGCGGCCCCGAGCCCGCGGAGAAGAAGGCGCAGCAGCTGGCGGCCAGCGCGGCGGCCCGCGCCGCACTCGCGGGTGGCTTCACCAGCACCGCAATGAGGCCAGAGACAAAGCCGTACAGGCGCTCGTCCTCCGCCGCCGCCGCTGACGTCAGCTCCTCGTTCTCGCTCTCTTTACTGTTACGGTTACTGTTACTGCTGCCAGAGGCCGCGAGACGCCCGAGACTAGTGATGAGCACAAACGTGAGAAGACGGTCCGACACCAGCAGCGCGGCACAGACGCCATCCGCGATAGCAGCATAGTGCAGCAGCGGCAGCTTCGGTGTTCTTGTCATCTGTCTGTGTTCAGCATCAGTGTCAGTGTTCAGCGCACCCGCTGCGGGCGTGTGTCTGGCGGGCGAGGATGAGCGCGTAGGCGGGCCTCACGCCGGCCGCCAGACGCGCCGCCCCGTCCCGCAGCACCTGTGCGCGGCGCCGGGCCCGCCACTGCCGCCGCGCGGGGCCCACAACCGCAGAGGGGGAGACTTGCCCGCGCTTCGTTGCATCTTCTTGTTGCTGTTCTTCTTCGTTTTCGTTTTCGTTTTTGTTTTCGTCTTTTTCATCTGCTGCATTGCCCTCCTCATTCTTCTTGTTGTTGTTGTGTTCACCGAGACGCAGCAGCGAAACAAAGGGATCTGTCGTTACCGTCACTATTACCAGTAGAAGTAATAGTGTTGCAGTATTAGCGTATTACTATTGTTATTGCTATTGTCCGTCCAGCAGGCGAGCACCGTGGTGGGCAGACGTCTCCGCGTGTGCACACACATAGCGGAAGCACCACGCCGCGTGCTCCAGGCGCCGCACCACAGCCGCGCCCACGCGCGCTCCCTCGGGCTGCCTGTCTGCTCCTTGCGGCTCTTCTTGTTGCTGTTGTTGTTGATGTGGCTTGGCTGCTGGCCGGCTTTGCCGCTACCACTAGTATTATTATCACTAGTAGTAGTAGTAGTGGCAGTAGTGGTGTTATTCTTGCCGGAAACACCCCCAGTGGCCCACTCTTCCTGTTGTTGGTGTGTTGCGGTATCTGTTGCCAACAGCAGAGGCGCTAGCAGGGCTCCAAGCGGAGATACTACTATTACTAGTCATTAGTACTGGCAGTAGTGGATACACCCCAATTCTGTTGCTGCTGTTGTTGCTGTTGTTGCTGTTGTGTGTTGTGGTCTATGCCCTGCGGCAGCGCCGTGGCCAGGTCCGCGAGACACCTGCGCAGCGCCTCCTGCACCGACAGCCAGCCCCGCACGGCGCGCTGCACCCTGTGGCCGCGGCGGCCCTGCGCTCGTCCTGCTCGCGGCGCTGGCGGCGGCGGGTGGCGTCGTCGAGCATCTGCTGCCGGCGTGGGCCGGTGGTCGCGCGCCAGCGTCAGCTGCGTCTGCCGGCTGCGGCCGTTGAAGAGCATTGGATACGGATACTGATGTTGATAGTGATATTGGTTAGTAGTAATTCTTATCTATTAGTATTAGTAGTAGTAGTAATAGTAATCAGTAATAGTAGTAGTAGTAGTAGTAATTCTTATCTGTTATTACTACTAGTGGGAGTGGGAGTAGTACTAGGAAATGTTCGTTATTATTATTGATGCGATTACTTGATTTTTTTTTCCACTTACGATCAGTTTGGATGTTTTATTACTTTCAATATTGATCGTTTGAATGTGTTTTTTTTTTTAATAGATACTTCCGTTTGTATACGAATTGGTTGATGTCTATGTGAATAAGCACACGAACACGAGAACGATAATGAAAACCGCTTTTATGCTGCTGCGGTTATTTCAAAGAAAAAGAAAGAGAAAACACACGCTACACTTTGTAGCTGTTGTGATGAATAAGAGAAAGAGTAAAAGGAGAAGTGTACACACTCAGTGGCAATGATTTATCACTTCTAATTCTTCTTCTTCTTCTTTATGTTGATCTATTTTGGTGGGTGTATGCAAAACTATTTTCAGAGGATGTTGGATTATGATGTGTGACCTCTTTTTTTCCCCTTCGATATTATAGTAGCCCCGGAAAGAGAGAACAAGGGGGAAATAGATTAGTGAATGGGGGAAAGAGAAGAATAGACTAATAGCCGTGTAAAAAACCAATCACGGTAAAGAATAGTAATAGTGGTAATTTTTTGAAAAGTAGAAAATAACGATTCTTTATAAATAAAAAAACAAGTAAATAAAACAATAGGAGGCAAAATGAGAAAAAAAAGATCTAAATGCTTAACCTGAAGAAAGTGGGAAAAGGAAAGGAAAGAGAGGGGTGAAGAAGATGTGGTGAAAGAAAAGTAATCACAGATACCATTGCAACACTATTCAGAACATTCAAAAACGTTCAGTGTTGAGAGAAATACTGGCACAGTTCCTCACCCAAGATCTGCGTATATACATGTAGGCATGTTATCGCATATGTGTACTGAAAACAGCTGTATCGTCCTTGTCATACCACACGCATGGGGGAAGAGTCGCAACCTGATGAAACCATTCCTCGATTGATTACCTCTTCTTGGTGGTAAACTCCTCTCTTTTTGTGTTTTTAGTTGTTGTTGAATCAATAAACCGCTCATACACAATGGAAACAGAAAATAGTCAGAAAAAAAAATAATAATAAAGGGAAACAATAAATAGACAGTGGTACAGGTCGATGCAAAAATGCGCAAGGAGAGAGAGGAGAAGAAAAAAAGAAGAAGATTTGCGCTGATGAATGATACAGGAAAAGGTGGTGGAAAAAAAGAAAACTGGAAGGATGTGCTGACGCTGCTGTGCGAGAGGAGGAAAAAAGGGAAAACGCGTAAGAATGAAATAAAAAGCAGTTTAACTATGACGTCCATCACTCATTTCATGTTGATGTGTATTTAATATGTGTGTGTTTATGTGTGGCGCTATGTTGATGTCGTGATATAATACAGGAGGATGGAAAAAATAGGGAGGGGAAATAATTAGAAAGAGAAAAGGAAAAAGCCCTCGTCGCACAACAGGCTGAGAGCGGGGGAGGGAGATAACAATAATAAAAGGGACAGGGGAAGAGAGATGGGGATAGATGGAGATAGATAGAGAGATGGAGAGATAGAAACAAGATGCGGCTCAGCACATTGAAGCCCCGTCTCTCTCGCACATACACTCTCACCATCGCCAGTATCCATCACTCGCGTGCGGCTGCGCTCGCGTATCTCGCTCCGACACCTTACTCACCCACGCGCAGTACGCCGCCAGCCCCTCGCGGTCCCCCATCTTCTCGCATAAATGCGCGCTTAATCGGCGGCAGCTGATGGCGCTGCAGCACGTCGTGCTCCTCGGCCTCGTACGCCGCCAGCAGCGCCTCGAGCGGGGCGTCCGGGGGCAGCGCAGCCACACGGCTCTTATTACTGCTATTGTTGTTATTGTTATCAGTATTCTTGCCGGGGGAGATGGCAGCACTAGGCCCACGCGAGACGCTGCCAGCAGTAGCGGTAGCTCCGGGACTGGGCCGCGCGGCGCGCGGGGACTGCGAGGCGGTGGTGTTACGCGGCGTGCCGGCCTGCTGTTGTTATTACTGCCACTGTTACTGTTAGTGTCGTAGCGGGTCACGCGCGCCGCCGACACTGGGTGACTGCGACGAGGCACGGCCGGCGATGCGGCGCGGGCTGTTGTCTGTTGTTGCTGCCGACTGTGCGGCTGCGGCTGCCGCTGCGCAGGCCGCACACCGCGGCGGACTGCATCAGCATCTCTGACGAGGCGCGCGGGGTGTGCGCCGGCGCCGGGCGGCACCCACGGCAGTCGACGGATCGTTGTGGTGTCCGTGTCCGGGGTCGTACTCGCCGCCCCAGAGAGCGCCGGCGAGGAGGCGCCGGCGGCTGCTGGCGGCCAGAGTGTATGGCGCGTGCGGTGCGCGTGCGCACACACCACGTGTGCTCCTTGTCCGCTACCGGCGCTGCTGCCCCGTCGGCTGCCACTGCTATTATTATTGTTTCCACCTCCGCCTCCATTAGTGTTGGCGGCCTTGCGCGGGATGGTCTGCAGCAGCAGTAACCTGCCGGTCCCGCAGCAGCGAGGCCTCTATGCTGTAGTCCTGCAGCGTGTGCAGCAGTCGCTGTGTCGCGGCCGCCTCCTCGCGCGTCTCTTCACTCCCACCTTCACTGTTGTTTTCATTGTTGTTGTTGTTGTTGTTAAGGGCGGCCGCGAGAGCCGCGTGCTGCTGCGCGACGCCGTCCGAGCTGCGATGCCAAGCTCCTCCAGATACGCCTCGGTGTCGACCAGCGCCTGCTCCAGCTTGCTCCGCGTCGGCCGACGGTCAGCGGGCGGCCGGCGGTCTGGCCCACCGCAGCCTTGCTGCCGTCATCTTGCCGCTCATGCGGTCTCGATGGCTGTTGCTGATGCTGCGTCCGTGTCCTCCTAGGCGATACCGGTGTAGGCCTCCACGCGCTGCCACGAGCGCCTCGCCCGACTGTCCATGCGCTGCCGGTGCCGCTCCGTTCACCAGCTGCTGCTGCCGCCGCTGCCGCGACGACCGACGCCCGGCGTTGAGTACCGGCAGATTCAGCACTGCTGCTACTCATACCGTCATTGTCGCTACTAGTGGCGTCTGCCGAGGGCGAGACGCGGGACACCCAGTTGCTGTTGCCGTTGTAGCCGTCGCCGCTCGTCGCCTGCAGCCCCGCTGCGTCGCGGCGGCGACGACCAGCAGCGGGGCTGGAGCGGGAGCGGGAGCGCGGGCGGCCGGCTACCGTTAGCACTGCTGAAGACGATGCAGCAGGCGGCGGCCGCAGGGGGCAGCACCGGTCGGCGGCGCGGTACTCCTCGTGGTAGAGCGGCGCACGCACGCTGCTGCGGCGACGCGGGTGGCGCGACCGCGACGGCACTGCTCTTCATTAGTTAGTTATTATTAGCGTCCTGACATTAGTGGCTGGTCGCCCGCCTCCAATCGACGTCGGCGCCCTGGTACACCCCGTCGGCGAACGCCCCCTCCTGCGGCGTCAGCGGGTGCAGCTCGTCCTCGCCCATGGGCCGCACCGAGCCCACGACAACGTTAGAAGAGTGGCCGCGGCCGTCGCTGTTATGGTTGTCGTTATCAGTGCCGTGTGTTTCCCCTGACCAGTGTTGGAGCGGCGCGGCGGATCCATTGCCATCATCGTCGTACGTCGTTATCGTCGTATCCACCACCAGGCAGCGGCGGGGGCGCGCGGCGCGTGGCGAGGGAAGGGTCCACAGTGGGCGACACCCACGGCAGCGACTGCGTCGAGGGTGGCGACTCGATGTCGTCCCCGCTGGCGGAGGGGCTCTTCTGCATTGCAATGACTATGTAGGTGTGTGTGTGTGTGTGTGTGGGTGTGTCTCTCTGTATGATACTACTGGTAAGACGTTTAACTGC
This sequence comes from Phortica magna, assembly GCA_037044515.1. Lineage (NCBI taxonomy): Eukaryota > Metazoa > Arthropoda > Insecta > Diptera > Drosophilidae > Phortica > Phortica magna. Next base: position 364,496 of record JBAMBP010001270.1, read on the forward strand.
TTCTTCTTTTTCGTTTTCTTTCCTTTTTTTTTTTGCGGTGTTGGCAATGGAAATGAAAAGCCAAAACTTACTGTTTAGTGTGTTGTGTGTTATCGGGACTATTTATGAAGAAGAAAAAGAAAAAAGCGCTGGCGTTACGAGTGCTTTTTGTTTTTCTCTCTCTGGTTGTACTATATCCCTTTCGTTTTTTTAGTGTGTGATAAATATGTTTTGATGTATGTTTTGTTGTCGTTTTTTTTATTATTGTTATGTTGATAATATTATCTGTTTCCGATATCGGTATGACTTGTAAGCTTCTGAGGAAGTAAAAATGTTAAACACAGAATGAAAAAAGGAGAGGAGAGGAGAGGAGAATATAAAGGGAAAAGGTAACCAATATCAGGGAGGGAAATCAACGAGATAACCAACAGACTCACTCATGTCCGCTCTCATTATTTCCCTTTCTACCTCTTTCTGTCTTTCTTCCCATACAAAAATGGAAACACAACACCACATAAGACAGTGTCAGTCCAACAAACAAGCAGTACAGATGAATAAACACAAAGTGTTCAATCGGTGAAGAGCAAATGAACAGTGGAATAATACATTGTTGTGTTGTGTTTGTTTGTTTGTTTTGTTGTTCTGAAGATCCGCTTACCGAGATTAGATTAACAAAACATTTTTTTTTTTAGGAACAGAAAAGAGACAAAGATGCGTTTAACAGGGACCGGGTGGAATTCGATCCTTAACTTGAAAAAAAAAAACTTTTTTAATAATAGAATTAGAGAAAAGAAAAAAAAAAGGAATTGGTGCGCTTAACAATAAACAGAAAAATCAACGTAAACAGGGAAAAGAGAAAAGGAAAAGCTAGATGAGAGAGTGAGAGGGAGAGAGGGGTGAGGGAGACGGGAGAGCGGGAACTCTTATAAGAGTACCCCCCTGCCCCTTTCAGTACTCCCTGTCACCCCTGTCACTGTCACTATCACTATCCCCCTCCTACTCTCTAAGGAGTGATCTCCGCCTTGGCGGGGTACGTGCAGCCGTCGTGCTGGATGACGACGCCCGCCGCGTAGTGCCCGCACTCGCAGCAGCGCTCCACCTTGCGGCCCAGCGCGTAGGCGGCCAGGAAGCCGCCCACAAACGAGTCGCCGGCGCCGTTGGTGTCGACAATCTTGTCGGCGGGCACAGGCGGGCACCGCCACGCTCTTGGCGCCGCCGGCCTCGCCGGCAATGGCGAAGACGGTCGGCTGGCTCCCCTGCGTGAAGACGACGAGGCGCTTGTGCGGGCCGCTGTAGGGCAGCGCGTCGGCCGCGCGGCGCGCAATCGCACCTACGTCGGCGACGTCCAGCGCGGGCCCCGTCGGCGCCCGCCTCGTCCCACTTGAGCACCTTGGCGAGCGTGCGCGCCTCGTCCTCGTTGGCGAAGAGCACGTCGACCGACGGCACGACCTCCAGCAGCGCCTCGGTGAAGAACTGGATAATGAAGGGCGCGCTGAGGTTCATCATGAAGCGCCCGCTGCGGCCTGGCGCGCGCGGCGGCGGCGACCTGCTTCACGTAGCGCGACGTCAATGGTCAGGGTGAAGCCGGTGAGGTAGTACAGAGCTTCGACGTCCGCGAGGGCGGCGCGTCACCGCCGCGCTGTGCATGTGCTCCGCGGAGAGGCTCGTTGGCGGCGGCGAGGTTGGCGACGAGCGAGCGCTCCTTGGCGCAGGATGCAGACGGCGCAGCAGCCCGTGGGCGCCTTGGTCGTGTGCTCGAGCGTCCATCTTGACGCCGTCCTTCGCCGCGGCGGCCTCGGTCAGCATGCTTGCCGTAGCTGGTCCTCGGCGACGCAGCCGACATACGCCGTCACGAAGCGAGCTGCCTCGGGGCCTGCCGCCGCCGCGATCCACTTGCGCCACGCGCGCCGTGTTGAGGCCGCTGCCGCCGGGGACGTAGGTGCACCGCCGGGGCGCCCCTCGAGGTCGGCGTAGATGCCCTTCTGCTCGTCGGTCACGAGGGAGGCGGAGGCCTTCTGCACGTGGTACTTGGCGAGGAAGGCCTCGTCGACGGCGGCGGAGATGTCCAGCAGAGGGTTGCACTGCACGTAGAGGTTCTGCGCGGGCATTTCTCCTAGTGGTGGTGTTTTAGTGTTTTTTGACAAGAAAGGTGTTTTTTTTTTAGTTTTTGCTTTGAGGGCAGGGTAATGATGGGTGTTTCTTTTTAGTTCTCTTGCAGTAGAGTCACAGAGAGTGGGTAAAAGATGAGTGAAGTTTTCCTGCGTGGTGTGAGAAAGAGAGAGAAAAGTAAGAAGAAGAAAGAGGGATCAACAGATTGTTTGTTTGGTTTGTAAAAGAGGAGTGTTAAAAGGAAAGGAATAGCGAGAGGAGAAGATTGTAAGAAGGTGAAGAATAGGGAGTTGATGCAAATACCATACGAAAGTCTTCACGTTTCCTGTTTTCATATTGTGTTATCATCCCTCCATTTCTTCTTTTCCACTCACCTTCACGTGTGAGACTGAGTTAGTCGTACACACGGAAACGAGAGAAAAGAAAGAAAGAGGAGTGAGGCAGATCTTTCCATTGAGCTGAAAATAACCATGTAAGAGCTACCCCAGGTCACAGGCACAACTGGTCCCTAGCAGTGTGTGCATCATGAGAGAGTTAAGTGTGCTTTGCTGTATTGATGATGCTAGTTCTTTTTTTTTTTGGTTTTACAGAGTAATGGAGATCATTACGCGCGCAGCTGTACAAAAGAAAATAAAACAACTGGAAAACTAGCTCTCATTATAATGTGTATGTGTTTTGTTATTTTTGGAATTTTCAAGGAGGAGTCTCTTTTTTTTTAGATTTTGGTTATTTTTTCGAACATCTTTTACACGTCTTCAAGAGCTCCGACAAACACCCAAACAAATGGAGTTCGAAATCCTTTTTTGTTGTTCTTGTTGTATGTTTGTTTTTTGCTTGCTTTTTTCCCCCTTTACAATCAAAACAACAAGCAAAATAGGTCCAAGGCAAAAAAACAAACACAAACAAAACAACGATCACCACAATAACATCAACAGAAAAAAAAAAGAGAAGAATAAACAGAGGCAGCAAAAGCGAAAAAGAGCAGAAATAATAGAGCATAAATGGGGAAGAAGATAATGAGACAATAATACTATTCGGAAGAAAGCAAAAAAAAAGAAAGCTATCTGTTGAGACTGTTCCTTTTGTTTTGTTACCACCCAATCATCATTCACTCATTCACTTTTCTTGTCTGCTCCTCTTGACCTCTTTTGCACTCTGTTCATTCTTCTTTTTTTTTTAATTTTACGTCTCGTATTTTTCTTTTCTTTCAACTCCCCGTCGCTACAGTACAGCAAAAGAGATAGTAGCATAGCGGGAAAGGGGCACAGGCCAGGCCCACACGGAACACTAATTTTTCCCTTTTTTTTTGAACAAAAAAACTAAACAAGAAAGCAACAACAGTCAACATAGCCAACAACAACAAACACCAAGGGCAACACAAATAACAATAAATGGGGAAGAGATAAATACTAATAAGTGGGAAAAACAAATAACAAATAATAATGATAATACGTGTAAGTGTGGCCGGCATTTAGTACAACTATGTTTTTTTTTTTTTTTAATCGCGCAGAAGAAAACCCGAACAAAAGGCATGTGAACAAAACGAAAATAGATGAGTGTAGTGGTGAGTGATAAACAGCGAAACAAATAATTAAACAGAAGGAAAGAAAAGCATTACCTGGAAATGAGGAAAGTGATTTGCCACTTCTAACTTCTTTTCTTCTCTCTTTCACCTCTGTTGTTATATTGTTTGAATATGTATTAATTGTGGATATCTCTTTTTTCATCGCGTGCGCGATATATCCGACATCACTGCTGCGTCTACTTCTTGTCCTTCTTCTCCTTCTTGGACCCCTTCTCGGAGCCCTCCTCCTCCTCGCCCTCCTCGCCCTCCTCCGCGGCCTCGCCCTCCTTTCCGTAGCGCTTCTCCTTCTCCTCGGCGTCGATGCGGTCGGCCTCCTCCGTCGACGGCTCCAGAATCCAGAAGAGCACGAGGCCAATCACGGCCAGCGACCAGCCCACGACAAAGATGGGCAGCCCCGGGCCGTACTTGTTCAGCGACCGGTGGAACTTGTAGTTGCCGCAGAAGGGCGTGTTGTAGAGCGCGCAGACGACGGCCCACGGCACGGCGCCGCAGCCAATGGCGAAGACGAGCATGCCCGCGACGTAGTTCTTGATGCGCATGCCGCTCAGCTGGTAGCACGCGCCGGCGAGCGTGAAGAAGAGGAAGAAGTCGCCGACAATGGAGAAGGACATGGCGCACTCGAGGCGCCAGCGCGCCTCGGGGCACGTGACGGTCTGGATGCGCGCGTCGTAGAACTTGCCGCCGCAGTCAATCTTCAGGCCCCACAGCGTGTAGCAGGCCTTGGTGTTGTTCCTGCGGCATCGAGCTGGCCAATCGGGATGGCGACGGTCGTGAAGAGACCGGCGAGGAGGCTGAGCACAATCAGGATCGTCGCGCCAATGTGCTTGGAGTACTCCTGCTGGTAAAAGGACTTGCCCGCCATGATTGCTGACCTTGTAGAGTGGGTAAATGGGGGGAGTGTTTAAAACTTTGTAGCGTGTGTGTGGAGAGAGAAGTAATCTCTTTCTTTTCCTTTTTTTTTTTGTGTTCTTTGCTTCTTTCTTTTTTTGCTCGTGTGAGAGAAAAAGAAAAGAGAGAGAAAAGGGGAAAAGAAACTTGAAGAAACAAACTGCTAGGTTGATGAAAGGAAGCTCTTTGAGGAAGAATACTTCTGCTATTTTTTTTTCTCTACGTTTTAAAAGGAAACAAAGTAAAAAAAAAAGGGGGTAGACAGTTGCGATGAAATGAAGACACAAGTCGCGATACTACAAAAGAACAATACACAAGAATAGAAAAATTCCACACGTCCACTAATCCTCCCTGTCAACAGTACAAGAGAGGGGAGAAAAAGGGAAACAAAAAAGAATCACAAAAGTGGACGCGGAATGAAGTAGGAGAGAGAGTCATTGTCGTTAAGCAAGAAAAGGAAAAAGGGAAATGAGAGGGAAAAATACAACAGTGTTCCTGTTCTTGTTGTCTCTTTTTTTCCACACACACACACACACCTTTCCTTCTTGCACTACACATAGTTTTTATTTAATTTGTAGATTTTTCCAAAATACTTGCATAATAGATGCGGTTATCATACACTACTTTTTTTTTGGTGGGGAAGAGAGAGAGAGAGGGGAGAATGAGGAAGAAAAAAAAAAGGCGCGCGGGGGAAAAAAAAGGTTTGCGTTTTGTGCGCGTTCTTTTCTCTTATCGCTATCGTTCTCAAGTCCACTTGTATTTTTTTCTTCTATTTTTTCTTTTGTAGAGTTTGTGGCGCTCTCAGTTGTGTTTTGAGGACTGATAAGATAAAAATAATGGGGGAAAATAGGAGGGAAAAGAGCTAGAGATAGTGAGAGAGAGAGGAATAAAAAAGAACGTTTTAGGTTTGGGAAAAAAAAAAGGGAGAAGAAGAAAACAAATATCTCTTGCAAAATGATAAAAGAAGGAATCAGTCTGGTGTAAAAAAATAAAATAAAAGGGGAAGGAAAGAGAGCGCTCGGGGAAAAAAGTGAGAGTTGGGTGGAGCTGGGCGGAGAAAGGAAAAAAGATACAAATGGAAGAAAAAAAAAGAGAGTGGAGACAAATAAAAGAGAAAGAGGGAAACAAAAAAAAAAATGAAACCCGTGAAAAAACTCATACAAAGTGTTGTGAGATCGGAAGAAAGGGACAAGGGAAGAAGAGGGAGAAAGAGAGAGAGAGCGTGAACAAGTTGTAGTGCCTCTCTCTCTTTCCTTTTCTCTCCTTGCACCTCGTCCTTCTTTCTTTCTTTACTTTCTTTTTTTTTTCTTTTTCTTCTTATTTCCAGTCTTAACTATGAAAGGGGGGTGGAGAATAACTGAATGTGTGTTGTTGTTTTTTCTTCTTGATTGTTTTTTTTTTCTTTTTCTAAAGGGTGTGGAAAACGTGCTGTACAATGGGGGAAAAAGGGGGGAAAAGGGAAAAAAAAACTCCAGCACTTTATAACCTCCACACAACATACATACAAGTACGTAAAGTTGCGCGAGCGTCGTGGTTTCTTTTCTTTTGTTTCTTTTCTTTTTTTTTTCTCTTCTTTCTGTCGCTCCTTTTATTTTATCTTTTTGGGGGGTAGTTTGTGGCAAATTGCTTTGCTGCTCACTTCCGCTTTACCTTTCTTTCTTTTCTTTTTCTATATATATATATAATAATAATATAATAATATATATACTTTAACTTACTTTTTTTTTGACTGTTTTCAAAAGAAAAGAAAAATCAGCTCTTCTTTTTGTTTCTTTAAAAAGCTTACTTACTTGGTCACGGCGACGAGCAGGATGACGCCAATCACCTGGATGCAGAAGGCGGCGACGGTGAGGCCGTAGCCCGCGCTGGTCTGGAAGTCGCGGCGCAGCGTCGCGCCCCACGGGATCTCGGTCACGTAGCCAATGTCGTTGCGCGTGCTGACCGCGCCGCCGCAGTAGTCCTGGTACCACACGGCCGTCATGAGCGCCCACGGGATGAGCGAGAAGAAGCACTCGAGGATGCCGAAGATGATGAGCGGGATCTTGGTGGGGCAGCCGATGAAGTAGATGCCAGACAGGATGCACGCGAGGAAGGAGAAGACCACCGACACAATGTAGAAGGCCTCGGTGGCCTGGAACAGCTGCTTGACCTTGGGGCACGAGATGTTGTCCGACGGCTTGAGGTTGTACGGGTTCTTGCCGCAGTCCTGCCTTGAAGCCCCACACCGTGATGCACGGAGATCTTGGCCGCGATAGCCCTTGACGGACCCGCGCCCGCGGAACAGCAATACGTAGCGGTGCCCGGTCGACCGGGCTGCGCTACGTATTGCTGTTCCGCGGGCGCGGGTCCGTCAAGGGCTTCGCGGCCAAGATCTCGTGCATCACGGTGTGGGGCTTCAAGCAGGACTGCGGCAAGAACCCGTACAACCTGAAGCCGTCGGACAACATCTCGTGCCCCAAGGTGAAGCAGCTGTTCCAGGCCACCGAGGCCTTCTACATTGTGTCGGTCGTCTTCTCTTTCGTTGCGTGCATCCTGTCTGGCATCTACTTCATCGGCTGCCCCACCAAGATCCCGCTCATCATCTTCGGCATCCTCGAGTGCTTCTTCTCGCTCATCCCGTGGGCGCTCATGACGGCCGTGTGGTACCAGGACTACTGCGGCGGCGCGGTCAGCACGCGCAACGACATTGGCTACGTGACGGAGATCCCGTGGGGCGCGACGCTGCGCCGCGACTTCCAGACCAGCGCGGGATACGGCCTCACCGTCGCCGCCTTCTGCATCCAGGTGATTGGCGTCATCCTGCTCGTTGCCGTGACCAAGTAAAGTAAGTAAGTAAAAAAAGGCTGATTTTTCTTTCTTTTGAAAACAATCAACAACAAAAAAGTAAGTTAAAGTATATATATTATTATCATTATTATTATATATATATATAAGAAAAAAAAGAAAGAAAGAAAGGTACAGCGGAAGTGAGCAGCAAAGCAATTTGCCACAAACTACCCCCCAAAAAGATAAAATAAAAGGAGCGACAGAAAGAAGAGAAAAAAAAAAGAAAAGAAACAAAAAAAGAAACCACGACGCTCGCGCAACTTTACGTACTTGTATGTATGCTGTGTGGAGGTTATAAAGTGCTGGAGTTTTTTTTTCCCTTTTCCCCCCTTTTTCCCCATTGTACAGCACGTTTTCCACACCCTTTAGAAAAAGAAAAAAAAAACAATCAAGAAGAAAAAACAACAACACACATTCAGTTATTCTCCACCCCCCTTTCATAGTTAAGACTGGAAATAAGAAAGAAAAAAAGAAAAAAAAAAGAAAGTAAAGAAAGAAAGAAGGACGAGGTGCAAGGAGAGAGAAAGGAAAGAGAGAGAGGCACGACAACTTGTTCATGCTCTCTCTCTCTTTTTCTCCCCTCTTTTCTTTCCCTTGTCCCTTTCTTCCGATCTCACAACACTTTGTATGAGTTTTTTCACGGGTTTCATTTTTTTTTTTGTTTCCCTCTTTCTCTTTTATTTGTCTCCACTCTCTTTTTTTTTCTTCCATTTGTATCTTTTCCTTTTCTCCGCCCAGCTCCACCCAACTCTCACTTTTTTCCCCGAGCGCTCTCTTTCCTTCCCCTTTTATTTTATTTTTTTACACCAGACTGATTCCTTCTTTTATCATTTTGCAAGAGATATTTGTTTTCTTCTTCCTCCCTTTTTTTTTTCCCAAACCTAAAACGTTCTTTTTTATTCCTCTCTCTCTCACTATCTCTAGCTCTTTTTCTCCCTCCTATTTTCCCCCATTATTTTTATCTTATCAGTCCTCAAAACACAACTGAGAGCGCCACAAACTCTACAAAAAAAAAATAGAAGAAAAAATACAAGTGGATTTGAGAAACGATTAGGAAAAAAGAAAAGAACGCGCACAAAACGCAAACCTTTTTTTTTCCCCGCGCGCCTTTTTTTTTTTTTCCTCATTCTCCCCTCTCTCTTCTCTCTTCCCCACCAAAAAAAAAGTAGTGTATGATAACCGCATCTATTATGCAAGTATTTTGGAAAAATCTACAAATTAAATAAAAACTATGTGTAGTGCAAGAAGGAAAGGTGTGTGTGTGTGTGTGGAAAAAAGAGACAACAAGAACAGGAACACTGTTGTATTTTTCCCTCTCATTTCCCTTTTTCCTTTTCTTGCTTACACATGATTTTTCCTACTTTATTCCGCGTCCACTTTTGTGATTCTTTTTTGTTTCCCTTTTTCTCCCCTCTCTTGTACTGTTGACAGGGAGGATTAGTGGACGTGTGGAATTTTTCTATTCTTGTGTATTGTTCTTTTGTAGTATCGCGACTTGTGTCTTCATTTCATCGCAACTGTCTACCCCCTTTTTTTTTTACTTTGTTTCCTTTTAAAACGTAGAGAAAAAAAATAGCAGAAGTATTCTTCTCAAAGAGCTTCCTTTCCTCAACCTAGCAGTTTCGTTTCTTTACGTTTCTTTTCCCCTTTTCTCTCTCTCTTTTTTTTTCTCTCACACGAGCAAAAAAAAAAAAAAGAAGAAGAAAACAAAAAAAGTAAAACCCGAAAGAAAGAAATTACTTCTTCTCCCACCCCCATACACTCATACACACTCACAGTCATCAGTCATGGCGGGCAAGTCCTTTTACCAGCAGGAGTACTCCAAGCACATTGGGGCGACGATCCTCATTGTGTTCAGTCTTCTCGCCGGTCTCTTCACGACTGTCGCGATCCCGATTGGCCAGTGGAAGCCCAAGAACAACACCAAGGCGTGCTACACCCTCTGGGGCCTCAAGATTGACTGCAGCGGCAAGTTCTACGACATGCGCATCCAGAGCGAGACGTGCCCCGAGACGCGCTGGCGCCTCGAGGCCGCCATGTCCTTCTCGATTGTCGGCGACTTCTTCCTCTTCTTCACGCTGGCCGGCGCGTGCTACCAGCTGAGCGGCATGCGCATCAAGAACTACGTCGCGGGCATGCTCGCCTTCGCCATTGGGTGCGGCGCGGTGCCGTGGGCCGTTGTGTGCGCGTTGTACAACACCGCCTTCTGCGGCAACTACAAGTACCACCGGGCCCTCAACGACTACGGCCCCGGGCTGCCCATCTTCATTGTGGGCTGGTCGCTCGCCGTGATTGGCCTCGTGCTCTTCTGGATCCTCGAGCCGTCGACCGAGGAGGCCGATCGCATCGACGCCGAGGAGAAGGAGAAGCGCTACGGCACCGGCGAGGGCGGCGAGGGCGAGGAGGGCGAGGAGAAGAAGGAGGGCGAGGACAACGAGGATGAGGAGGGTTCTCAGAAGAAGAAGGGCAGTGATAAGGGCTCCAAGTAAACAACAACAAGAAGAAAAGATGAAAGATGAAGAAAAGGTTAGAAAAACCTCTTTCCTCATTTCCAGGTAATGTTTTCTTTCTTTCTTTTTTTTTTTCTTTTATCACTCCCCTACACTCACACTTGCTTTGTTCGTTTTTCTTTCTTTCTGCGCTATTAAAAAAAAAAATTCTCTTGTATTTGCCGGCCACATTTCCACGTATTATCATTATTGTTTGTTGTTTGTTTTTCCCACTTTTTAGTATTTATCTCTCCCCCATTTTATTATTGTTTTTGTTGCCCTTCCACGTTTGTTGTTTTGGCCATGTTTACTTTGTTGGATTGTTGTCTCCTTTTTTTGTTCAAAAAAAAAGGGGAAAAATTAGTGTTTTGTGTTGGCCTGGCTGTGCCCCTTTCCCGCTACGCTACTATTCTTTTTCTTTACTGTAGCGATGGGGAGTTGAAAAAGAAAAAAAAAATACGAGACGTAAAATTAAAAAAAAAAAAAGAAGAAAGAAAGAATGAAAAGAGGTCAAAAGGAGAGGGAAAAAAAGGGAAAGAGTGAATGTGAATGGGTGGTATCGAAATGAAGAAACAGTCTCAACAGATAGTTTCTTTTCTTTTGCCTTTTCCCCTTCTCTGTCTCATTATTGTTCATTAGCTTCTTTCCTTTTCGCACTTTTGATCCCTTCTTTTCTTTCTTTCTTTTTTTTTTTATGTGAGATTGTTGTTTGTTTGTTTTTTGCCCCTGGCCTGCTTTTTTTTTTGCTTGTTGTTTTTTTTTTATTTTGGGTGTGATGAATTGAGATTGGAAAAAAAAAAGAAAAAAAAGCAGAAGCAAACAAACAACATCGTCAAAAAAGGATTTCGAACTCCATTCTTTGGGCGTTGTCGGAGTTCTTGGAAAAAGAAGAAAAAGGAAAATGTTCGAAGAAAATAACAAAAATAACAACAAAAAAAATAACTCCGTTTTTTAAAACCAAAAATAACAAAACATACACTAATGAGAAACTTGTTTCTGATTTTCTGTACAGCTGCGCGCGTAATGATCTCCATTACTCTGTAAAACCAAAAAAAAAAAAGAACTAGCATCATCGACACAGTAAAGCACACTTAACTCTCTCAGATGCACACAAAAAAAGGGAGAGTTGTGATGTGACTGGGGGGAACACCTACATGGTTGTTTTCACCTCATGGAAAGATTTGCCTCACTCTCTTTTTTTTTTACTCTTCTCTCGTTTCCGCGTGTACGACTGACTCAGTCTAACACGTGAAGGTGAGTGGAAAAGAAAAAAAAAAAAGAAGAGAGAAAGAATTAAAACAGGAAACGTGAAGAGTTTCAAATGGTTTTGCATCAACTCCCTATTCTAACCTTCTTTCCATTTCCCCTCGCTTTTCCTTTCCTTTTCCTCCTCTTTTACAAAACAAACAAACAATCTGTTTCCCTCTTCTTCTTCTTACTTTTTCTTTTTTTCCCCACCACACGGGAAAACTCTCACTCATCTTTTACCCACTCTCTGTGACTCTACTGAAAGAGAACTAAAAAAAAAAAACCCATCATTACCCTGCCCTCAAAGCAAAAACTAAAAAAAAAACACCTTTTTTTTCAAAAAAAACTAAAACACCACCACTAGTAGAAATGCCTGTGCAGAACCTCTACGTGCAGTGCAACCCGCTGTTGGACATCTCCGCCGCCGTCGACGAGGCGTTCCTCGCCAAGTACCCACGTGCAGAAGGCCTCGGCCTCGCTCGTGACCGACGAGCAAAAGGGCATCTACGCCGACTTCGAAGGGCGCCCGGGCGGCTGCACCTACGTGCCCGGCGGCAGCGGGCTCAACACCGCGCGCGTGGCCAAGTGGGTCGCGGCGGCGGCGGGCAGCGAGGCGGCCGAGTTCGCCACGGCGTACGTTGGCTGCGTCGCCGAGGATCGCTACGGCAAGCTGCTGACCGAGGCGGCCGCCAAGGACGGGGTCAGCATGACCCTGGAGCACACCACGAAGGCGCCCACGGGCTGCTGCGCCGTGTGCATCCTCGACAAGGAGCGCTCGCTGGTCGCGAACCTCGCCGCGGCTAACGAGCTCTCCGCCGCGCACATGCACAGCGCAGCCGTGACCGCCGCGCTGTCGGCGTCGTCTCTGTACTATCTGACGGGCTTCACGCTGACCATTGACGTCGCGCACGTGAAGCTGGTGGCCGCCGCCGCGCGCGCCAAGCCGCAGGGGCGCTTCATGATGAACCTCAGCGCCCCCTTCATTATCCAGTTCTTCACCGACGCGCTGCTGGAGGTCGTGCCGTCCGTGGACGTGCTCTTCGCCAACGAGGATGAGGCGCGCACGCTGGCCAAGGTGCTCAAGTGGGACGAAGCCGGCGCCGCGGGGCCCGCGCTGGACGTCGCCGATGTGGGTGCGATTGCGCGCCGCGCGGCCGACGCGCTGCCCTACAGCGGACCGCACAAGCGTCTCGTCGTCTTCACGCAGGGCAGCCAGCCGACGGTGTTTGCCATTGCTGGGGAGTCGGGCAGCGCCAAGAGCGTGCCGGTGCCCGCGATTGCACCCGAGAAGATTGTCGACACCAACGGCGCCGGCGACTCGTTTGTGGGCGGCTTCCTGGCGGCCTACGCGCTGGGGCGCAAGGTGGAGCGCTGCTGCGAGTGCGGGCACTACGCGGCGGGGGTCGTCATACAGCACGACGGCTGCACGTACCCCGCCAAGGCGGAGATCACTCCTTAGAGAGTAGGAGGGGGATAGTGATAGTGACAGTGACAGGGGTGACAGGGAGTACTGAAAGGGGGCAGGAGGGGTACTCTTATAAGAGTTCCTTCTCTCTCTTTCTCCCCCTCCCCCCTCTCTCCCTCTCACTCTCTCACTAGCTTTTCCTTTTCTCTTTTCCCTGTTTACGTTGATTTTTCTGTTTATTGTTAAGCGCACCAATTCCTTTTTTTTTTCTTTTCTCTAATTCTATTATTAAAAAAGTTTTTTTTTTTCAAGTTAAGGATCGAATTCCACCCGGTCCCTGTTAAACGCATCTTTTTCTTTTCTGTTCCTAAAAAAAAAATGTTTTGTTAATCTAATCTCGGTAAGCGGATCTTCAGAAACAAACAAACAAACAAACACAACACAACAATGTATTATTCCACTGTTCATTTGCTCTTCACCGATTGAACACTTTGTGTTTATTCATCTGTACTGTTGTTTTTGGACTGACACTGTCTTATGTGGTGTTGTGCTTCCATTTTTGTATGGGAAGAAAAACAGAAAGAGGTAGAAAGGGAAATAATGAGAGCGGACATGAGTGAGTCTGTTGGTTATCTTGTTGATTTCCCTCCCTGATATTGGTTACCTTTTCCCTTTATATTCTCCTCTCCTCTCCTCTCCTTTTTTTTTCATTCTGTGTTTAACATTTTTACTTCTTCAGAAGCTTACAAGTCATACCGATATCGGAAACAGATAATATTATCAACATCAATAATAAAAAAAACGACAACAAAACATACATCAAAACATATTTTATCACACACTAAAAAAACGAAAGGGATATAGTACAACCAGAGAGAGAAAAACAAAAAGCACTCGTAACGCCAGCGCTTTTTTCTTTTTCTTCTTCATAAATAGTCCCGATAACACACACACCTAAACAGTAAGTTTTGGCTTTTCATTTCCATTGCCAACACCGCAAAAGAAAAAAAGGAAAGAAAACGAAAAAGAAGAAGCAGTTAAACGTCTTACCAGTAGTATCATACAGAGAGACACACCCCCACACACACACACACACACACCTACATAGTCATTGCAATGCAGAAGAGCCCCTCCGCCAGCGGGGACGACATCGAGTCGCCCCCCTCGACGCAGTCGCTGCCGTGGGTGTCGCCCACTGTGGACCCTTCCCTCGCCACGCGCCGCGCGCCCCCGCCGCTGCCTGGTGGTGGATACGACGATAACGACGTCAACGATGATGGCACTCCGCCGCGCCGCTCCAACACTGTAGGGGAAACGCACGGCACTGATAACGACAACCATAACAGCGACGGCCGCGGCCACTCTTCTAACGTTGTCGTGGGCTCTGTGCGGCCCATGGGGGAGGACGAGCTGCACCCGCTGTCACCGGACGTGTACCAGGGCGCCGACGTCGTGGAGGTGGGCGACCACCACCAGCAGGGACGTAATAATAATAATAATGAAGAGAGTGCGTCGCGGTCGCGCACCCGGCGCCGCAGCAGCGTGCGTGCGCCGCTCTATCACGAGGAGTTCCTGCCGCCAACCATTGCACCTCCTGCGGCTGCTGCTGCTGCATCGTCTTCAGAGGGTGCTAACGGTGCCGGGCGCCCGCGCTCGCGCTCCCGCTCAGCCCCGCTACTGGTCGTCGCCCCGGCGGCGCAGTTGGGTGCTGGCGACGAGGCGACCTACAACACACCAACAGCAACGGTGTCCCGCGCCTCGCCCTCGGCGATGTGCAGAGCGCCGGCGGCGAGAGCGCGCTGCTGGGTGGCACCAGTACCACACCGGGGTCTGTCGCGCGGCAGCGGCGGCAGCTGCAGCTGGTGGCGGAGCGGCACCGGCAGCGCATGGAGAGCGGCGAGGCGCTCGTGCAGCGTGTGGAGGGCTACACCGGCGTTGCCAAGGAGGAGACGGACGCCGCGCAGGGGAAGACCTCGGCCCGCAAGGGCGGCAAGAGCGGCAGCGCAGGAACAGCAGCAGGCAAGGTGGGCGGCGGGCCGCTGACCGCGGCGGACGCGGAGAGGCTGGAGCAGGCGCTGGTCGACACCGAGGCGTACATTGAGGAGCTCGCCATCGCCTCGGACAGCGTCGCGCAGCAGCACGCGGCACTCTCCAGCAATAACAACAACGCTGATGGTGCCGAGGAGGCGGCCGCGACGCAGCGTCTGCTGCACACACTGCAGGACTTCATCATCGAGGCGTCGCTGCTGCGCGACCGCCAGTCGCTGCTGCTGCAGACCATCCCGCGCAAGCCCGCCACGCGCCGCGGGAGCAGCGCCGGCGCAGGGACGCCGACAAACAAGGAGTACACGTGGTGTGTGCGCACCCGCACCGCGCGTGCGATCCACTCTGGGCGCCGCAGCAGCCGCGCCTCCTCGCTGGCGTCGCGCGGCGGCGAGTACGACCCCGACACGGACACCACAACGATACGGCGGCTGCCGTGGGTGCCGCCGGGCTCGGGGCACACGCCGCGCGCCTCCACAGAGATGCTGCTGTCGGCGCGGGGGGAGGGGCCGCGCAGTCGCAGCGGCAGCCGCACAGTCAACAACAATAATAATAACAGTACGAACAGCCCGCGCCGCATCAAGGGCAGCCGGTCGCCAGTGTCGGCGGCACGCGTGACGCGCTACGACACCGGCAGCCGCGCCGGCACGCCGCGCAACACCTCGGCCTCGCAGTCCCCGCGCGCGGCGCGCCCCAGCCCCGGGGCGACGGCCGCAGGCAGCATCTCCCGCGGGCCCAGCGCCCCCATCGCGCCCGGCAGCAGCAGCAACACACAGACACAGGCTGCAGCAGCAGGAAAGAAAAGGCTGCTGCTCCGCCGCCGGCGGACGCGCCGCTGGAGACGCTGGTGGCGGCGTACGAGGCCGAGACGCACGACGTGCTGGACCGCCAGCGGCTGCCGCCCATCAAGGGCGCCTTTGTGCGGGAGATGGGGGAGCGCGAGGGGCTCGCGGCCTACTGCGCGTGGGTCAGCAAGGTCTCGGGCGACATACGCGAGCGCAGCCGCCCGCAGGAGTGATGGATACTGGCGATGGTGAGAGTGTATGTGCGAGAGAGACGGGGCTTCAATGTGCTGAGCCGCATCTTGTTTCTATCTCTCCATCTCTCTATCTATCTCCATCTATCCCCATCCTCTCTTTCCCTGTCCCATTTTATTATTGTTATCTCCCTCCCCCGCTCTCAGCCTGTTGTGCGACGAGGGCTTTTTCCTTTTCTCTTTCTAATTATTTCCCCTCCCATTTTTTCCATCCTCCTGTATTATATCACGACATCAACATAGCGCCACACATAAACACACACATATTAAATACACATCAACATGAAATGAGTGATGGACGTCATAGTTAAACTGCTTTTTATTTCATCTACGCGTTTTCCCTTTTTTCCCCCTCGCACAGCAGCGTCAGCACATCCTTCCAGTTTTCCCCTTTTTTTTTCCCACCACCTTTTCCTGTATCATTTATCAGCGCAAATCTTCTTCTTTTTTTCTTCTCCTTCTCTCTCCTTGCGCATTTTTGCATCGACCTGTACCACTGTCTATTTATTGTTTCCCTTTATTATTATTATTTTTTCTGACTATTTTCTGTTTACATTGTGTATGAGCGGTTTATTGATTCAACAACAACTAAAAACACAAAAGAGAGGAGTTTACCACCAAGAAGAGGTAATCAATCGAGGAATGGTTTCATCAGGTGCGACTCTTCCCCCATGCGTGTGGTATGACAAGGACGATACAGCTGTTTTCAGTACACATATGCGTACATGCCTACATATATATACACAGATCTTGGGTGAGGAACTGTGCCAGTATTTCTCTCAACACTGAACGTTTTTGAATGTTCTGAATAGTGTTGCAATAGTATCTGTGATTATTTTCTTTCACCACATCTTCTTCACCCCTCTCTTTCCTTTCCTTTTCCCACTTTCTTCAGGTTAAGCATTTAGATCTTTTTTTTTTCATTTTGCCTCCTATTGTTTTATTTACTTGTTTTTTTTTTTAAAGAATCGTTATTTTCTACTTTTCAAAAAATTACCACTATTACTATTCTTTACCGTGATTGGTTTTTTACACGGCTATTAGTCTATTCTTCTCTTTGCCCCATTCACTAATCTATTTCCCCCTTTTCCCTCTTTCGGGGCTATTATAATATCGAAGGGGAAAAAAAGAGGTCACACATCATAATCCAACATCCTCTGAAAATAGTTTTGCATACACCCACCAAAATAGATCAACATAAAGAAGAAGAAGAAGAATTAGAAGTGATAAATCATTGCCACTGAGTGTGTACACTTCTCCTTTTACTCTTTCTCTTATTCATCACAACAACTACAAAGTGTAGCGTGTGTTTTCTTTTTTTTTTTCTTTGAAAAACCGCAGCAGCAAAAAGGGTTTTCATTATCGTTCTCGTGTTCGTGTGCTTATTCACATAGACATCAACCAATTCGTATACAAACGGAAGTATCTATTAAAAAAAAAAACACATTCAAACGATCAATATTGAAAGTAATAAAACATCCAAACTGATCGTAAGTGGAAAAAAAAATCAAGTAATCGCATCAATAATAATAACGAACATTTCCTAGTAATACTCCCACTCCCACTAGTAGTAATAACAGATAAGAATTACTACTACTACTACTACTACTACTATTACTATTACTACTACTACTAATACTAATAGATAAGAATTACTACTAACCAATATCACTATCAACATCAGTATCCGTATCCAATGCTCTTCAACGGCCGCAGCCGGCAGACGCAGCTGACGCTGGCGCGCGACCACCGGCCCAGCCGGCAGCAGATGCTCGACGACGCCACCCGCCGCCGCCAGCGCCGCGAGCAGGACGAGCGCAGGGCCGCGGCCGCGACGAGGGTGCAGCGCGCGGTGCGGGGCTGGCTGTCGGTGCAGGAGGCGCTGCGCAGGTGTCTCGCCGACCTTGCCACGGCGCTGCCGCCGGGGGAGAACAACAACAGCAACAACAACAAGAACAACAGCAACAGAATTGGGGTGTATCCACTACTGGTAATACTAATAATAGTACTAGTAGTACTCCGCTTGGTGCGCTGCTAGCGCCTCTGCTGTCGGCAACGGATATCGCAACAACAACAGGAGCAACAGGAAGAGCGGCCCTTGGGGGTGTTTCCGGCAAGAATAAGATCAATACTGCTACTACAGCTACTACCAGTGATAATAATAGTGGTAGCAGCGGCAGCGGCCAAGCCCACCAACAACAGCAGCAAGAAGAGCCGCAAGGAGCAGACAGACAGTCCGAGGGTGCGCGTGTGGGCGAGGCTGTGGTGCGGCGCCTGGAGCACGCGGCGTGGTGCTTCCGCTATGTGTGCGCGCACGCGGAGACGCTGCCCACCACAGTGCTCGCCTGCTGGACGGACAATAGCAATAATAATAATAATAACGCCACTGATGGCACCTGCAACACTATTACTGGTAATAGTAGTAGTAATAGTGGCGATAGCACCGATCCTTTTGTTTCGCTGCTGCGTCTCGATGAAATCAACCACAAGAAGAAGAATGTTGTGAAGGGTGAGGAGGGCAATGCAGCAGATGAAAAAGGCCAAAACGAAAACGAAAACGAAGAAGAGGAAGAAGATACAAAGAAGCGCGGGCAAGTCTCCCCCTCTGCGGTTGTGGGCCCCGCGCGGCGGCAGTGGCGGGCGCGGCGCCGTGCGCAGGTGCTGCGGGACGGGGCGGCGCGTCTGGCGGCCGGCGTGAGGCCCGCCTACGCACTCATCCTGGCCCGCCAGACACACACCCGCAGCGGGCGCGCTGGACACTGACACTGAGGCACAGACAGATGACAAGAACACCGAAGCTGCCGCTGCTGCTACTACTGCTGCTATCGCGGATGGCGTCTGTGCCGCGCTACTGGTCTCGGACCGTCTTCTCACGTTTGTGCTCATCACCAGTCTCGGCGCGTCTCGCGGCCTCTAGCAGCAGTAACAAGTAACCGTAAAACAGTCTGAGAAGAGAGTGAGAATCAGAGGAGCAGGATGAGCGGCGGAGGACGAGAGCCGTCTGTACGGCTTTGTCTCTGGCCTCATTGCGGTGCTGGTCAGCCCTACACCAGAGATACATAACACACCGCGAGCTGCGGCGCGGGCCGCCGCGCTGGCCGCCAGCTGCTGCGCCTTCTTCTCCCGCGGGCTCGGCGCCGCCTGTCCCGCTGCGGTGCGCGCGCGGCTGGCTGGGCTCGTCGCCCCACTGCTGGGCTGCGCTGCCGCCGCGTATCCACGAGGGGCTGCGTTCCCTCCGCTGCCGGCGTCGTCTACCTCTTGTGGCGCCGCGGCCTCGCCTTCCTCTTCTCTCCTTCCCCCCGCTCCTACGCCCCACAGCAGGACACCCATAACACTGCAACACTGAGTAATACACAATAATAACAATAATAGTAGTAGTAGTAGTAGTGTTTCCGCCGCTAGCGCCATTGCGCTGGGCCTGTGGGCCTCGCCGCCGTGGCCGCTGGCGTGCTGGCGCTGTCTGTGCGCCGAGACGCCCGTGCACGCGTCGCTCGCCGGCAGCGGGTACCTGCCGCCCACCACTGACGCCGTCGCCGCGCTGCTGGACGTGCCCGCGGGGCTGCGCGGCCGCGCAGCCAGCAGCAACGATGATGACAGTTGACGACGGCGGCTGTGAAGACGAGACAGCCGACACGCAGGTGTCGGGGCGCGGCTTTGTGGACTTTGTGGTGCGTGTGGCGTACCACTATCTGATTGTCGCCCCACAGGCCGCCGCCCGGCTGCTGCCGCTGCTGCTACTGCAGGGAAGAACGGCAGCCAGAGTACGGCGGGTCTCGCTCGCAACTACTGCACTACTAGTACTACTACTACTAACAACGGCCGCCTCCGCCCCCGCGCAGATGACGAGGACGAAGTGGCACGCGGCCGGGCAGACGGCAGACGCCGAGGCAACCGTCACATCGCTGGCGCTGCTGGACCGTCTCAGTCGTCTGCTGCCGTTTCTCCTCGCCGTTGGTGAGGAATCGGGCGCTGCGCAGGGCACCACAGAAAGCGTACAACAACAAGCAACAACAGCAACAGGGTTAATGTGGATGGCAGTGGCGCGCTCCTGCCGCTGCAGATACGCAAGCGCTGGCTGCTGTGCGTCGTCGGAGCTGACCTCCCGCGTGTGCCGCTCCGACTTCTACCTGCAGCGCGTACTGGACGACCTCCACCACCCGCGCGTCCGGAGCTCCGTGAGCGGCAGCAGCGAATAGCAGCGGTACAAGCAAGCAGCAATACTGTAGCCAATGGTAACAGTAGTGATGCTCTTCTTCAAGTACCGCTACCCCTCCTCCGCGCTCTTCAGCTCCGAGTGGGGCCTGCGGCTGCTGGAGCGCGTGTCGCAGCAGCCGGGGGCCGACAACGACGCGGACACTGTGCTGGTCGACGATGACGAGGAGGATGACAATAACAAGAGTGCCGATCACCGTCGACCGCAGCTGCCGGGGAGGTGAGCAGACGTCTCCGAGCGGCTGACAGCCAGCCCAGCACAAGGCAGCGCTACGAAGCAGAGAATGAAGAGGAGGAAGGTGGGGCAGCAGACACGCAGCGCACCACTACTACTAATAATGCTAACAGCTAGCTACTGCTACTACTGCTACTACTACTACTACTACTACTACTGGCTGCTGCTGCTGCTGCTGTCCCCCGGCAGAGCACGCTGGAGGCTCTCTGCGGTGTCTACGCGTGGCCGCTCTACTACTTTGCGCACAACGACTCGGCGCAGCAGCAGCGCGAGACCGCGGCCGTCTTCACGCGGCTGATACACATGCCCGCGCTGCTGCGGCGCCTGTGGGAGCTGCACACGGTGCGCTGCGCCGGCCTGGCCGCGCTGCTGGCCCAGCGGAACCCGGCGACCTCATCATCAACATCACATCAACAACATCATCATCGTCATCGCAGGCGTTGTCTTCGTTCCCGGTGCTGGCGCAGTACCTGCAGAGCCTGCGCGGCGGCGGCAGCGTCCCGGCGGTGCCCGGGTGGCGCGAGGCGCCGCAGGAGGTGCTGCGCGGCCGCCGGCGTGGCGGCGGGCGCGTGCGCGCCGCCTCTACTGGGAGCCGCACCCGGCGCTGACGGTGCTGCTGCTGACGCTGCTGGGGCACTATGTGAGCGCCACCGACTTTGGCGCGGACATTCTGCTGCAGCAACAGCAGCAGCAGCAGCGCGCGGCGTACGGCGGCGGCGGCCGCTGAGCAGC
>JBAMBP010001271.1:0-36790 GCA_037044515.1 Phortica magna
GGTTGTGGCAGCACGGTTGGTGTTGAAAGCGCGGGTAGCGGCGATGGCAGACAACAGTGGTTCGTCGTCGTCGTCCTCCTCGGAGGTTTCGACCGGGGTGGTGGCAGCGGTGGCACTGGTGCTCGGCGTCGACGTCGGCAGACGACTGCAATTACGAAGGCTGTGCCCGGGTACGGGCGGCTGCTCGGGTAATGGCTTTGGTGGCTGCGGCGTGGGTGGTGGCAGCGCAGTTGGTGATGGAACGTAGGTAGCGGCAATGGCAGACGACAGTGGGTCGTCGTCTTCCTCGGAGGTTTCGACCGGGGTGGAGGCGGCGGTGGCACTGGTGCTCGGCGTCTACGTCGGCAGACGACTGCAATTACGAAGGCTGTGCCCGGGTACGGGCGGCTGCTCGGGTAATGGCTTTGGTGGCTGCGGCGTGGGTGGTGGCAGCGCAGTTGGTGATGGAACGTAGGTAGCGGCAATGGCAGACGACAGTGGGTCGTCGTCGTCCTCGGAGGTTTCGACCGGGGTGGAGGCGGCGGTGGCACTGGTGCTCGGCGTCTACGTCGGCAGACGACTGCAATTACGAAGGCTGTGTCCGGGAGAAAAGGCGGAAATGACGGCGGGAACGCTGGTAGGATCGCCAGTGGGAGCCATGTTGGGTACAGTGGATGCAACTGCTAGAACGGGTAAGCTGAAATTGGTGGAGCAGGTGGCTGCACGTGTGGTGCCACTGGTGGCGGCGGCGTGGGTTGTGGCAGCACGGTTGGTGTTGAAAGCGCGGGTAGCGGCGATGGCAGTCGACAGTGGGTCGTCGTCGTCGTCGTCCTCGGAGGTTTCGACCGGGCTGGTGGTAGCGGTGGCACTGTTTCTCGGCGTCGACGTCGGCAGACGACTGCAATTACGAAGGCTGTGCCCGGGTACGGGCGGCTGCTCGGGTAATGGCTTTGTTGGCTGCGGCGTGGGTGGTGGCAGCGCAGTTGGTGATGGAACGTAGGTAGCGGCAATGGCAGACGACAGTGGGTCGTCGTCGTCTTCCTCGGAGGTTTCGACCGGGGTGGAGGCGGCGGTGGCACTGGTGCTCGGCGTCTACGTCGGCAGACGACTGCAATTACGATGGCTGTGTCCGGGAGAAAAGGCGGAAATGACGGCGGGAACGCTGGTAGGATCGCCAGTGGGAGCCATGTTGGGTACGGCGAATGCAACTGCTAGAACGGGTGAGCCGAAACAACTGGTACGGGCGGCTGCTCGGGAAATGGCACTGGAGGCGGCGGCGTGGGTGGTGGCAGCGCAGTTGGTGATGGAACGTGGGTAGCGGCAATGGCAGACGACAGTGGGTCGTCGTCTTCCTCGGTGGTTTCGACCGGGGTGGAGGCGGCGGTGGCACTGGTGCTCGGCGTCTACGTCGGCAGACGACTGCAATTACGAAGGCTGTGCCCGGGTACGGGCGGCTGCTCGGGTAATGGCTTTGGTGGCTGCGGCGTGGGTGGTGGCAGCGCAGTTGGTGATGGAACGTAGGTAGCGGCAATGGCAGACGACAGTGGGTCGTCGTCTTCCTCGGAGGTTTCGACCGGGTGGAGGCGGCGGTGGCACTGGTGCTCGGCGTCTACGTCGGCAAACGACTGCAATTACGAAGGCTGTGCCCGGGTACGGGCGGCTGCTCGGGTAATGGCTTGTGACTGGCTGCTGGCTGGTGGCGGCGCTGGGTGGTGGCAGCGCAGTTGGTGATGGAACGTAGGTAGCGGCAAAGGCAGACGACAGTGGGTCGTCGTCTTCCTCCGGAGGTTTCGACCGGGGTGGAGGCGGTGGCACTGGTGCTCGGCGTCGACGTCGGCAGACGACTGCAATTACGAAGGCTGTGCCCGGGTACGGGCGGCTGCTCGGGTAATGGCTTTGTTGGCTGCGGCGTGGGTGGTGGCAGCGCAGTTGGTGATGGAACGTAGGTAGCGGCAATGGCAGACGACAGTGGGTCGTCGTCTTCCTCGGAGGTTTCGACCGGGGTGGAGGCGGCGGTGGCACTGGTGCTCGGCGTCTACGTCGGCAGACGACTGCAATTACGATGGCTGTGTCCGGGAGAAAAGGCGGAAATGACGGCGGGAACGCTGGTAGGATCGCCAGTGGGAGCCATGTTGGGTACGGCGAATGCAACTGCTAGAACGGGTGAGCCGAAACAACTGGTACGGGCGGCTGCTCGGGTAATGGCACTGGAGGCGGCGGCGTGGGTGGTGGCAGCGCAGTTGGTGATGGAACGTGGGTAGCGGCAATGGCAGACGACAGTGGGTCGTCGTCTTCCTCGGTGGTTTCGACCGGGGTGGAGGCGGCGGTGGCACTGGTGCTCGGCGTCTACGTCGGCAGACGTCGGGGACGTGACTGCAATTACGAAGGCTGTGCCCGGGTACGGGCGGCTGCTCGGGTAATGGCTTTGGTGGCTGCGGCGTGGGTGGTGGCAGCGCAGTTGGTGATGGAACGTAGGTAGCGGCAAAGGCAGACGACAGTGTGTCGTCGTCTTCCTCCGGAGGTTTCGACCGGGGTGGAGGCGGCGGTGGCACTGGTGCTCGGCGTCTACGTCGGCAAACGACTGCAATTACGAAGGCTGTGCCCGGGTACGGGCGGCTGCTCGGGTAATGGCTTTGGTGGCTGCGGCGTGGGTGGTGGCAGCGCAGTTGGTGATGGAACGTAGGTAGCGGCAATGGCATACGACAGTGGGTCGTCGTCGTCCTCGGAGGTTTCGACCGGGGTGGAGGCAGCGGTGGCACTGGTGCTCGGCGTCTACGTCGGCAGACGACAGCAATTACGAAGGCTGTGTCCGGGAGAAAAGGCGGAAATGACGGCGGGAACGCTGGTAGGATCGCCAGTGGGAGCCATGTTGGGTACAGTGGATGCAACTGCTAGAACGGGTAAGCTGAAATTGGTGGAGCAGGTGGCTGCACGTGTGGTGCCACTGGTGGCGGCGGCGTGGGTTGTGGCAGCACGGTTGGTGTTGAAAGCGCGGGTAGCGGCGATGGCAGTCGACAGTGGTCGTCGTCGTCGTCGTCCTCGGAGGTTTCGACCGGGCTGGTGGTAGCGGTGGCACTGGTGCTCGGCGTCTACGTCGGCAGACGACTGCAATTACGAAGGCTGTGTCCGGGAGAAAAGGCGGAAATGACGGCGGGAACGTTGGTAGGATCGCCAGTGGGAGCCATGTTGGGTACGGCGAATGCAACTGCTAGAACGGGTGAGCTGAAATCGGTGGTGCAGGCGGCTGCTCGGGAAATGGCACTGGAGGCGGCGGCGTGGGTGGTGGCAGCGCAGTTGGTGAAGGATTGTGGGTAGCGGCAATGGCAGACGACAGTGGGCCGTCGTCTTCCTCGGTGGTTTCGACCGGGGTGGAGGCAGCGGTGGCACTGGTGCTCGGCGTCTACGTCGGCAAACGACTGCAATTACGAAGGCTGTGCCCGGGTACGGGCGGCTGCTCGGGTAATGGCTTTGGTGGCTGCGGCGTGGGTGGTGGCAGCGCAGTTGGTGATGGAACGTAGGTAGCGGCAATGGCAGACGACAGTGGGTCGTCGTCGTCCTCGGAGGTTTCGACCGGGGTGGAGGCAGCGGTGGCACTGGTGCTCGGCGTCTACGTCGGCAGACGACAGCAATTACGAAGGCTGTGTCCGGGAGAAAAGGCGGAAATGACGGCGGGAACGCTGGTAGGATCGCCAGTGGGAGCCATGTTGGGTACAGTGGATGCAACTGCTAGAACGGGTAAGCTGAAATTGGTGGAGCAGGTGGCTGCACGTGTGGTGCCACTGGTGGCGGCGGCGTGGGTTGTGGCAGCACGGTTGGTGTTGAAAGCGCGGGTAGCGGCGATGGCAGACGACAGTGGTCGTCGTCGTCGTCTCCTCGGAGGTTTCGACCGGGGTGGAGGCGGCGGTGGCACTGGTGCTCGGCGTCTACGTCGGCAGACGACTGCAATTACGAAGGCTGTGTCCGGGAGAAAAGGCGGAAATGACGGCGGGAACGCTGGTAGGATCGCCAGTGGGAGCCATGTTGGGTACGGCGAATGCAACTGCTAGAACGGGTGAGCCGAAATCGCTGGTACGGGCGGCTGCTCGGGAAATGGCACTGGAGGCGGCGGCGTGGGTGGTGGCAGCGCAGTTGGTGATGGAACGTGGGTAGCGGCAATGGCAGACGACAGTGGGTCGTCGTCTTCCTCGGAGGTTTCGACCGGGGTGGAGGCAGCGGTGGCACTGGTGCTCGGCGTCTACGTCGGCAGACGACTGCAATTACGAAGGCTGTGAGCAATACGCTGCTATGTCACCTTACTTCGTTCAGTTACGTATTGCTAAAAACAAATTTGATTATTATTTTAATGTTATCATCTAATGTGGTCAAATTAGATCGCATTGCTATTACGGTCCAAGCTAATAATAAAAATTATATAACTAATATTGTTTTATATTTGATTCAATTATAAAAAATTTTAGCAAATTTAAAAGGATATATGCCCGGCTAGCTCAGTCGGTAGAGCATGAGACTCTTAATCTCAGGGTCGTGGGTTCGAGCCCCACGTTGGGCGAAGATTACAATTTTTTATACTCTAACATCCAATCTAGCAGCCCTGCGCAGATAACAAATTCAACTTAAACTACAACTTCTTAGCACCCACAAAAAATATCTTTGAAATATTAAATTTTGTTTTTTTCTAAAGTATGCAATGTGAATATATAAATGACTGATCAGAGAGACTGGTCGTTTCTGCACAAATGGTTTTCGGTGACACTTAATTATATCAGCATTTTTAAGAAACACAGTAGAATAACAAGAGTCCTAACCAAAGCATTCTACTAGTTTGATTTTGGATGATTTCTGCCTCACAACCTTTTTTCTTCTTTTCACGCAATAATAATCACTATAATTTCAATTTCAATAACCTATAAATTGGGTCTTGAATCCAAGTCATTGCAATTAGGATATACATACTCTACACACAGAGTTACAAGAAGAAGTCTGTAGAATATAAAATTCAATCAAACAACATTTGCGGCTCAAATAAACAGAAAACAACAATAAGAAAGTAATGAGAAGGAATCGAATTAGGTTATGAGTTGAAAAGCAACTTACAGTGGTGCACAGCAAAGTTTCACGTGTTCGTTTCATGCAAAACGTTAAAGAGTGCTACAAAAAATACAAGTCAATATCCAATCAAGTGTCGTGTCATGCTAGTAGTTTCAATGTTATAATTCAAATCTACATACCTGGTGAAGACCTGAAATACATTTCAAGAGTTAACTATTCTAGCCATAACACCATAACAACCAATAAATTAATTTTAACCTATTTGTTTTACACTTTTATTACTAATATCCGTAAATTCTAATCAAAAAAGCAATGGCCCATGAGGGGATCGAACCCGCGACCTTCGCGTTATTAGCACGACGCTCTAACCAACTGAGCTAATGGGCCAACACATCCAGTGTTGAAAACCTGTAAAGCTACATTGGTAAACACTATTTTAAATTAATTAAAAAATATATGTTTTCTTAGTCTGCAATCGTCGGGAAAATACAAATTAATCGTAATTTTATGCAGAAAATAAGTACAAATCTAGTAGCATAGGTGAAAAAAAAAATTAAGATTTAAAGATAAAACTATTTTTTCTTAATTTATTGAGTTTAAAAAATGCATAACACCCGAAAGGGTCGCTCAATAAAACCAGTAACGGAGCTATTTTCGGCTTGCCGAAACTTATATACTCTTGTAAACTTTTTCCCAACTATTCTTATTAGAAAGTCCTTTTTTTAATTTTCCAATAAGAATAATGTACGTAGCCACGCCCATTTTGTAATTTGGCTTAAAGAAGGCAATCTAGTCAAACTTCACTACATTTTGCAATCTTGTATCTTGTCTGCTTACAGAGAAGTCCCATTTTTATACTCTTGCAAAAAAGAGTATACTAACTTTGTCGTGAAGTTTGCAACGCAGACTATATAAAGTATATATATTCTTTATCAGCACGATGAGAAGAGTTCAAATAGCCATCTCCGTCTGTCTGTTTCAGTGCAAACTCATCCTAGAATTTGAGACATATGTTATTAACATTAACGATTTGGATCTACTTATTGAAAATAAAAGACTCAATAATTATTGTAAGGAATATTGATTCTGTAGTTTTTTCCAAGATCGCGCCAAATTTTTGATCTCGACTCAGAAAACTTATATTTTTATATACTTTTAGGGACCACCCCCCCCTTTGAGTATAACATGTATTTTCGGCGTGCTTTACACTCCATATGGTACAGGGTAGAAAAATAAGGCGCGCCCAACGTGGGGCTCGAACCCACGACCCTGAGATTAAGAGTCTCATGCTCTACCGACTGAGCTAGCCGGGCATATATATGTGGATGAATTACAAAATTTTCCAGGTTTTTCTACAAAATACAGTTATTTTTGGTTATTTATTTTTATTTCTTCTAGAACCTTGAAAGTTAGACTTACTTATTGTATATATCTTATTTTGTTGTATGTATATAGACTCAACAATTTTTTTTTAAAAAAAGCTCTTTATAAAGCTCTTTTATAATTCTGAGCGACATGTTTTATGCAGGAGTCTAAAAATCCCTGAAACTCTAAACAGATACTGAAAAATATTATTTTACTTAAATGAATAATCTTATTTTTTATTTTGGTCCTTTCCAAAGTTTTTAGGTCCACATTCCGTATCGATCAATTTATCGAAATACATGGTTATCAATTGCCCGGCTAGCTCAGTCGGTAGAGCATGAGACTCTTAATCTCAGGGTCGTGGGTTCGAGCCCCACGTTGGGCGAATCAATAGACTTTTTTCCTCGTTTTAAGCCCTTTCATTGTAGTATAACCACCTATTTTGCATAGTTTAACAAATTTAAATCTTTTCTGCGACAAAGAAATAATAAATTACATTTATCAGTTTTACTCCATGATTATACAAAATTCAATACAAATATAAATACGTCTGAGTTTTCTATCCGTCTGCTTCTATCTTCCTTTCTTTTTGCCTTGGTTATCGCTTTCCCACTCTTGTATCTTCTGTGTCCAAATGAATAATATGTACTTTGGAGAAACTCTTGTGAACCTACCCCAATTGCACTGATATTGTGTGTGTTTTGCATGCTCAATGAGCTGATGTTGCAAATGTTTAACCAAACCGAGCTGAACCAATCTACTCACATGTATATAGGTAGATTGACTCACTAACACGCACAAATAATTTATGTGGGCAAATAAGCTTTTTGGGATATAACGTATTGTTCTACTCTGCCAGCCTGAGTCAGACTATGTAGAAATGCCATCATCATTATTTTTTTAACCAGAATGTCGAGCCAGACGTTGTTGCTATTGTTATTGTTTGTATTGTCTACTCATGTTTCAAACGCAAATGAGCAGAGGAATGATTTTCATGGCAGGCAGTCAGTCATTCAGTCTGACAGACAGACTTGTCTGGTCTCGACCCTCCGTTCCCTCAGTCCTCACGCTTTGTTCCTTTAGTAGCACCTCATTTCAACTGTCCGTGTATGCTTTGCTTTTAATGCAATGTTGTTTCGTAAAATTTTTTTCTTAGAGTTTTTTTTTGTTTTTTTTTTTAATTTAGCTTCACTGTTCTTGTCTCTACTCATAGTTCAATTCAATTTGCAGTCTTCCCCACGTTTATACATTGGGATTTCAACGCAGCAAAGAATATTTGTTATCTGCATTTCGCTCATTCCTTCGTCTCTGTGCCTTTTTCAGACTGCGTTCCTTTTTTCATGCAAAATACCATGTCGCGACTTAGTACTAAAGTGCAGCATATTTTTAAGAATTGCAAACGAGTTCGGGTTTAAGGTAACCTTCACACTTATTATTCGTAGATAAGTCCAGTTATTTGGTCGTAAATAGACGGGTGTCCTGGAAAGTTTTCCGGGAGTTTTGAAAAATTGGTATCCTTATGTATTTCGGGGTGCTCTTTCCGAATTAAAAAAAAATGGCGTCCAAAATCGGATTTTTCACCATCGGACGGTATAGTCCAGAGTATTTGACAATATAATACTCTGCACACTCCAATTTAGAAAAGATCGTTCAAAATTGTTGATGAGTTAAGGCTTGCACCATTTATAAGACACTGCTGCAGTTTTGCAAAGTATATATACATTCCAAGCCAATATGGCAATTTATGAAAAATTATAGTTCGTTGGTGTGATGTTTAATGGCTAAAAATGCCAGAAGAGGGCTATTTTGTGGTGTGTAGTTTTAAAGAGGTACTTACTGATAAGTAATTAAAATGTTTCACATCACATTTTGTTTGAAATTTGTTATAAAAAGACTATTGAATCAGTAATCTTTACTGCATTTGCCATCTGATTTTAATTTTTCTCTCTTATCTGGTGACCTAACTATAGCCTTTTAAAAATAGTGGACGGTACTGACACACCTGGTTTTATGTCCAACACAATTTGAAGGCTTAACAAAGTAATAAGTGCCAAAAAATACCATTATGTAATTTAGCTATGGGGGTTACCTTGTTTTATTTCAAAACAGTTCTACCACACTCGCAAATAAGTACATTTATTGAAGAAATTTTTAGTAACTCCCAACCCCGATTCATTATACATACTTCAGGGAATGTAAAATTTATGCTCTTATCAATTTCTAGCTCTAATTTTTTCTTTAGTGTCCACTGGGATTGGAACATTTGTTGCCTTGGCTCATCACTTGTTTGTGATCCGGAATTTTTCCACTTCTGTGACATCGCTTTCTTCAAGTCCTTTAATGATACGAAATTGACGAGTGAAATATTAGTTTTCTGCTTTTACTTCGATTGCTGATGTTTTCAGGGCAGAAGAGTTACAAAAAGTCAAAGTAGTAAAATGCAAACATTTTACGACTTTTGCTTTCCAATTGTATTGGAAATTGAGCACTGATTGTGGCAAATATGAAAAAACTGAGATTAGCCAAGTACAGTCCTATAATCTTTTGGATAAAAAAATGGACAAGGTCCTGGTATCGTATTCTCTAATTACATACTTTTCTTCTTTAACAAACATAATATACCCTGGTATATAGTGTGGGCAGGGAATAAAAAATGAACTAGTATGGAATTGCAGTCGAGAATATTCGACATACCCTGTTCCTTCAATGTGTAAAGACTGCTCAAAGACGTTAATTCAATATCATATATACCAATTTTTACTTTTCTCGACCAATTGGTTCTAGAGATATAAAGTTTTTTTTATTTTGACTATATGTGTGCGTTGTCACGCCCATTTTATGATCAAGACTTATTACACTCTATTCCAACAGCATACACACCAAGTTTCATTACCATAAGTTATATGATTAAAAATATATCAGCATTTTAAATTTGTACAATATGTGGGCGTAGTCTCGACTATTTTTTATCTATCTTTTTGGCTTCAAGTCAGCTATATACACTCCAAAATTGATGTTTCTATCTAAAAAGACTAAGAAAATACGACTTTTGTATATTTTAAACCAAGGTAACTCCAGTTATTTACCCCTTATCCATAAACTTAGTCTCGGAGGGGGAAAACAAAGTAAACTTGAGCTGTGTATCAAATAGCAGAATTGACCTGAAAAGGAATTTAGTTTCAAAATATTATAGTTTTCGAGATCGATGCGTTCACAAAGACAGACGAATGGACGGACAGGTCTAAGTCGACTTCTCTTTCAATACTGATCAAGAATATATACTTTGTAGGGTCTGCGACGACTCCTTTTATGTGTTACATTTTCGACGAGCACGAAACTAATATACCCTTGGATCAAAAGGTGCAGGGTATAAAAAACGAGTGAATATTTAAATCTTAAGACAAATCTTTGACAATTCTTTCCAAATTGGAGCAACTTGCCCGGCTAGCTCAGTCGGTAGAGCATGAGACTCTTAATCTCAGGGTCGTGGGTTCGAGCCCCACGTTGGGCGCAGCGAAATTTTTTGTAATTTACTTTTTTCACATTTATTCTTACACTTTAATTTTTAAAATTCATTTGTATTGTCTGATCTGTGCTATACGTTAGTAATGTTTGGCGGACATATTATACAGCTTAAATATAAAGTTTATCAGGAATCAAACAATTGAAAATTTGTCGTTAAGAAAAATCGTTGGAGCTCCTTGATTCTTGATAAGCAACACAAAAACATATCGATAAAATGAGTGGCTAAAGTATCACCGATGTGCTTTGTCTGCCAGTCCGATCTGGCCAGTTTCGCGAAGATTGTAGAGGGTTTTCCTAGATTAGTAGTCTTCACTAATATTTCAGTAATTTTTGCTAAATATTTTTTAATTTAAAACCACATTTTTTCTTTTTTGTTGTTTTTAAAAGTTACTGCATCAATTTGGTGAGTTCAAATTGCTTAAGTGTTAAACTTATTTTCGGAAAGCTAAGAACTATTCTGTTTAATCTATTAAAACAACAATGAATAAGTACAAAACGAAATATCTGCAGCAAGTTCGCTGGTCTTATATCTTTTTATGTTGAAGAAACCCCGGAACATATGGCCCATTAGCTCAGTTGGTTAGAGCGTCGTGCTAATAACGCGAAGGTCGCGGGTTCGATCCCCTCATGGGCCAAGGATTTTTTGCTTTTTTATTTAAAACCTTAAAAAAAAAAATTGCTTTGGTAAAAACGAATATTGGCCCATGAGGGGATCGAACCCGCGACCTTCGCGTTATTAGCACGACGCTCTAACCAACTGAGCTAATGGGCCACTTGTCAGCTCCTTGCCAAAAGCTTTTTTTATTACTTTTTATTTTTTATACCAAACAATCAATGCAACATTTGCGTTGTTTTCTACTCTGAAGCAGTTTACGTACTTTCCTATTGCAACTGTAACTGAAATGCTGAGAACATATTTTCTTCTTACCATGACAGATTCTTTCTCATGACTTATCCACTCTTTGATTTATTTACAAAATGCAGCTTACGAACCCATTTTTATTTTGCAGTATTTGCCTTCCACCTTTTCCAGTTTGGTAGCTATAATCATTTGAAGTTACTTTTATAAAACTTTTGAAAAATTGCATATGGTGCCTGGTAAAATTCGTAAATAATTCATAATCTGATGCCATTTTAAGAAATATTGTCAGTAAATAATTAAATTAGAATTAGTTTTAATATGATATTAGCCAAATTAAAACACTCCTGAAATGAAATAGCTTTCATAACTAAAACTTACCTCAATTTTGGTTTCAAAGCTTTCTTTTATTATAAAAAATAAAACTTAAATTTTAAGTGTTACTGCACATTTTATATTACCATCGATATATTAGGAAAAGACTTTCATATAATAATCACAGTTCCTGGCGTGTACCACTGGAAAGAAAAATGAGATGAAAATTGGGGACAACTTAAAAAAACAAAAACAGACGCAATTATCGGCTTTGACAAAACTTATATACTCTTGCAACTATTTTTTATAA
This sequence comes from Phortica magna, assembly GCA_037044515.1. Taxonomy (NCBI): domain Eukaryota; kingdom Metazoa; phylum Arthropoda; class Insecta; order Diptera; family Drosophilidae; genus Phortica; species Phortica magna. The sequence goes on from JBAMBP010001271.1 coordinate 11,403, forward strand.
TTTGAAAGCTCTTCAATAAATTGTTGAAATAGAAGTAAGTTATAAAACAGAGACGTATAGGAAGGAATGATAACTACTTTGATCGTACTTATGAAAGCTATATGCTATAGTCGCCTGATCTTCACCAATCTTGCACAGTATCTACAATTTCAAGATTTTATACAAAATCTTAAGTAAGTAACTCCAAAAACAATACATATTGTTTCAAGGCTTACTCCTCCTTCTATGCGTTACGTACTTTTGTTCTCAAACAAACACACTACCCTGATACACAGTGAGTACAGGGTACAAAAAACGTTGAAAAATTATATGTAAAATGAAGATGAGAGAACAGAGCGAAGGAAAAAAAAAAGCGTAAAAGTTGTTTCAAAGCAGACGCAAAAACATTTCAAGTGGTGTAGGTTAGGCACTAACAAAACACGCCAGATTTGTGGGACAAGTGCGTTAACCGAAACGGACGAAAACCAGAAGTAGAATCAACTCACTCACTCACACAATAATAAAGACAGCGAGAGTTGCGGCACAGGCAAAGTCCAAGTCATCAGAGCTCATTGCATACAGACCCAAAACGCTTCGTACAATACAAGAATAAAAAGCATAAGATACACACACAGATGCAGTTGCAGCTATAGATACATTTACTAACAGAAAAAGCTTGGCAACGGCTGGGCATCAAATAGAATATGTGGAGCCAGACAGTCAACGATAACGACCGACTATGAACAGCGAAAAAGAGGCAAAGTAACGAGTAATGACAAGGAAAAGAAAACTTAAAAAAGTGAGACAAACGAAACCGTGATGCCGTAGCAAGTGTGTATGTTGCTGCTATCAACAATGATGTTGTTGGCATTGTTCATTTCAAGAGCAACGTTGCAATGAAAATGAAATTCACTGAACGAAAACACACTTGCCGATTGGTTGGGCATAAGGAGAGAAACTACTATAGGCTCAATCTAACGCGTAAGGCTTTGTTAATGATTGTAAAATAGACAGTAAAAAAGACTGAAAGACTTAAGGCAGACATTACTATTAATTGTTAAGAAGGTCAGAAAACACATTTACTTTATGTACAAGTTAAAAAAAAATGTACAACATTCTGTCTCCCCGACGGGGAATTGAACCCCGGTCTCCCGCGTGACAGGCGGGGATACTGACCACTATACTATCGAGGATGTTGAACAACTTTTTTTGGCAAGCTAAAAAAAAGTTTTAGTTATATTTGATAATTACTTGGTATTTTTAGCAATTTAAGTGAGTTCAAACAATCACAATTTATATCCCATATGGTCTAGTGGCTAGGATATCTGGCTTTCACCCAGAAGGCCCGGGTTCGATTCCCGGTATGGGAAATACTTTTTTTACATTATTAATCTAGTGTCTCTGTACTGATTACGAAATTGACCCATGGATGAAATTGTAAAATATATAACAATTTAACATTTAAATATATATACTACCTTATTTTTTGGTAACAAAAAAAAAAAAACAAAAAAAATGTTTCTGTCAGTTCCAAGTTAAGTTCAACCGGCTAAGCATAATGTAACAAAATTATTAATATTTGTCAAAAAAAAAAAAAATTTAAGTATCTGCGTTTGTATTTTGACCATTATTGGCTTTAAGTATTAGCTTTGGTTTTCTATAAAAATCAAATTAATAATATCAATATAAAATTTGACAACGAAACGCACACTGCCTTCCAACTATAAATATTTTGGTTTTCAAAAGTTTAAAACTTTGAGAATAAAATGGGAATTATAACAATAATATATGTATACTGTGTATATTTGATGGTACATACTTAATGTGTTTAAGTCTGAGGTTTTTTTATACAGAAATATTGTCTTTAATGATACAAGAGCACAAATAGACCCTACAAAGATATAGAAAAATGTTAAAAAAAATACCTTTTACGTCGCTCAAATTATCTCAGTCTCTTGAAAGGGGATTCGATTTAAAATTGAAAGAAGTTATGAAAAATGGTGAAGATGATCGCAGATAAAAATTTTAAAATATTAGCTACAGTCAAATCAAGAGAAAGAATACAGAATATCAGGAAACGATTTACAGAAGAGCAACTAAAAGCACTGTTGTAAAAAAAAAATATAGGTGTGAAATTGCAAATTTACTAAAGCGATTATATGTGGTCAATTCTGTAAATTGAGCAACTAAACAAGATTCATTAAAAACGACAATTAAACCATTTTCAAACATGATTTAAAAAAAAAAGAAGAAAAATTATGAATAAACTCCAATTTTTAAATCTATCGTTTGTTTGGGGTTTTCAAAATAGTTATCTTTCTAAATGTTGTATGGGCGCTAACAGCCCTAAAGGCCCGATCATTGTTGTTTAAGGAAATGATTTGAATGTAGAAAAAATAGGATCAATGAAACTTTCGGAACGCTAAACGTGTACAAACAGACAGGCAGACATATCAATATTGACTATTGACGCTTTTATTGTGTTGCAAATTTTCAAATTCTATTTAAGTTTAATTAACAAAAAATAGTCATATAATAACAAAATTGTTTTCCGTTAAGCTAAAAGAATTTGTACAATGCTGAATGTAACTTTTAGTCACTGAGATTTCCTAGATTCGACCGCCAAGGGGACATGACATTATAAAAAAATATTATTTCATATTACTAAAACTTTAAATTGATAATGTTTTCTCATTTGTTTTTGAGGAAAAAGAAAAGAAAAGTTTATTATAAAAAATTAAAATTATATGAATACATACATTGAGTTTAAACAAAAGTTTTCAATCACTTACATTGTATTCGGATTAGATTTCTTCTTCGTTTCGTTCAAGCAAGTTCAACAGCACGACTATGTCAATTGGAATTCGACAACAAAAAACGTCACGCGCGAAATAAAAACAAAAAAAAAAGCAAAAGCAAAAAAATGCGTCGGCAAACAGCACAAAAACAAAAGCAGCGCTAAACTTTGTGTACGTTTTAATGACTTTTTGCTTTTGCTTTCTTTCACACTTTTTCCTTTGTCTTATTTATAGGCTTTGGTTTCGGCGATTTTTATATTTTGCTTTGTCTTGCATATTCACAATATTTACGCACTTTGCCTCTCTTTTTTGAAGAATTATTATTGGATTCTTTTCCAATTCCATTTAGGCACTCATATTCAAAGAAATCAACGTAAGCGATGGCAGCAACAGAGGCGACGCTGTGGTCTGTTAGTGTAAGGCGGAAGGCAGATAAGCGCGACGGCGGCGTCTGATTTTTTTATGTTGTTTCTCTGCCTACTTCGTTTTTCTATTTTGTATTTCCTTGCACTCACTTTAAAATTGTTGCGGCATGTAAATTATTTTTGTTTGTACGTGCAACAAATAGCTAGACTTGATTATATTACACATCATTCTCACATATTTAGCACAAAGATTCGGTTCTTTTCTATTTTTTTTATTTTAAATGCTTTACGTTCTTTGTTGTGTGCGCTTTCGTATTTAAACTTCTTTTAATTCACGCGACGCGCAACATCGACGACGAGAACACACAAAGTAATGAGCGACCGAACGAACCTCCGAGACGATCGACGCAAAATCCCGTTGAGTTGTGCGTGCTTTCACTCCCACAGACGAAATTCATTTGAAATTCAAGACAGAAATTCTGCGACATTTAACCGCCGGCTTAGCTGCTTGCAACGACATGCAGTAGGTCAGTGCTCAAATATTCTAGTTAAACAATGGAAAGTAGAAATATTTAACACAATATTCATTGTATTTGTTGTTAAATTGTCGAAATTATTTAAGTGACTCTTATTAGTGGTTATTAATTAAAATATTTAACTTTTGGGTAAATTTTTCCTTACTTCATTTTACGTTAAGATTGACTGAATAGTTTTATGTTGTAACAACAGCTTGTGTTACTTACACGTATATAATATTAAAACTAACTTCGTAGCATATTGAATATTGAATCCAGCTACATTTAGTAGGTTTAAAATTGAAACATAAGTCAGACATTGAAAAACTTATCAAAACTACTCAGCAAAATAACATCATTTTTTAATATTAAAAAAGTGTTTGTTTAGGAAAAATGTGTGTTGCATAAGTGATATCAAGAGTCAATTCATAAAACACTAAAAATGGACATCTCCTGGCTGTATTAAAGAGTGCTGCCATTTTTCCAGCAACAACTGATTCTGGTGGAATGGTAAGTCAGAAACGCGGATTTGAAAACAAAAATATGCTGACTTTGAGATTACTCGTAATAAGAAAAACAAAAGAGGTGAACATTCATTAAAAAAAAAACAGTATTCATTCAGCTCAAGACAGCCAATTTGGCAACACTGCTATTGAAAGACCACCACATAGACAGATCAATTTTTACAACATCTTTTTTAAGTAGAAAGGACATAAAAATGGATGAGAAATATAAAAAATTACTTTTTTATGAAAACAAAAATTGAATATTAAGTGGCATCACTAACTACTCGCAGCTGAGTTTATCTGTTAGTTAACAGAAAATGTTAGCTACCAGTGCTGCCATTGTTCTAAATACGCAAATTAATTTTTTATCTTCTTGTAAAATTTAAAATGAGTGACAAAGTGAATATTGACATGAAGTTTGAAGCGCAGAGAAGGAAACATCCATTCCACCATCTGTATAAAGTATATAGTGTATTCTTTATACGCACGTCGAGTTGACATAGCTATGTCCGTCTGTATGTCTGTCTGCTTTAGTGCAAACTCCTCCAATAGTTTTGAAAATATTGAAAAATATTAAACGAAGATTAAATTCTAAACCTTAATCCGTTCTATTCCAATAGCAAACACAAAAAGTTTTTTTTCTTGTGAATATAGGTTCCGAAGATATAAGCGTCTTAATTTTTTACTAAATATAGGCATTTCCACGACCATTTTTCTATTCAATCTTGTTGGGCTTTAAGTCAGCTATATATTTATAAATATTTGTTTACCCAAAGTAGCTTCACTTATATGACCCTCGCCCTAAACTAATTGCCAGAGGCCAAAACCAAAATAAACTGAATTTGTTTAATAATTAACAAAGTCGAGCTGAAAAGGAATTTTGGGTCTACTTCTTATAGTTTACGTAATCGACAAGCTCATACAGACGACATGGCAATATAATCTCGTCTTTTCGTACTGATCAAGAATATATAAACTTTGTGAAGTCATACATGCATCATATTGGGTGTTACAAACATCATTACAAAATTATAACAGTATTTACTGTGTGCAAGTATAATAAAAAATCGTAGTAAGGACTAGTAAGCTGTATCAAATGTGCTTCTTTTTTTCTTATGAGGCATTTTCTTCTTGACGAAAGCAACTCCCGTATTGTCTAGTGGTTAGGATATCCGGCTCTCACCCGGAAGGCCCGGGTTCAATTCCCGGTACGGGAAATGAAAGGCAATACTAAGAATTTCGCTTTTTACAATTTTTTGTTATTTTGTCAATATTTAAGCATGTTTTGTGTTGAATATAAAAACACGATTTGTATGACAACATTGCCATCTGGTCGAAACGACGGAACATGTTAATAAACACGCAGAAGTCAGCTAATGTTGTGTTCGCACTCAGACACAATACTTGCCCTGACGTCAACATCAATGGCAACTTGCTACCCAAAGTAAACCATCACTGCTATCTAGATATGCATTTAGACAGGAAATTGACATGGGCAACTCACATTTCCAAAATCCGCTCAAAGTGTCTGTCTAAGTGAACAAATTAAATCGGCTGTTAAATTCAAAAAATAAGTTGGCCCTAAGCAACAATGCTCTAATATATAAAACAGTAATAGCGCCTGCATGGGGCACTGCAGCTGCATCCAACATTAAGAAAATCCAGGTTTTTCAAAACAAAACACTGCGACTTCTAACTGGTGACTCTTGGTACATCCGCAATAGGTCCTTGCACAAAGATCTCAACAACCATTTTGTCGCTGACCAGATCAACAAGCTCAGCAACAGATACTCTGATAGACTATCAGTGCATCTAAATTCACTTGCCAGGGCATTAGCAAATCACAGACCGAAGGTTAAAAAGGATTCATCCGTGTGAGCTGAAAAAACTTTTAATATAAGTCCTTAATGTTTAATGTTAATATTGTATATTCGACATAGTCGCTTTTTCTTTTTTTTTGTGTGATTTGTGAATAAATAATTACACAAGAGATATTTTTATAATATATTCATATAAAAATAAAACAGATGAAGCACCCGCTTGAGACTTGATTCTTGATTAGCAAAGTGGTGTCCGTCGGTCCTGTGGCGCAATGGATAACGCGTCTGACTACGGATCAGAAGATTCCAGGTTCGACTCCTGGCAGGATCGCTTTTTTTTAATTCTTATAAATCAACTTTTAAATAAAGTTTTTTTTTCATTATTGATTATTTTATACATAATTAAATAATGGTACAAGTTGAGGTAAAAGAATTATTAATAAATTAGTAAATTTTATCTCTCACTGATGAAAGTATAGTGGTATATGATGCATTGTTTGTTTGCATACACATTTAAGGAATAATGCGTTGTGTGCCTTATTGTACAGAATTTAATAGTACATATTTTTATACCTATTTTTGTATATATATTTATATAATGTTACAAATTAATTTTGTTTTTGCCGTATATTAGTATAACAGTTACGTCTGTGTTATCGACAAGCCGAAAAGTACTTCATTATCTTTCAATTATGGTTTTTTGTGCAAAGAGCACAATTCATTCAACGGTCCTGTGGCGCAATGGATAACGCGTCTGACTACGGATCAGAAGATTCCAGGTTCGACTCCTGGCAGGATCGCATATATTTTGATTTTTTTTGCTTGAAAGAGAAGTTTGTTTTTTTTTTCGAATCGTAAGATTACATGTTCGAATCTGGTCAGGACCAGGTAAGTCAACGATGTTTGGTTGACCATACTTTTTTCTACCGAGTATATTGTTGGACTTAGATTTAAATTTTTATTATTTTTGAACTGCTAAATTAAGCATTTTTCAATTATATAAGTAGTTTTATGTTATATGAAAATACAGAAAACTCTGTGTTTATCATGGTAATTAATTGTGTTTTGATTATGACAGGTCACTAGAAAAACTTTATTACATACATATATGTATAAGATTTACCGCGAATAGTCGCTGGTATTTGCTATTCGTTATTATTCTCCATTTGTTTTCTATTCGAAACAATTATAGAAACAATAGCAGCGATTATTCGCTATTCGACGAATAATTAACAGCACCTAAATTTTGATACGAAAACTACAAATTTTATTAAAAATAATGCAATATTTTGTAGTAGTATTGCAACGTAAAATGCCCTATTTCAGACCACAGAACACAGGTCTTATTCATTTAAAGATATTTTAAACAAAATCAACTTCTTAAATAATATTAAAAAAATTCAAAATTTTTACGCTTTAACACATAAATATATAAAAGATATATGAAACAACTAGTATATAAGTATTTTCTTAAAGAAATCATTTCGATGATATGCCAAAAACAAAGTTATTAACAAAAATAGAAAATGATCAGAATCAGGCACACTGTCGGAATTATTTCTATAGTAAATTAAAATAAATCCCCGTATTATATCACATATTGTATGAAATAAAGAAAATAGCTATTGATGTCAAATAATTTTGGCAAATAATTTGACTATTAGCCATGAGCCTTCCGTGACCGTAAACAAACAAAATTGTCGGTACTATGGTACTGAAAATCATGCAATCATTCATGAGGTACCACTTTATGACCAAAAAGTAACTGCTTGGTGCGGTGTTTGTGCTGATATTATCATTGGACCGTTCTTTTTCGACGATGAAGCAGGCAAAATGGTAACTATCAATTAGGAACGTTATCGCGATATGGTAACTGAATTCTTTGATGCCAATTGTTCGTGATAATGGTATGAAGCACTTCTGGTTTAACAAGATGGCGCAACACCACACACTGCTCAAGCCACTATAAATTATTTGAAACTATTATTCCCTGGACGTTTTACATCAAAAAATGGTGAGAAATGTTAAAAAAAGTTTTTCCTGTGATTTAAAAAAACACACTTTCGTCGATTTTAGACAACCGTATATATACTTTGTATAGCCAGAGAGTTCTTTTCGCCTGCGTTACAAATTGTAAGAATACAAAGAACATAGTCAAGCATATAAAGTATATTGCCACAACTTTATATTAAATACTAAGTTAGACGAAAGTTCGACAAGTGCCCGGCTAGCTCAGTCGGTAGAGCATGAGACTCTTAATCTCAGGGTCGTGGGTTCGAGCCCCACGTTGGGCGAAATATTACTTTTTGTCTGTTTGGCTGCAGTTGTCTATATTGGTTCGGATTTTTTATTTTGGCCTTGAGTGACTCAATAAATTGAATTATGTTTGTAATGCGTACAAAATATAAATTAATAATTTTAATTAAGTCATTTAAATTCGTTATATTTATAATATTCACGTTCAAATAATATTTTCATATTTGTACACGTTGAAACTCGTTACTTCATCGTTGTAAAAAAGTTTGCTCACAAATTCAAATCCTTGTTAAATCCTTTCAACGTTGTTTTCTCGCTTGACATGTGTCCTTGCACTTAATGCAATTGTCGCTCTCATATCCTGCAGTTGAGTGCAAATGAAGCTTTTAAGACAATGTCAATTGCGTATGTTGTACTATAAGTGTTTCTATGAGCCAAATGATGATGAAATAGTTTTTATATACAAAAATAACGCAACTTCATTTCACCAAGGACTCATGAACACTTGTCAATAAGCTTTTACTTTTTTTAGTTTTTAAGAACTTGCGCGATGATTCAAACTTAATATTAGTTTGCATAAAATCAAATGAGAAATTGCAACAAACGTTTATTTTTTTTTTTGAATAGTACAAAAGAATGACAATGAAGTAACCTTGTTTTGTCCCTCCTTAGAAGCTAATAAAAAAAATAAATATTTTCAGCTTTAACTTGACTTTTTTGCTTACTTTACACTTTGAACACTTTTCGCACAGTTTTTATGGAATTGCATTTCAAGACATCGAACAACAAAATCCACTTATAGTTCAATGATTTGGCATTGTTGCGTCGCATAGTGGGAAAGCTACGAGCAACATTCACAGCAGTTGGTGCCACGTTTGCCTGTGACTTTAATGCGGTGGATTTGTTTCATAATCTCCATTTGAAAACACAGCTTGACATAAGCGTGTGTAAGTTGCCTCGGTTTCGTGTATAAAGTTTAAATAGTTTTTCAGTTTGAAAAATTTGATTGCGTCATAAAATGTGAGCAAACGTAGAACAGTTTACGATGTTGGGGGAGAAGAGAAACTTTCCATACCTGAGAAATACACGGCTACTGAGGTATGTATATATTCGCAACATACTTATATTTTGTTGTATTTTTATAGCGAATCTTTTTGGCAAACTTTATTTTATAATGAGAAAATATAATAATAAGAAAGAAAAGAAAATAAGAAAATATTCAAATGCAACTTTAATTTTAAAAGAAGTTTTTAGTATGTTGTGTTTGTTTTTTGTCCTTCGCTTGCTCATCTTCTTTTACCATAGATTCCAATCGAATTTGATCGTCAACATTTAGAGGTGAAAAAAATATGTTCCGTGTCGCTCGGAAATTACCACAATTGTTCAAGTGTTCGTTCTCAAGCCGCAAATAGTTCCAAATGAAACGTCTTGTGATTTCCAAAATACTTGCGATCGTTTGAAAATCATTGGGCAAGGATATACGATAGTAAATACAAATGAATTCCACGGCCCAAAAGAAGCGAATGGCGACATTCTCAACAATCACAAAATGATAGAAACACTGTTAAAAATAATGTTGTATTAAAATTTCCCATTGGTATGGAGTGCGTGCAAACCGTTGGATAGATTAGTTGCTTCCTTAAAAGTACTTTTGAGCCCGACCAAACTCGGCATATTCCAAAGTCTTTTATTAAGTCCCACCAGGAACTATAGATGGATGAAATTAGTGAACTGATGAGAAAACCCCAAGCGTAAGGATTCGCCAACGCATTAGGATAATCGTCTAAATTAAAATAACGTAAATGAAATATTAAATTACTATTAAAACATTGACGTACCGTTTGTTATCCGTCTCATAACCAAAAAAAAAGTCACCACAAATGTAGTGGAATACTTGATAGCATTTAATAGGTAAGACACGGACTTGGAATCGCTCTCGAAGTAGCGACGCAAACATTGAGCAAATCGAAACCAAGGAGGCAGGCAACGGGCAATAAATACAAAATAGTCTTCGCTAAAGCAGTGCGCGCAATCTTTATGGAGACTTTGTAACACATAGAAGCGTATCATAAAGTAATAATCGGCTATGCAGATTGCCAACGAATTCATTTGATCACCAAGCCAAAAATCAGCAAATCCCACATAGAAGAACGGGGCACAGACGACTCGTCCCTATAATAAAACAAAAGCAACAAAAGCCATCGAATTATTTCCGTCTACATGTAGTTTACTCACCACCAAGCGTAATAGCCAGAACCGCGACTTAGGACTCATAATAGGCAGAGGATTGATTAGTGTACCAATCATGACCACCAGCAAAATGAACGGAAACCAAAAAGGGCTAACGCCCAATTCGTTGTGATAGAGGAACCCCAACATGGATAGTGACCAAATAATGCCATAGAGCGATGCATACTCTAGATAATTAGCTGGATTTAAATGATCACGAGGATCGAGTTCAAAGATGAGTATATAATTAACGCCAAACCGTTGGAAGCCTGCGACATTGAAAGCCATATAGAACATAAAGATAACCCAAGTGAATGGACCACGATAGAGACTCGTAAACGCATCGTAGAAATTATCTTCCAGCGGGTGAACATACACTAAATTTACAATCGATTAGGGTAAGCAATGCAAAACTTGTTTCACAAGACCCACGTGTGATTATAGCGACGGCAACTAAAATAAGAAACATGCCCAAAAAGAATGCGGCACGGAAAATCTCTGATGATTTTATCGGCTCACCAAGTGGTGGCACTCGGAGTTTGCTCATAGCTCGCGATCGATCGCCTTGCTCTAAATAATTTGTGTAGAGATCCTCGACTTCACTTATCATACGTTGTAATGCACGGCTTTCATTGAATGGAGCAATTTCCACATTGCGCGCAAACCAACGTGATCCGTCTTCAGTAATGAAATATTTATCGAACTTCTTACATATCTTCCGAAAAGCCGTGTAGTTTAACACTTGATAGTTATACAAAAGTACCAGGCTCAAGTAGAATTCACTAAGCGCAAAGCGGAGTTGGCGCGTTTTCATTGGTTTCTTGTTTCCTGCGGTGTCACGTTGGCTACGTGTACTTGTGTTTGGTCCTAATATCGTATTGAAAACTTGAATTTTCAGCGTATTATGCTTTCTTCGCGCCTCCGCTAACTTTAACTGAAAGAAACTATCAACCTTTTCCAACTCAGCGTTGCATTCTTCGAAGAATTGAATGCGGATCTGTGCTCTGTCTGCATTTGGGTTAAACGAACTTTTGATTATCGTTTTGAGCAGCTAAATGCAGAATATAAAAAATAAGTTTGCGATCTTAGCCAAAATATAGGAAATATTCTTACGGAATAATTCATGTACTGATCGCGCCATTCTTTTGTTAAAAGACTTTCAAAATTTTTGGCAAACTTCATAGTTGTTTTTTTTTTTATTTATTTATTTTTGTATAATAATAATATATAATCTAAATTAAATAAAATTAAATGAAAGCTCTGTGTGCTATGCTTCGAATTCCTTCAACTAGTGAATCGAATACGAATCCTACTGTTTGTTACTTTCGTGTTCCATTGCATGCACAAATAAAATGTCTTTTTTTTGTATTTGGCAATCGGACATTCTTTACAATAATTTTCTTCACTTATTGTACGGTGGTGTCGATTGGAAAATCCAGTTTTATACTTTTTGAAGAAGGGATCTGTCTAGAGAAGTGGAAACAAATTTAATAGTTCCTATTAACCATCGTTTATGATATCCCAAAGCAGAGTTAGTCTTATTCAATAAGAATTTGTGATCATTTTAATATATTGGAACTTCAATTTTATGCTTCTGAAAAAAAGCAGCTTTTCAACTTACGTCGACCTTAAGTGATTTTATATCTTAAATCAACAATTAAAATAACAAAAATAACGTATTTGTATTTGAAACAAAATAGTTTTTCATTATGAAATTTGGTGAAAACTATGAAACTCATTTAACAACAGAATGGCGAGATCAGTACATGAATTATTCCGTAAGAATATTCCCTATGTTTTGGTTAGAATTTGTAATGATTTTTTTTTTTTGGATTTCAGTTACTCAAAGCTATTGTAAAACGCACGTCCGATCCAAATTCAAAACCCGCATCAATTCACCTTGAGTTTTTCGAAGAATGCAACGTTGAATTGGAAAAGGTTAATTATTTCTTTCAGTTGAAGTTAGCGGAGGTGCGACGTAAGCATGCCACTCTGAAAATTCAACTTTTCAACTCAGTTGTAAAGCCCGATTCGAGTAAGCGAAGCCTTCGTGCTACAGCTGAAAACACAAAGCCAATGAAAACGCGTCAACTCCGATTTGCGCTCAGTGAATTCTACTTGGGTTTGATTTTGTTGCAAAACTATCAAGTGTTGAACTACACGGCTTTTAGCAAGATATGTAAGAAGTTCGATAAATATTTGGTTACTGAAGACGGATCACGTTGGTTTGCGCGCAATGTGGAATTTGCTCCATTCAATGAAAGCCGTGGACTACAACGAATGATCAAAGAAATAGAAGAACTCTATACTGAGTATTTGGAGAAAGGCGATCGATCGCGAGCTATGAGCAAACTCCGAGTGCCGCCACTTGGTGAGCCGATAAAATCATCAGAGATTTTCCGTGCCGCATTCTTTTTGGGCATGTTTCTTATTTTAGTTGCCGTCGCTATAATCACACGTGGGTCTTGTGAAACAAGTTGTGCATTGCTTACCCTAATCGATTGTAATTCTAGTGTATGCTCATCCGCTGGAAGATAATTTCTACGATGCGTTTACGAGTCTCTATCGTGGTCCATTCACTTGGGTTATCTTTATGTTCTATATGGCTTTCAATGTCGCAGGCTTCCAACGGTTTGGCGTTAATTATATACTCATCTTTGAACTCGATCCTCGTGATCATTTAAATCCAGCTAATTATCTAGAGTATGCATCGCTCTATGGCATTATTTGGTCACTATCCATGTTGGGGTTCCTCTATCACAACGAATTGGGCGTTAGCCCTTTTTGGTTTCCGTTCATTTTGCTGGTGGTCATGATTGGTACACTAATCAATCCTCTGCCTATTATGAGTCCTAAGTCGCGGTTCTGGCTATTACGCTTGGTGGTGAGTAAACTACATGTAGACGGAAATAATTCGATGGCTTTTGTTGCTTTTGTTTTATTATAGGGACGAGTCGTCTGTGCCCCGTTCTTCTATGTGGGATTTGCTGATTTTTGGCTTGGTGATCAAATGAATTCGTTGGCAATCTGCATAGCCGATTATTACTTTATGATACGCTTCTATGTGTTACAAAGTCTCCATAAAGATTGCGCGCACTGCTTTAGCGAAGACTATTTTGTATTTATTGCCCGTTGCCTGCCTCCTTGGTTTCGATTTGCTCAATGTTTGCGTCGCTACTTCGAGAGCGATTCCAAGTCCGTGTCTTACCTATTAAATGCTATCAAGTATTCCACTACATTTGTGGTGACTTTTTTTTTGGTTATGAGACGGATAACAAACGGTACGTCAATGTTTTAATAGTAATTTAATATTTCATTTACGTTATTTTAATTTAGACGATTATCCTAATGCGTTGGCGAATCCTTACGCTTGGGGTTTTCTCATCAGTTCACTAATTTCATCCATCTATAGTTCCTGGTGGGACTTAATAAAAGACTTTGGCATATGTCGAGTTTGGTCGGGCTCAAAAGTATTTTTAAGGAAACAACTAATCTATCCAACGGTTTGCACGCACTCCATACCAATGGGAAACTTTAATACAACATTATTTTTAACAGTTTTTCTATCATTTTGTGATTGTTGAGAATGTCGCCATTCGCTTCTTTTGGGTCGTGGAATTCTTTTGTATTTACTATCGTATATCCTCGCCCAATGTTTTTCGAACGGTCGCAAGTATTTTGGAAATCACAAGACGTTTCATTTGGAACTATTTGCGGCTTGAGAACGAACACTTGAACAATTGTGGTCATTTTCGCGCCACACGGGACATATTTGTTCCAACTTTAAACGTTGCTGATCAGATACGTTTAGAATCTATGATACAAGAAGATGAATCTAATAAATCCAAAAACTTCTTCTAATAAAATTTTATATAGACCACATATGTAGGTGAAGTATCTTTATGTTTTGTACCTTGTAGACAATGAAGTGTGTCGAAAGATCATTAGATCCATTACACAAAAGTTGGTTGGATTATGTAGATTTGTTGCATTCTATTTGTTAAATGCATAACATCATTATGAGAATACTTTCTGAAAAAAAAAATCATTGCTTGTTTGTATTTATTGTATGCAAATTGTCATATAATTAATTAACTTTGCTTAATATCAACCAACCAAGTGATAGTAATTAGCCAAATAAGATTGCGTTAAAGAGGACGACTTGTCGCTCTACTTGAGCAGGGCGTACACGACAAGATTGAATTGAGTTGTCGCCAACGCCAAGGCCGCACCCCAACTTGGCATGTTGAGCTTGTTAATAAAGCGAAACTGTTGCAGGCATGCGACACTGTGCAACAGGAGCTAATGCGTTTTAACGCTTCTGAGAACTGCAAGGATATTAAACAAAACCATCAAGGATACTGTAGAACAAATTGCGTGGTACTGATTTTTATCAGTTGCATATAAACGAGCAAAAATGTTAATTAAACATGAAGTAATAAAAGTTTAATCAGGATTGTGAGTTTCCTAATTAGCGATGTATAGTTTAATTTATTATTCAAACAGTTTTTTTCATCAGTTATGCATTGAGTTAAATTAAATATATTAAATATTTCAAAAGTTTATGTCTTCAAAATTTACATATTTAAAATGAAATTTGACAAAGAATTTGAAAGCCATTTAACAATGGAGTGGCGCCAGCAGTACATGCGGTATAGCGTAAGTATTTCTATTTGAAGTTAGACCTCTTCATCAAAAATATTTAATAAACACAGAAAAGAGCAAAAATCAGCTTCAGTTATTGATATAAAGTAATTATAAGTACTCTTGATTTGCACGAGAGGATGAGTTGATCTTGACATGTCCGTCTGTCTAAACACACACATGTATATGTCAGTCGAACCCAATAAGCTACGACAGTCAAAATTCTTACGTAGACAGATAAGAAATAAGATTCCAACAACATAATGGGCGTGACACTAGAAAAAGAAAGAAAGGTAACTAGTCTCCGGTAAGGCCGAAGACAGCCACTGATAGATTCTTTTAAATACAATTTTACACTTTAAAATGCAGATGCTGAAAGAATTGATCAAAGATGGCGTAGATAATGCGCCGGAACAAATACTCTCTCAAAATCATAGCAATGCGGCTTTCAAAACGTACTATGAAATATTCAAAGGAGAATTCTTTACTCATTGCGATGATGAAATTTTCAAAGTGAGTAATTTCTATCAAGAGAAATTGGCGGAGTCGCGTCGGAAGCATGCCATGCTAAGATTGCAATTATTAGAAAACATACCTAAAAATTCGAATAAAGTCAGTAAACTAAAACCAAAGCCAAGAAAGCACCAACTCCGCTTCGCGCTCAGTGAATTCTACTTGAGTTTGATACTATTGCAAAATTACCAGACGATCAATTTGATGGGATTTCGGAAGATTTGCAAAAAGTACGATAAACATTTTAATACTAATGATGGACAAGTCTGGTTTAAAACCAAAGTTGAATCAGCTCAATTCAATAAAACTGGCATGCTTAACAACATGATTGTCGATATAGAGGATCTCTATACGAAACATTTGGAAAATGGTGTACGTTTGAATGCAATGAGGAAATTACGTGTACCGCCACTGGGTGAGGCGACAAGGCCTTTCGAAGTATTTCGTGCCGGTTTCTTCTTTGGCATATTCATAGTTTTGACCATCGTCGTCATTATTGAACGTAAGTCTATTCGATTCATTTAGTGTTTGGATCTTATCACTCAAACACATACGCAGTCTTCAAACGCTTCAATAACTCCGACGACTATGGCTTCGTCGTACTGTTTCGTGGACCATACATCTGGGTGATTTTTATGTTTTACATGGCATTAAATATCGCGGGTTTTCAGTATTTCGGCGTTAATTATATACTCATCTTTGAACTCGATCCACGCAATCACTTAAAGCCAATTAATTATCTGGAATATGCATCATTATTCGGTATAATGTGGTCAGGTTGCATGCTATGTTTTTTGTGGGAAGATTTCTTCAAAGTAGATGGTTATATATTTCCATTGATACTAATTATTGGCATTTTTATCATTCTGATTAATCCTTTACCGATACTGGGCCTTTCATCACGTTACTGGCTTTTACGAGTGCTGGTAAGTAGGCATACATCTAAAGAACCGTTGCTTAAAAAATCTGTTTTAGCATACGTCGGCATGACCGATTATTACCACTGTTTTTATTACCACTTCATAGGGTCGCGTCTTATGTGCGCCTTTTTTCAATGTTCGTTTTGCTGATTTTTGGCTTGCCGATCAAATGAGTTCACTAGTGACTTGCATGGCCGATCATTACTTTATCACTAAATTTTATATTGTACATTGGCTAGCCATTTGTAATCATGAAATTTGCTTCAATGACGATCACTATGTGGTCGTAGCTCGTTGTCTACCGGCCTGGTTTCGATTTGCGCAGAGCTTACGTCGCTACCGTGATAGCGGTTTCAAATCAGTTGAGTTCCTGTTCAATGCCGGAAAGTATACGACAATGTTTTTTGTCATATTCTTTTCGCATATGATGAATATAACATCGAGTAAGTCAATACTTAACATGATTTAGACGAATTATCTCAGCTGCGTGTTTTATATATTTTCAGAGAATTATGTCAATACCTTTGAAAATCCCTATATTTGGGGTTACCTGACCAGCACACTTGTTTTTACAATATACTCTCTTGTCTGGGACCTTTTACGTGATTTTGGCTTATTTCAAGTTTGGTCGGGCAAGAAGATATTCCTGCGGGAGCAACTTATCTATCCAATAGTGCGTATTATGTATTTATAATGTTTTACGAACATGCTTTTCACTATTTGGTTTTGTTGTAGGCCTTTTATCACTTTGTTGTTATTCAGAATATTTTGATACGCTTCTTTTGGATCGTTAATTTCTACTGGCGTTACCACAAAACCCTCACAAGGTATCAGCTATCAACTTGCTCAAGTTTCTTGGAAATCACAAGACGCTTTTTATGGAATTATTTGCGACTTGAGAACGAACATGTAAACAATTGTGGTCATTTTCGTGCAACACGCGACATTTTTGTATCAAGCCTAAATATGAACGATCAATCGTTGTTGGAAAATATGATGGATAATCCAGATGGTGTCACAAACCGCGATAAAGGTGACTCTGACAAGCGGAAGCGAAGTATTGACTAAGAATATTTCTAAGTCATGGTTTGCCATTCGCCAAATGAATGAAAATATACATTTTTAAGCTTTTTTCCTCAATGCAAAAAACCGATTAATAAGGTCCCCAGTTCATATTTTACAAATTTATACATGTTATATAATTGTTATATATTTTAAATTATTTTTCGAATCCCATACTACCAAAAAAGTTCTTAAGTGGAGAACTTTATTATACTTATAATTCCTTAAAAAAAACAAAATGCTTTTCTTAATAAAATTGTATGCAAATTGTCATATAATTAATTCACTTTGCTTAATATCAACCAACCAAATGATAGTAATTAGCCAAATAAGTTTGCGTTGAAGAGGACGACTTGTCGCTCTGCTTGAGCAGGGCGTACACGACAAGATTGAATTGAGTTGTCGCCAGCGCCAAGGCCGCACCCCAACTTGGCATGTTGAGTTTGTTAATAAAGCGAAACTGTTGCGAGCATGCGACACTGTGCAACAGGAGCTAATGCGTTTTAACGCTTCTTAGAACTGCAAGGATATTAAACAAGACCATCAAGGATAATGAAGAACAAATTGCGTTGTACTGATTTTTATCAGTTGCATTTTTACAGGGTGTGTCAAAGTATTGTAGGACTGCACATTCGTTAAAAAAGGACGCAACTCTTAGCGAATTCAACAATTAGTCGACCTTGATTTTCTTGTTGATTAATTTTTTTTCTCATTAACTCTGTATCATTGAATGGATTATGTTTTATTACACAAGCAGAAGGCATAACAATGCAACTTTCCTGAATTACTAAGAAAGCTTCACAAAATATACACGACTTTTAAGACATCTTAGAACATCCGATAAACTGTGTAACTTTCCATTTAGAAATGTTCTTTTTTATATACGAATCAATCACATAAAATGCACTTAACTTGCGAACGATTTCCCCTTGTTTACGCGAGTTTAGCATGAATTTATAACTTCTTGAAGCAAATTGAGTTCATTCGCATCACTCGAGATGACTACATCACGCGCATTGCCTCTCCCGTTTGGCCACCGTTGGGGCGGTACAACCAACTTGAAAAGAAAAAAAACAAAAAAAAGATACAAATAAAGGACCAAACCGTCTATGGAAAAGCGCAATAAAGGAACGGATATATTTTTGTGAACGTATAGCACACAGCATAAATTAAGTTGTAAAGCATCTTCCGTTGTGTCCTTTGCGAAGGATGTGCAGTCAATGTGATGCTGTCGCCGGGAGGTGCGTCGCCGGCGACCCTGGCCAATCTAGCGTCTAACAAAGACGAATGGCGAACAATTTAATTGCAATTTTTCTGCTTTTCCATTGCTTGTTAAACTGCAAGACATGTTGAAAGTGGCTTGTTGTTGCTTCTTAAAGGGCCAGCACCTTCTGCATATCTCGACTGTGTGCATTCGCCCTAATGCAGTTGCTTGCTACCCCAATAGATCATGTCATCATGTCAGCAACTTTTACAATTTAATTGCGCGTCAAACAATTGCGAGGTTGATTTATACATCATTCAATATTCCCCATGAGCTGTGTTCACAAAACCAAACGAAAGAAAAACAAAACGAAAAATGTCCTTTGTAACTTAATTGTGCATTCGCCAATAGAATAAATCATTTAAAGATGCGCTTTTATAAAAATTCATTAATTTACACTAAAAAACTTTTAAAATAGTATGAACACAAGAATTTAAGTTATTTTTTTTATGGCAAACAGAAAAATGCAGCACTTTACAATTAAAAGAGTTTAATACACAAAAAGGATGCAATGACATTTAAAGAATTTGACAAAATTTTCAAACTAACTTGTCTTGATTATGATTGTGACTGGCAATCCGTGAATGTTCTCTATTCTGATTTGTAGCTGATTGACATGGATCGTCCTTTATATGCTATATGGCAAGACTGTCACATCTACTTTACACTTGTTGGTATACGACAAGAAAATTATATAAAAATGATGACAGGAAGCCAAGACTACTCATCGTTTTCCCGTACCGGGAATTGAACCCGGGCCTTCCGGGTGAGAGCCGGATATCCTAACCACTAGACAATACGGGATGTCCTCCTTAAATTTTACATTCATTTATTTTCCGGAAAGACTTCGAGATTTTTCTTTATTTTGAAGGTAAAACAAAATTTAAAAAAAAGTATATGCCCCGAGTGAGGATCGAACTCACGACCTTAAGATTATGAGACTTACGCGCTACCTACTGCGCTATCGAGGCTTCCACATATGAAAGTTTTTAAGAATCGTCCTTAAAATAAAGACATTCTAAATGAATTAACATGCATAATTCCAATTGCAATTTGTTTAATAGTTATTAATATAAATATACAAAAATATCATTTTAATTAGATCTCATTATAATTTATAGAACAAAATTGATTTATATGTTAGGATGTTCGTTGTATTTTTGTTGAGTTATCATTATTTCAGTTCATTCTACCCTCTTAAGTCACTTTCGCACAATTAGAACCTTTAGCACAAGGATATAAAACTAAAATGGCATCAAAACTAATTACTGCAATAACCATTTCAATGATTAAGCAACGTTAATGCCATGGTATTAAGAATTTCCACCTTAACGTTTAATAAAATGGCGAGTTAAACAGAATTGTTGTATTTGTACTCGGTACACAACTGCAACCAATTGCATATAAAAAAGCATTCGATTACAACTTTCGCAATGTAAATCCGAGCGTTAAAAAGTCAACAGTAAGTGTGGCAATGTGCAATAACGGAGGGAAAGAAATTCCTGTTACCATCAGCTCGTGGCATGCATCAGTTTCACCTTAAATGTCCTTGAGTTGCAGAACAACAGAGGAAAAAAACAATGAGCACAAGTAAAATCGAGACGTAATCCACTTCGCTTGTATGTAAAGTAAAACAAGTTAGGGGCAAATATTTGTTTTTTTTTTGCCTTCGTAGATGACACACACAAATGTCGTCATGTCCTTGCCACGTAAGAATATATGTATGTATGTATGTTATATCTCAAACTGTGGATTGCAGTTGTGGTTTAGTGCGTGGCTTTACTAACTGTTGAATGCCATATGCTGCAGTTTTTCCATTGTTCTTTTTTGTTCACTTTTCGAACACGTTTGCATGCAACGAACATATTCTATTAGCTTGGGGAAATGTTAAGTGTTGCTTTGGGAGTTATTGCGCTATGTGCTTTGTACATTGTGATTTTGTGGCTGCTTCTAGAAATTGCTAAAATAATACAAAAACAAATGTTTTAAAAGAAGTAGAAAAAGAAAACTTAAGCACAAAAAATTATGATCTGCGCCCAACGTGGGGCTCGAACCCACGACCCTGAGATTAAGAGTCTCATGCTCTACCGACTGAGCTAGCCGGGCTTGTTAAATGCCGTTATTTTAAAAATTCGGAGCTCATTCACAGAACTCACACACACACACACACACACACATATGCTACCATACAGGCAAACATGTTTTCTATTTTAGGACTCGGGTCTAAAATTTGTATAAGACGTTGATACATCGTTTCCAGTTTTATATGTACTTTAAAAAAGAACAGGGACAAGCATTTCAATATGTTGTTTTTAAAGAAGACTATTTTTATCACAACAGCTACATGAAAATGTATGTTTAGATCAGACTGCGAGTATTACGATACGTTTGCAGATGATAAAAATAGAATTAGTCCACTGGTAGTTTTAGACGAGCTTATATTTCTGACCAGTTGATTTTTATCTTAGGGGACGTTCAAGTATTACGTAAAACAGTTTTTGAAGATTTTCGACCACCCCCTCCCCCCTGTGTAACGCACCTAAACGTTACGTAGCAACCAAGTGACCATTTAGAGAAGCTATAGCTTTTTAAAAAAATTAAGGGTACTGCAAGAGCCGGAAGGCGTGGGTTGTCACAAGAACTTGATCTGCTGCCGAACTTTACGACTCGATCTATAAATTTGAACTATCTAGCTATTATAGTTTCCTACAATCATTGGTGAGGACAGACGGACGGATGGACATGGCAAGATCGACTTGTTTTGTCATCCAAATCAAGAGTATATATACTATGTACGGTCTTTTCTCCCTTCTTCTTTATTATTTACGTTATTTACTTTTATTTTTAAACAAACTTAATATACCTTGTTCAATTTTAAATCCCTAGTTTTTTTTTAACTCAAAAAACAATATTACATAACGCGCTCTACGAACCCGTCTCCCCCGTGTTGCATCGTCCGGTTTAATAAATCCCCCCTTCCGATTAAAATGCGTGTCGTAATACAGAGGTCGCCTTATGACTCGTTATCGAAAGGCAACGATACAACGAAACAGTTACAGTTAGTGATTTTATAACCGCTTTTATCAATGTATGTTATCTGCAACATTCAGAAATTCTAATAAGAAAACGTGATACACACGGTAAATCACACTTCGAACAATTTTCTTAGAAGAAAAATATGTGTAGTCATAATGACACACTACCAAACAAGCTTTCCAAAGCTGTCATTGACAATTGTTTGCGCTGTTCGAAACAAGTAAATGTAACACTATTGTAATGAATTTTATTAAATTTTATTAAATTATTTAGTTTTATTAAATTAATGTAGTTTCGGTTATTATTTATGTTTATATAACGATATTTACAAGCTCACTTATTTCATGTCTGTATTAAGTTTTTAGTTTAATAATAGTATATAATGGTTGCCCCTCAAAGACCTTTGACATTATCATTATTATGTGTGTGTGTGTGTTTTGTTATTATATTTATTGTTGCAGATTGATGACTGATAATTAAAACTCATCTTTATAGACTCTATTATATTTTCATTGTCATCATTAAATTATTATATAACACATAAAAGCGTAGTACTGCCAATTTAAAGATATGTAGAGTACTAAATTGTCGAGTATACTATACTATAGCTTTTCTTATCAACAGTACTAATAATAAATAATAATAGCTAGTACCATAAAGTACAGGGTATAATCATTACGTAGAATCCCCTTTACAACTTTGTGAACTTTTTTTTATTACCGTGGTGGACTAGCCTAGAATTTATTTATTATCATTTCGTCGAACTTTCAGATAATGTATGGTGAAGAGTGACAAATGCATAATGGCTCTTTATTTAACACATAAATTGTCTTTATTTTCGAACGAACATTCACGGTGAACTAACGCTTTTTACTATATCCCGGTAAAAATTTTGTATATCTTATACTTCAGTTCGAGTTTGAATTTTTTTTATAAGTAAACTTAAAAATGTATAAGCAATTAATAAGTGCTAGTCTCTTGATTGTGTTTACAGGTTTACAGTTGGGTAAGAATAATGTTTACTAAAATGTCTGCAAATTGTGTGAATCGAAATTTTATTCCTATTTAAGCGAGCTCGCTAAAATGTTATACTTGCAATTCACCAAGCCAATGCGACAATGCAGCGATAGTGACCTGCACGAATGAAGCTGCAGAAGACACTAGAGTTGCATTGAACGATGTACTTGGAAGAAAATTGCCTTATGTGTCGGGCAAGACGTATCAGTGCGTTAACTCAACTGTGTTTTACAATTCTTGTAAGTCATTAACTAATCGTTTAAATAGATTGCAATAAGATAAAAACCTTTTTGATTATTGATTATAGTAACTCCGTATCAAATGGTTGCGGGCTGTGTATTTAAAGAAGCAGACGTATGTGGGACGAACTCGGATAACAAGAGTGCACGCTTGTTTTATTTCTCTTCATGCGGAGTCTGCAATACAAATTTGTGTACCAGAAATACCGCAGGTACTTTCGGCAGCAGTCTGCTTACCATATTGATTTCGATTGTAACGGTTAAGATGTTTTCCAAAGCATGAAATAAATAATAAACATTAAAAAAAAATTTTAACTTAAATAAACGGTGGAGCAAGACTTATTATTCGTATCTTGCACATCACTGTGAGTTGTGAGTCTGGGATAAATTTAATAAGTATTTTAAAGAGCAACAATTTCATTAGCATCATAAGGATGATAATCGTTGAAAACTTTCGATGTGTCGGCCTGGACATTTATGTACATCAATAGGAATATTGACACCAGCAACGATGCCTTCCGCTGTCCTTAAAGAAGTCATTATTATCGCTACTAATGTCTGTGAATTATTCACATTGTCATTATAATGTTTATAATTTGTAATTATTAAACTTCACCATGATTGTCGGTCGAATCGCCTGTTGATGATATTAAAAGTGTTGGATTCACAGCAAGAACAACAACGCTAAGTACATACATACATACGCGGTTCTTATATATTTGTATGTCTTTCTGTGATACACAAAACAATCAAAGATCTATAGTTAGAGTGTCAGAATGAGACAACCATTCTGTTACAGTACAGTTACATTACATATGTATATGTATGTGTTGGAGATCAACTGGCCTTCTGCTGGTTTCTCAGCTCAGCTCACTCTCTGGTGAACGTTTGGTGTGACAAGTCGAGTTGAACAGAAATTAATAAAACGAATATATTAAAACCTAAAATTGCGTCAGCTTCTTTACTTCGACTTCTAGACTGATATATCCAATAAAAAGCTTTGCATATTTGCCTATGAAAAGTTCATCATTTGCCTGCTTGTACACATACAAGAAGGCCACGTGTGTTTTGTTATTATGTATATTTATTGTTGCAGATTGATGACTGATAATTAAAACTCCTCTATATAGACTCTATTATATTTTGATTGTCATCATACAATTATTATATAACACATAAAAGCGTAGTACTGCCAAATTAAAGATATGTAGAGTACTTAATTGTCTAGTACACTAAACTATAGCTTTTCTTATCAACAGTACTATTAATAAATACTTAGTAAAACCAGTAAAGAACTGCAGTCGAGAGAGCTCAACTTCGACATACCCTGTACCTTAATTTTTAATCTTATAGGGCGTTGCCCCGCACACTTTGGGGGAAAGTGAAAAAAATTAATCTGAATAATGAATATCAACCTGCGAAGAAATTTTGTTTCTACATAATACAGTTTTCGAGCCACCTTTTAAAAGTTACATACATTTTCGATGTGCAGAAAACTGATATACCCTAGTACCATAAAGTACAGGGTATAATCAGTACGTAGAATCCCCTTTACAACTTTGTGAACTTTTTTTTATTACCGTGGTGGACTAGCCTAGAATTTATTTATTATCATTTCGTCGAACTTTCAGATAATGTATGGTGAAGAGTGACAAACACATAAATTGTCTTCATTTTCGAACGAACATTCACGGTGAACTAACGCTTTTTACTATATCCCGGTAAAAATTTTGTATATCTTATACTTCAGTTCGAGTTTGAATTTTTTTTATAAGTAAACTTAAAAATGTATAAGCAATTAATAAGTGCTAGTCTCTTGATTGTGTTTACAGGCTTACAGTTGGGTAAGAATAATGTTTACTAAAATGTCTGCTAATTGTGTGAATCTAAATTATATTCCTATTTAAGCGAGCTAGTTACCTTTGTGGCTGATGGTAACGAAAAGTATTGGAGCGACGACGACCTTTTTGGTTGGCTTCTTTTAGAGTCGAAATGGCAATGATCAGTGTCACAATTAGGCTCAGTCTGTTCCACATTTTGTCCGTTAGATTGTTGCACGATTTGGTCTTTATTAATAACACACGAGTTTACCGATTTTAATAAACCTCTCGATTTGAGTTTCGAATGTCTTATATATGTAATTGGTTTTGCGATTAATGCACAGAGGCTTCAACTTATTATATGTATAACAATGTATGTCTTATATATGTAATTGGTTTTGCGAT